>CM053793.1:674035762-674583262 GCA_028749045.1 Cupressus sempervirens | reverse complement strand
GCGTATGCCATGAAGGTGGGAAAAATCTATCATTTCTTGAGTCAATTTTTGATCTAAGACACCATGGCTTTATGTGTGCATGGATAAAATTTATCAATCAAACCATTCTTTTTCTATAATAGATAAAAATCACAGATAATTGGACAATAAAAGAAATGGCAAAAACATAGAAAAAAATGTCATTACATTTAAATATTATATCTATTCTTCTCTAGTCTTGTATATTATGCATACACTCTTGTCATTACATATATTGACCACTGGTTTTCCCTTTTGTATGCAATGACAATAACCATATCAAAAATTGTGGTGAAATTACTAATGTCATTCATTTCCACTATCAGAATGATCCTAGTCAAAGTGTCACTTGATGTGGTTTGAAGAAGCCCTCTTTATCTTGTCATAAGAGGCTTCCGATAAAAAGAGCCATCTATTGACAAAAGTTTGTTGAGACTTCATGGATATGATAAAATCAATTTCTACAATAAGGTGTGAATATGTTAGCCACATTATCTATGAAAAGAAGCCAATTAAAATTGGTATTTTCTTTGTTGAGGCTACCAATCGATAGGTGGTCTTATTCGTCAAAGTTGTACCCTAATAGCTCTAGATATAAACAACATCTTTCTGACCCATAGGCTTCTGTTAAGAACTCTACCATAAGATCATAGGATTGCTTGCAGTTGTCAATGGCTTGGGCTTTCATGGATGATTCACTAGAATCATTGGAGAAAGGCTTGATTTGTAGGCTTTATAATTAGAGGCCACCTTGTAGGAGATTGAATGTCATTTTGTGGAGTGACAACTCCACTTTTAGGAGAGACTAAAAATAATCACAATCAGAAGAATAATCAAGGGAGAAGAATTCATGAAAATGTAATGTTTCTCACATAAATTAAACCTAGTTATTAAATCAAAGTAGTTGAATCAACTAGAATGGGTCATGTCCAAATTCATGTGGGATTTCTTGAAACTCAATTAATGACCAATGTTCTATTAATATTGTTGATGCTATCATGTTGTACTTCTTGCATTATAACTAAATTTTATTAATCTTTTCAGTTATGAATAGTATTGAAAGTGATTGCAAGTAGGAAAGATACACTTTTGAGATCGGGGGGGTGGGTGAATCAGAAGTTAAAACATGAACCCATAAAACTTTTCACCGCTCATCCATCTCATGCATTCAATAGATAAACTTGAAATAACATGTAAAGAACATCTAAATCATGTAAAGACATAAGTAATCATGCATTTGACACTTGATATGATTACCCAAAAAGCTTCCAAAGAGAAGATAAAATTAGGGTGTGGATGACACCCAAAATTCTTCACTACTACAGCTATAAAGTGTAGCCAACTAAGGTTACAATAGTTTGACCATGAAACATGATCTACCCTATGAAAGGCCTACCCTGTTAAAGACTTACAAGGATTGTTAAGTCCCACCTTGTTAAAGGATTTCAACACCCTGTTAAAAGTGTGCTTGGCTAAAGGACTTTAGAACATCCACTTGGAATGTGACCCTATTAAAGGATTTACAATAGTTTGTTAGGACTCTCCACCTAGGAGATTTAACTAAAATCACCTATTAGGATGTTTTAGCATAGATCTTGTGATTCCCTCTAGCTGCCTGATTAAATATCAAATCCATATAGTGTCCTTCTTGATCCTCTCTGATCTGGTATGTCCATGCTATATCCTCTATCCTTTTTTCTTCTCAACGTGATTCTGCAATTCACTTTCTATAACTTCTAAGTCTCCATGAATGCTCCATTTTTCATGTGCAAACTTCACTACTCTTCTCCTTTAATTCCTTACACATTCATTATGAAGTTTATGGTTTTTTCTTCCTTAAGAAGACTAGAAGACTTAGGGTTAGGTATGAATCTATGGTTGAGATTCATCCTTTTTGACACTCAATCCTTCCCTTTTTCTAATTGGCTACATGCAATTGCATAGGGAATCTACATACAAATTCACCCTTATCTTCAAAATATCATATTCTATCCTTTGGTTGGTTGAAAAATGGTTTACATAGTTGTTTGTGCAATCACAAACAAATATGTTCAATCTGTGATGCTCATCACTTGAAGTTACTGATGCTTGGCACATACAAAAATTTTATTTTTGACTCGGCACCTAAACTACTCAACATCTACTATTTTCTTGACATTTGAATCACTTGGCATGTATTATATTCTTGGCACTTGAGTGACTCGGCACTTATTACAATTTGGCACAATCTTGTATATACATATCATACTCAGCATGCATTACTAGTTCAACATGATCTTAGTGAATGACTTAAGTGTGTTGACACTCAATTGTCAAAACCAATCTGAGATCAACAATCTCCCTCTTTGACATGAGTGTCAAAAAAACTTAACTTTACATAATGAATCTAACCTTCTCGAGTATAATATATTCACAACTCAACTTATATACAAAACTTCAAAATTTTGTAATAGACTATATACCTCAAAATTTATAACTCCCCTTAAGTTAATGTGCCTGATCTATATCAAAATTTTTTTCTCCATACTAAGTAGATTCGTCTCTTGCTGATACTCTTTGTCTTCAATGTGCTGATACTCTTTATCTAATATGCTCTATTGTTCTTTGTTTTATTTTCTCCCCCTTTAACTTGTATCTCCTTCTTTCTATTCTTTTATCATCTCTTCCTTGCTTATTTATCTCCCCCTTTTCATTCACTTGTATCTCCTTTTTATTCGTTATTCTTTTATCATCTCCTCCTTGCTTATTTATCTCCCCCTTTTTGACACTTATGTCAAAGGGTCTATACACTTATGGTTTATTTTTCTAAAAAATATTTTTGGACCTCCATGATTATTTTTAGAGCAACATCACAATTGTCACATACAACATCCAATGACTTTATTTGGATTACTAACTCTGTCGCAAGGTGAACTAATCCATTAGATGTAGAAAGATTAGGATCTTTCTTTAACAATGTTTTTGCAAATCCTAGTTCTTTATGGAGTATCTCCATATGGGGGGTAAGGGAGGCTTGGATATTAATTAAATTGGCTCCTATATTAGCCTCTTCTGTTGTTAACATAACTAGTTGGCTCTGTGATTGAAGTAATGAATGAAAATGCTTCTCATTTTGAGCTAGGTTTTGAGTAAGTTGCATACCTAATACTTTTAAATTTATCTCTAGACTCATAATTCTATGGCTTGTTTCTTGTGTGAAGAGTGTGGGATCACATAGTTTGGTGTAGAATGAGAATATGTTCTCAAGTACCTTCTTCACTTTCTCAAATTTTATAGCCAATTCAACTTGCTATAGTGCTATGTCACCATATATCTTTTCATTTACTTTTCCTTGAGATTTCCTTTTAGACCATTCCAAAAGTTTTGCATTAGTGTCTTGGTCTTCATTGTTCACCTGTTCCAAAATTTCTAATAACTATTCCAAAAGTGGCTTTGACTCTTGAAGTGTTTGCAAGTTGAATGAATCTAAGAAGATGTCTTTGACTTCTTTTAATTCTTGCCTATGTCTATACTCCTTTTTGAGTATTTGTTGAATTTTCTTCTTTTCCAAGGCTTGTTGCATTTTTCCTATCTGTTCTAATGTTATGGTTACATAATCATATTTAGGTATCACTATTTCTTCATCTAGAGTTACATATCCATAGTGAATTACCTTAGCAACCTGGAGGAACTTGAACCTGGTACTGATATATACAATGGTATAGCTTCAATGCTCAGCTCCTAAACGACTTTTGTAGGAGTGCTAGATGTTGGTAATGTTACCAATGCTTGAGTGGCCTTGTGCTCTTTCTTCTTTGGTATGTCCTTAATTTCTTCAAATCTACTATGATCAATTATAATGATCCAACTTGCACCTTGTGTTTGTGCTATAGGTATAGAAGTGTCTTTCTATCCTATTTTCTTTGTTGTGGTTTCTTTTTCCTCTTCTCTTGTAGTCTATTGCTGTTCAACCAAATCAACATTATCAGTTGTGTCAACCTTTTTGGATGTGTCTACTAATGTTTGTGTTAAAGGTTGAGCACTAGTAGCTGAAGGGATGGTAGAAGTTGGTTCTTGTGTGTTCACCTTATCCCTTGTGATGTTAGCTACTACCTTCTAAAGTTTATCAACACTGACCAATATTAGATTCTCATATAATCTGGCTTGTAGTGTGGATTGGTCATTAATCTTCTTGAAATCTTCTACAGTTAAGGGATTGATGTTCTGAACTAAACTATCTAGAACATCCTTAACAATTATAGTTTCTATAGGCATGCTTGTGTCATGAGGATGGCTCATGCTAGGAATTTGTGTGTCTTGCACACTTTGTTCTTCCTACTGCTCTTCAACTATAGCCATGACATCTTTTTCTTTTTGTGTCCTCCATAGTAGTATCCTTTTCTATATCTTCTTCCTCCTTATCATTGTTGTCATCATCATTATTTCTTCCCTCAAAGGGATCTTCTGCTCCTTTTTTAATAGTTGTCAATCCATAGATAAATTTCCACACTTAGGTGGATTTCTTGACAACATCTTCAATATTATTATGAAGGATACTAAATGCCCTATATTTGGGTGCAAACCTTCCACCATATTGCTTGTTTGCTTTGACAATTTACTCTTTTCTCAAAGCTAGCATCACCTGGGCTAGTGTGGATTATTTGATCTGTTTCTCTAGGTTTAAACAATAATGCCACTTATTTTCAACAATATTATACAAATCCTTAGGCATTGTATTATCTAATTAAAATCATTGCATATATTGATTCCTCAAACAAATTTTGTTCTTCTCTACTAAGTTTCCCAAAATCAATATTTTTCAAATCAGATAAATCAACATTATTTCTAACATTCTCATAGAGATTCTCAAAATTAGATTTTGGCAGATGACTTACCACTCTAAATTGTCTTGTATCTTCAGATTCTATTCTTTCATCATCAATCTCTAGTTGTGCAATGTATTTTCTCCTTTTCTTTTTCTACTCTGGCCCTTCTTGTTTAGTAGCCTTGGCTTTTTCTTTGGCTTTCTCTTTGTCCTTTTGTGTAGTGGCCCTTGTGTTTTCCCTAGTTGTAGGTTGTGTAGGCTTTTCTTGGCTTGGCTTTGCAATCTTGTTAGCCTTTGTCTTTGCGACAAACTGAGCTTTGGCCTTTCTCTTCTTTGATTCTGCCTATTTTGGTGCTTCCTCAGCTTCCTCAACACCCTCTTCTTCAATGTCCTCACCCATGCCTTTGATTAAAGCAAGATGTTCTTGGATTTGTTCCTATTCTTCCTATTCATCCTCTTCATCATCATCTTCTTCTTCACCAAATTGAGCCTTGCTTTTCTTTATCAATTTGTCTCTCTTTTTCATTGTGGAGGTTGTCTTCAACTCCATTTCAATTTTGGATTTCATTACATCATAATTACCAAATATTTTAGCACTTTTATCAATCTCCTTTGTTAGGAGTGCAATGATGGCAGCTAAGGCTTCATCAACATTGATTTCATAGCCTAGGGGTCTTAACCATCTTACCTTGGGTACTACTGCCTAAATGTATGTGTAATCAATATCCACAAGAAAACATATGTCATTTTAGTATTGTTCAAATAAGGAGACATGTATCCTCAACCTCTGCTTCATAGACTTCTTGAAATCTTCAAAATAGCTTGTTATAACAGTTTCAAAGTTCTCACCCATCTGCTCAATATATTCATTGATTTGTACAACCACTGATCTGTTGGTCTTCCAACCTATTTTTCCAAAAGATGGGAATTCATTCTATACATAGAAGAATATCCAAACAAGTATTGATCTGAATTTACATTGTGTACTTTTTGTCTTCCCAGTGGCACCTAGGTTTTCATTTATGTGTTGTAACTAAAGTTTTGCAAGATCATAACTATGACCTTTCTTGATAATTTTATAACCAACATTGACTACAATGAAAGGCACACTGTTTAACCTACTTGATTGATAAAATTTATGAGAAATAACCCTAACAAAAAAATTAAGTAATGGGTCAGTGATGGTATCTATTTTCATTCTGCACTTATTCCATTTTGCACCTGTGTTCTTCTCAATTGCCTCCTTTGAGTTGCTTCATAGGGTCTTTGGCTGATCTAGGGTTGGATAACCAGTCACCCTATGAACAATTCTCTTTGAAATCTTGATTGGTCCTCCTTCCAACCATAGACATCCATCGTGTATCCTACTTAACACTATTGTTATATATTCTATTTTGAAAACCTTGGGAAAATCTAGGGCATGGGTCAAACCGTTTCTCTCCACAATATTAAATTCTTCCTTCAAGACACCATTTTTGTACAAATTATCATAAGCTTTCCTTATTTCCATATCACGTATACCTCCTACTTTGTAGTTGTAACATTTTCTCATGTCTTGGACCATTATGACCTTGGGCGAAATCAGTGATAACGTGCCTAACGGGTCATTTTTCATAGGCAATATCTAGGATGGCTTTGAAATTTGGTTGTTTGACTTCATTTCTAACTTATTGGACATCAAAAAATTCTTTCTCCTTCACATTCTTTGAACTAGAAGCCATTCTACCAAACTAGGGTTTTACAAATTTTAAATTGTGTAACTCAACTTATGAAGAATACCTCAAAAATTCAATGAATAGGTGCTTGATCGTTGCTAGGATCTTTACAAACACTTCAAACTAGATTGTGAATCACTTCTTCACTTTGCTTTCTCTCACTTGAATTTTTAATGATGAGAAATTGGTTAAAATTGACCTTATACCCTTCAAAAGTTAGCATTTAATGCTTGGCATTTGAACAAATGTAAACTCGACATCAACACAATTACTGTTCCATTCAACATCTATAGAGACTTCCCTCACTTAGAAACTACTATAAACTCAATTCTAATTATCTTTGACTAGTAGTTTAACACTAGTACTTCACTCAGCATACACATAAGATTTTTCATGCTTGGCAATAACATGAAAACTTGAAGATTTAACCTTGAATTTTGCACAACTTCTTGCATATTAATTCATGCTAATGTAATATTTCTAGTACTAATTTCTTTTAGAACTAATGTATAATGCAACACTTTAAGTATTAGTGCCACATACCTCTTGTTTATTTAGTTTGATGAAGTGTGACCACTTGACCCATTAGGTGAAGTTATCCCTTCTCCATTTGATGTATTGCTAGCATCTTTCTTCTTCCATGTCTTTTTCATCTCATTCCTGATGTGTTCAACATTTACCTTTCCTTTACCTTTATCAAATTCACAACTTGGTGCCTTGGACCTAGTTGGACAATGCTTACTAATGTGACTAGTCTTATGATAGCTAAAACATATAGTTTGACTCAAACATCTCTTGTAGTTACCACTGAAGTGAGTCCTAATGTAATTTTTTGTACATGTCCATATTCTTGACAATAGTGATAGCTATATCTTGTATTATAATCCTAGTTATAGGAGTTCTCATAGCTTGTTAACTTTGTTGGCTTGCTTGATTACCATGTGGACTTGGATCTGCATTCAAAGGCTCTATGTCCATACTTGTGACAATTATAGCAGTGTCCTTCAAATTTTGATACATGTATGGTTCTAATTTTGCATTCATGTGCCTGATGACAATGTTTATTGCACTTGTAGCAATGAGTCATGTTCTTAGGCTTAGCATTTTGATATGCATTCTTACTCCTGCACACATTAGTTGTATGCCCTTTCTTACCACAACTATGACAAGTAGGTTTGGAGTTCTTACCTTTATTGTTCCTTTCCTTAGTAGCTTTAGATGATTCTCCTTCAGTGCTTGTGTAGCCCAATTTTGATGTATCTCTACTAGACCCAGGGGATTTTAGTAGTTGCTTAAAGTACTTGATAGCTTCATTAGGCTTGTTGAAACTTTTAACAAATTCCTTTCTCTTTTTAGGTCATTTTGCAACTTCAATGTAGTTATTTCAATGTCCTTGACATTCAACTCATGATGAGCATTCATCATTTGGCTTAAGGTATCCAATTGCATGTTTGAGATCCTAGATAGCTCTATTGAATTTTCTTCCAATCTACTTGTCAAAATTATTTTGTCTTCTTTAATTATGGCCTTGTCTTCTATAGCTTTCTTCTTTTGTCTAGTCACCTCACATAACAATATAGCTTGTGATTCTTGCTCCAATTTGAGATTTCTGATCTCTTCAACTTGTGCTCTATTCTTTCCATTAGATCTACAATTGCTACATCAAATTTACTACAATTACCATCTACAATTAGCTTTGTGGTGTCAGTCTCTTTGTATTGTGTGTCATTTTTTGTTATAGAAATCTCTTTCCTTCTCTCCAGGAAACTCTTCAAAGCATCTCTAGCTTTAGTTGATGTAGTATGAGATGTATTTCAATCTCCTAGTTCTCAAAGGTCTTTCCCAACTTGTAGACTTCCATTTGAAGATCTTTCCTCTAAGCTGGAAAGATTCCTCTTCTAAGAACTTAGCTCTGATACCAATTGTTGGAATTACAAGTAGGAAAGGTAAACTTCTGAGAGGGGGGCAGGGGGGGGGGGAGTGTGAATCAACAGTTAAAACATGAACCCATAAAACTTTTCACTACTCATCTATCTCATGCATTCAATAGATAAACTGGAAATAACATATAAAGCACATCTAAATCACACATTTGACACATGATATTATTACCCAAAAACCCTCCAAAGAGAAGGTAAAACTTGGGTGAGGATGACACCCACAATTCTTCACTACTGTAGCTATGAAGTGTAGCCAATTAAGGTTACAATAGTTTGACCATGAAACATGATCTACCTTATGAAAGACCTACCTTGTTAAAGGTATACAAGGACTGTTAAGTCCCACCTTGTTATAGGATTTCAACACCCTATTAAAAGTGTGCCTAGCTAAAGGACTTCAGAACATGCACTTGGAATGTCACCCTTTTAAAGGATTTACAATAGTCTTTTAGGACTACTCCACCTAGGATATTTAACTAAAATCACCTGTTAGGATGTTTCATCATAGATCTTGTGATTCTCTCTAATTTCCTAATTAAAGATCAAATTCATATAGTGTCCTTCTTGATCCTTTTTGATATGGTATGTCAATGCTGTATCCTCTATCCTTTGTTCTTCCATGACTGATTTTACAATTCACTTTCTATAACTTCTAAGCCTCCATGAATGCTCTGCTTTTCAAATGAAAACTTCACTACTCTTCTCCTTCAATTCTCTACATGCTCATTATGAAGTTTAGGGTTTTTTCCTCGTTAAGAAGACTAGAAGACTTAGGGTTAGGTATGAATCTATGGATACAATTCATCCTTTTTGCCACTTAATCCTTTCCTTTTTCTAATTGGCTACATGTAATTGCATAGGAAATCTACATACAAATTCATCTTTATCTTCAAAATATCGTATTATATCATTTGGTTAGTTGAAAAATGGTTTAATGGTTGTTTGTGTAATCACAAACACATATCTCCAATGTGTGATGCTTGGCACTTGAAGTTATTGATGCTTGTGTTGGATATAATTAATTAATTGTGTGTTGTCTTTGATGTTACAAAAATTTCATAATTATTATCATTTAGTATATGCCAAGCTCACTCAAGTGGTGAAGATAGTTCTTAGTTTCTACCAAGCATTCTTGTGTTTGACTAGTTTAGAAGGCAATATCTACAGAGTTCACTTAGGCGTTGAAGGAAAGTTGGATGGAACTAGTGTTAACCAAGCTCACTCAGTTGCCAAAAGATTTTCATAAGCTTGGAGTGTTAACTGAGCTTCTATTGGTTAACAAAAGAAATCATTTTAGAGTTAGTTTCTAGCAAGCAGGGTTAGCTAGCAAAGGATATTTCTATTTTGTTATCTATTGATTCCAGCCAACTAAAGTGATGTATATTGATTATTGTTAGGTGTATTTGAGCCAACTTGACAAAGTGAAAGGTATAAGTATAAGATCAAGTTGTGATTTCAATGTGTGGAAGGAAGTGTGCAAGTGAGTGCAAGAGAATGTGCGAATTATGGTGATGTGATTGAAGATCTATTGGTAAGCAGAAGAAGCAAATTTGAAGGATAAGTAGAATATCCTTGTGGGGCAAAAAAGCCATATTTGATTAGGATGGATTAAGTGCAAGCTTCAATAGATATCTAAAATTAGCAATTAAGTTACATTCAAATCAGGTTATTTTATTGGCACTCTCTGACCATTGTAGCAGTGATCTAAATCTCTTAATAGAGTTAGCTTAACAACTATTTGCAAATCCTCTAACAAGGTAGAAATTCCATTGAATTGTTCTCAAAATATCTAACTAGGCCACTCCCAATAGGGTTATCAAATCCTTTAATATGGTCACACCTAACAGTGTGTTTTGTAACCTTTAACAGAGTTGGTTCCTAACATGGCTCACTTCAAAAGAGTGAAAATTAGTAACTAGTTTCTATTGGTAGTTTTTCCCAAATTAGGTTTCTATGTTAAATCTTGGTGTCAAATGTGTTCATGCTATTTCTTTATGTTTTTTGCAACTAAGTTAAAGTAATGATAATCATAGATAACATATAATGGTTTATAAGTTAATCTTTTATCGAGAAAATCTAGTTACTATTGAGTTACAACATTTAGTGTGTTTATCGAGCTTCAGAAGTATTCAATTATTTTTTTGCATTTTGTACTTACATCA
The DNA here is from genome assembly GCA_028749045.1 of Cupressus sempervirens. Taxonomy (NCBI): domain Eukaryota; kingdom Viridiplantae; phylum Streptophyta; class Pinopsida; order Cupressales; family Cupressaceae; genus Cupressus; species Cupressus sempervirens. The sequence goes on along the minus strand of CM053793.1, from coordinate 674,572,623 downwards.
AAAGGAATCTAGGATTTATTTTTGTAGCAACTAATTCACCCCTCCCCTCTTAGTTACTCCTCTTTCATTTCCAACAATTGGTATCAAAACTTTTGGTGCTTGCAGAGAAGGCTTCAAGGACCTAAGCTAAAGATTAGGATGTCTTACAAAAGAGAGATTCCCAAGCTGAACAGAGACAACTTTGTAGCATGGCAATGACTGATGAGATTGCATCTAGCTACCATCAGTAATTTAGGTTGCAGGTACCTTGATTCTAAATATAAGACTCCCACTAGAACATTATCAATTGAAGATATTGTTGAATAGAGGAATCATAATATTATGATGATTGATATTATATATGATCTTAGTTATACTAAATTTGATGAAGTCAAAGATTGTAAAATTGCTTATGATAAGTGGAACAAACTGAAAGATATCTATCGAGGAGATGACAATGTGAGAAGAACCAAAGAAGAAACCTTAGAAGAAAATTTGATCAAATGAGAATGAGAGAAGATGAAAACATTGAAAAATATGTGAAAAGAATCAAGGCTAGTGTTAGTGCAATCAAAGCATCTAGAGGAGACATCAATGAGGAAACTATTGTAAGTAAAGTGTTCAAAACTCTTTTTCTTGTTTATGCAATTAGAATATCTACTATTCAAGAAATGAGATATGATCCAACTAATAAGATAGGGTTGGATGCTCTAGTTGGAAGACTAATAGTTTTTGAGTTAGACAATTATGATAACTATGTTCTTGCTTCAAAGAATATTAAATTTGCACTAAAAGCTAAACTCTCAATCAAAGGAAAGGGTAAGAAGATAAAATCTAATCAATCAGAAAGTGAAGAAGATGGATCATCAAAAGAAAGTTTAGATAGTGATCTTGAAGGTGTTGAAGCCCTTCTTGAAGGAAAGTATTCCAAAGGAAGAGGGAAGTACAAAAGTAAAGCTCCTTTGATATGCTTTTCTTGTGAAGAAATTGGTTACATTGCTACCAGGTGTCCAAACAAGGAAATGAAGGATGAAAAGAAAAGTAATAAGCATAAAGGCAAGAACTCCAAGAACTACAAGAACTTCAAGGACAAAGGTTAGAAATCTTGCTTTATAGCTAAAGATTCTAATAATAGTGAGGATGAAATCATTTATATTACCGTAAAAGATGAATCTAATGATGAAGGAGATAAGATGACACTTATCTCTCATGTTAGAAAAAATGATATCTGGATTATTGATAGTGGCTACTCACATCATATGACTGGTGAAAAAACATAATTTGAGCATATGGAATATTATGATGGAGGTAGTGTAAGATTTGGAAACAATGAACCTTGTAATATGAAAGAAAAAGGATGTATCTTGTTAACTAAATAACTTGTGTGTGATAATGCTTATTGGGTTGAAGGACTAAAGTATAATCTACAAAGTGTGGCACAACTAAATAACATTGGATTCAAAGTAGAATTCATAAATGGATAGGCCAAATTTTGAGATGGGAAAGGATATTTGGTTGGTTCTCGCAAGAAAACAAAAGGTAATCTATTTTATCTTGATCTTAGTAGTTGTTCATGTTTTATTGCTCAAGTAGAAGAAATCTAGTTACAGCACAAAACACTATGTCATGTGAACTTTGATAATTTGGTTAAGATAAGAAAACATAAAAGAGTAAGAGGTATTCCTAGTTTGAATAAGCCTGACATGGGTCTATGTAAGAATTGCCAAATTGGTAAGATGGGAAAGACAAGGTTTAAAAGAAAAGACTATCAGTTAGAAGAAGTCTTGGAAATTGTTCATACAGACTTATGTGGACCTATTGGAATAGAGAGTTATAGTGGAGAAAATTTTTTCATTCTCTTTTTTGATGACCACTCTAGGATGATGATAGTAATGTGCCTAAAAGAAAAATTAACAACTTTTCAAAAATTCAAATGGTATTTGGCAAGAGTAGAAAAAGAAACTAGAAAGAAGTTGAAATGCCTAAGATTAGATAGATGTGGTGAATTTCTTTCCCATGAATTCAATAATTTCTGCATTGAAAGAGGAATCAAAAGACAAGTATATGCTCTTGGTACACCATAACAGAATGTATAGAAAAAAGAAGACTTCAGTTAAAGAAAGATTCAAACAAGACACCTTATTAGCTATGGTATGGCTACAAACCTAATGTAAGTTACTTGAGGGTATTTGGAAACAAATGTTACATATTGAAGGAATCTAGAAAAGGAAAGTTTGATGTAAAAGGTGATGAAGGCATATTTTTAGGATACTCCTGTAGAAGCAAAGTATACAAATGTTTGAATTTATCTACTCACAAAATCGTAGAGAGTGCATATGTCTGAATTGATGAATATGCAAAAAAGAGTGAAGAAGAAAGTAGCAAGGAACCTAAAGACTATAAAAGATTCATTTACTATGAACCTGATACTCTTCCTAATCTATCTAAAATAAAATATTCTTCAACTCCCGAGTCCCTATAAATTCCAACAGCTACTAAGTTACAGACAATGCAATCTGAGTTGCAAGGACCTGATTCACAATCAGAGGCTATCAAGCTAGTTCAAACTGAGCCTGATGGACCCAAGTCACAAATAGAAGGACCCAAGTTTGAAACTAAAATTCAAAAGGAAGATGATGGAATTGATTCAAAGACTAAGGAGCCTATATTAGCAAGATATGTTAGAAGACATCATGCACCTGATCAGATCATTAAAGATAAATTAGATGGAAGAATGACAAGAAGCAAATTAAAAGGTCCATGTTTACTTGCTAAATTTGAACCTAGAAGTGTTAAAGATGCTCTAGAAAATGAAAGTTGGATTGAAGTAATGAATGAAGAGATAGAAAAAATAGAGAAGAACAAAACTTGAACTATTATTTCTAGACTCAAGGATAAAAATGTAATTGGTACAAAATGAGTATTTAGAAATAAGCTGAATGAAGATGAAAAAGTAGCAAGAAACAAAGAAAGACTAGTATGCAAAGGTTACTCTCAAGAAGAAGGTATTGAATATGGTGAAACTTTTTCTCTTGTGGCAAGAATTGAAGGAGTTATAATCTTACTAGCATATGCAACACATAGAGGGTTTAAGATATATCAAATGGATGTTAAATTTGTATTCTTGAATGGAGTCCTTGATGAGAAAGTTTACATTGAGCAATCGAAAGGTTTTGTAGATCCTAGAAAAGGAGACATGGTGTGCAAACTACACAAAGCTTTATATAGTCTCAAGAAAGCTTCTAGAGTTTGGTATGAAAGACTCCATTATTACTTGGTATAGATTGGTTTTCAAAGGACTAATGACAATAGTAGTCTGTATATCAAGGAAGGACTAAATAAGAAGACTGTGTTAGCAAAAATATTTGTTGATAATACTTTAATTATAGGAAATGATGATCTATGCAAAGCATTCTCAGAAGAAATGATCAAAGAATTTGAGATGTCCATGTTTGCTAAAATAAATTTTTTTATTGGATTGCAAATACAAAAGAACAAGAAAGGTATCTACATCACTCAATCTAAGTATATTAAGGAGACATTGAAGAAATTTGGAATGGAAGATTCAAAACTAGTTGGAACACCTATGTCTATTAGACAGACATAAGCTTTCCAAAAATAATGATTCCAAAGAAGTGGATAAGAGTACTTATAGATCAATGATTGGAAAATTGTAGTATGTAGATCACACAAAGCCTAATATTGCTCTAGCAGTTGGAATAGTGGCAATATTTTCAGCAAATCCGAAAGAAAATCACATGATGGCAATCAAGAGAATCATAAGGTATCCAAAAGGTATTGAAGACTATGGTTTATGGTACAAAGTTGGAGGCAATTTGGACTTAAAAGTATTTACTTATGCTGATTGGGTAGGAAGTCTTGATGATAGAAAAAAAACTAGTGGTAGAGCTTTCTTTTTTGGTAAAAGACTAGTATCTTGGACAAGCAAGAAGCAGAATTGTACTTCTCAATCCACAAAAGAGATAGAATATGTAGTAGGAGCAGTAAATTGTTCTAACATTGTTGGTTCAAACAACTGTTGAAAGGAATGAAGGTAGAAATCAAAGATCTAGTTGTCATATATTGTGGTAACACTAGTGTAATCAACATATCAAAGACTCTAGTAATGCATTTCAAAACAAAGCATATTGCTATAAAATATCACTTCTTAAGAGAATTGGTGCAAGATAAAGAAGTTAGATTACAATATGTGAGTACAAAGGAACAAATTGTAGACATATTCACCAAGCCATTACCTAAGGATGCACTTTTGTATCTAAGATGTAAGCTAGGGGTCATTTCCCTATCTAAAATTCACTAAATGAAGTTTAGTGAATGCATCAATTAGAACCTATTGAAGATCAATCAGTTGGTGTAGAATTGGCAAGGGCATATTGCAGATGAATCAATACTTAAGGTACATTGGAATTTATAGGGTTATTGTCTTTGGCATGTGTTGTCAAAGAGGGAGAAGTTTACTATCATATCTCTAAGAAATCTTTGGAACCAGAATAATGTTAGAAACTAGAGAGGGAGAAGTTCTCTAAAAGATGAAGTATGTTAAAATAGGGAGAATGTTCTAAATGAACTTGGTAATAGTTGTTGCTAATAGAATTCAATAAAAAGGAAGAGCTCATACTGATAGAGGGAGTTCTCAAATCCAAAATTTTATTGTACTATGACATGTTGTGTTGCCATCAATGCCAAAGAGGGAGATTTTTGGATACAATTGATTAATTGTGTGTTGTCTTTGATGTTACAAAAATGTCATAATCATTATTAGTTAGTATATACATAGCTCACTCAGGCAGTGAAGACAATTCTTAGTGTCTACTAAGCATTCATATGTTTTCCTAGTTTAGAAGGCAGTGTCTACCATGTTCACTTGGACATCAAAGAAAAAGTTGTAGAAAGTGAGTGTTAATCGAGCTCACTAGAACGTCAATGGAAAGTTAGATGGAACTAGTGTTAACTAAGCTCACTTATTTGCCAAAAGATTTTTGTAAGTTTGCATGTTAACTAAGCTTCTATTGGTTAATAAAGGAAATCATTTCAGATTTAGATTCTACCATGTAGGGTCGGCTAGCAAAGGATTTTTCTATTTTTAAATCTATTGATTCCAGCCGACTAAGGTGATGAATATTGATTATTGTAAGTTGTATTTGAGCTGACTTGACAAAGTGAAAGGTATAAGTATAAGGTCAAGTTGTGATTTCAATGTGTAGAAGGAAGTGTGCAAGTGAGTGAAAGAGAATGTGGGAATTATGGTGATGTGGTTGAAGATCTATTGGTAAGAAGAAGAAGCAAATTTGAAGGATAAGCAGAAAATCCTTGTGGGGTAGGAAAACCATATTCAATTAGGAAGGATCAAATAAAATCCTAAACAAAGATCTAAAATCAACAATTAAATTGTATTCAGATCATGTCATTTCATTGTTACTCTTTGACCATTGTAGTAGTGATCTAAATCTCTTAATAAAGTTAGCTTAACAACTATTTGCAAATCCTCTAACAAGGTGGCAATTTCATTAAATTATTCTCAATACCTTAACTAGGCAACTCCTAATAAGGTGATCAAATCCTTTAACAAGGTCACACCTAACAGTGTGTTTTGTAACCTTTAATAGGGTTGGCTCCTAATAGGACTCACTTCAGAAGAGTGAAAAGTAGTAACTAGTTGCTATTGGTGGTTTTTCCAAATTGGGTTTCCACATTAAATCCTAGTGTCAAATGTGTTCATGCTATTTTCTTTATGTGTTTGCAACTAAGTTAAAGTAATGATAATTACAAAAAACATCTAATGGTTTGTAAATTAATCTTTTACCGAGCTAATCCAGTTACTACCTAGTTACAACATTCAATGCATTTATTGAGCTTCAATAATATTTAGTTATTTGTTTGCATTTTGTAATGACATCAAAAGGGATTATGGGATTAATTTTTTTAGTAACTGATTCACCCCTCCCCTCTTAGTTACTCCTCTTACATTTTCAATAGCTTGGCACATACTATAATTCTATTTCTGACTCGACACTTGAACTTCTCAACATCTTCTATTTGCTCAGCACTTGAATAAACTTGGCATGTATTGTCTACTTAGCACTTGAGTGACTCGGCACATGAGTGACTCAACACTCATTGTAACTCGGTACAACCTTGCATATACATATCATACTCGGTACGCATTACTAGTTTGGCATGATTTTAGTGAATGACTTAAGTGTGTTGACACTCAATTGTCAAAACCAATATGAGATCAATAGAAAGTTGAGTGCCTATCAATTTTTTTTTAAATTCTTAAAAGTTTACATTGATTAATGCTACCACTATAGAAAGCCTCTTGGCTTAATTAATTAAAAAATGATCACATAATAATAATATAAATAAGTCTAATATCTATGTGATGAACTAAATCATTCAAGTGACTAATAATAACAAATGAAGGGTCACTTCATACACATCAAATTAGACATAATTCTACTAAAACTATTGTTACTCAGTTAACACACATGCCCTCATTTAACATTATCAATATGTTATAACTCGGCAAGCATTTTAATAACAACTATTGCTCAAAAAATACTAAATATGAAAATCTTAAGATATTAACTTTGATTAACCTTAATTAACTTAGTTGCATACACATAAAAGAAATAGCATGAGCACAAGTGACACCAAGATTTAACATGGAAATCCAATTTGGGAAAAACCACCAATTGCAACTAATTACTATTTTTCACTCTTTTGAAGTGAGTCTTGTTAGGAGCCAACCCTGTTAAAGGTTACAACATTCAATGCATTTATTGAGCTTCAATAGTATTTAGTTATTTGTTTGCATTTTTTAATGACATCAAAAGGGATTATGGGATTTATTTTTGTAGTAACTGATTCACCCCTCCCCTCTTAGTTACTCCTCTTACATTTTCAATAGCTTGGCACATACTATAATTCTATTTCTGACTCAGCACTTGAACTTCTCAACATCTGCTATTTGCTCAGCACTTGAATCACTTGGCATGTATTGTCTACTTAGCACTTGAGTGACTCGGCACATGAGTGACTCAACACTCATTGTAACTCAGCACAACCTTGTATATACATATCATACTCGGTACGCATTACTAGTTTGGCATGATTTTAGTGAATGACTTAAGTGTGTTGACACTCAATTTTCAAAACCAATATGAGATCAATAGAAAGTTGAGTGCCTATCAATTTTTTTAAAAATTCTTAAAAGTTTACATTGATTAATGCTACCACTATAGAAAGCCTCTTGGCTTAATTAATTAAAAAATGATCACATAATAATAATATAAATAAGTCTAATATCTATGTGATGAACTAAATCATTCAAGTGACTAATAATAACAAATGAAGGGTCACTTCATACACATCAAATAAGACATAATTCTACTAAAACTATTGTTACTCAGTTAACACACAGGCCCTCATTTAACATTATCAATATGTTATAACTTGGTAAGCATTTTAATAACAACTATTGCTCAAAAAATACTAAATATGAAAATCTTAAGATATTAACTTTGATTAACCTTAATTAACTTAGTTGCATGCACATAAAAGAAATAGCATGAGCACAAGTGACACCAAGATTTAACATGGAAATCCAATTTGGGAAAAACCACCAATTGCAACTAATTACTATTTTTCACTCTTTTGAAGTGAGTCTTGTTAGGAGCTAACCCCGTTAAAGGTTACAAAACACATTGTTAGGTGTGACCCTATTAGAGGATTTAATTGACTTGTTAGGAGTTGCCTTGTTAGAGGTCTTTAGACACTTTGATCTAGAAATGCCACCTTGTTAGAAGATTTATAAATAACTATTAGGCTAACCATGTTAAGAGATTTGATTCACTACTACAATGGTTAGAGAGTAACAATGAAATGACCTAATTGCTAATGCAACTATATTGCTAATTTTAAATCTCAATTATAGATTGAATACTTGATTGTTCCTGATTACATTAATCTTTGTAGCCCAACAAAGATATTCTACTTATCCTTGCAATTCTCTTCCTCCTATCTTCCACACATTCTCACACATTCAATCCTCAAATTGACCTTATACTTATATCATATATATTGTCAAGTCGTGTTGAATACAACTTATGACAATAATTCTTTATCTCTTCAAATGACTAGAACCAACAAACAAATCCATTAAACTCAATATGCCAAAATAAAAAAATAATTTTTTAGCCGACCTAGCTTAGTAGACACTAACACTGAAGAGATTTTCTTGTGTTAACCAAGTGAACTTGGTTAACACTGCAACTTCATAAACTTCCTTTAGTAACTAAGTGATCTCAGTTAACACTAGTTCCATCCAACATTCCTTTATTAATCAAGTGAGCTTGATTAACACTGAACTTCTATGAACTTCTCTTTAGTGTTAGAGTGAACTCAATAGACACTATCTTCTGGACTTGGCAAACATTGGAATGGTTGGTAGACACAAGAAACTATCTTCATCACCTGAGTGAGCTTGGCATACACTAATTGGTAAAGATATGACATTTTGTGTAACATTAGAGACAATATACAATTGATCAATTATTTTCAACAATCTCCCTCTTTGGCATTGATGTCAACACAAAATGTCATAATACAATGAAACTTTAGAGAAAAATAAAAGCAAACATAATATCCTTAGTTTCATTCTAATTCTCATTTGTGATAACTCCCTCTATCAATATGGACTCCATTTGACTTCAATCTCTCCCTCTAATTCTAGTTTCTCCCTTTGTCAGCATAGTCTCCAAGATTATTCTTCTTCAAGCTCTTCCTCTTTGACATTTTCAAATATTTAGAAAATTTTCTTTGATATAGCAAACTCTTTGTTTACAAAAATTTCTGTGATATGACACAACAAACTCTCCCTCTATGACATTTGTATGTCAAAGTCAATATTCATTGAATTTCAATGTACCTGATGTACTAATTCATATGCAATCTTCCCTTTAATTACTACATCAACTTGATTGATCTTCAACATGGTCTGGTTGATGCATCACTAAATTTCATTTAGTGAGATTCAGATAGGGGAATAACCCCTAACTTACCTCTCAGATACAAGAGTGCACCTTGGATAATGAATTGGTGAATATGTTTGCAATTTTTTCTTTAGTATTCACATATTCAAATCTCACCTGTTTTTCTTACACTAATTCTCTTAGAAAATGATATTTTATTTCAATATGCTTGGTCTTGGTATGCATCATAAGATTATTTGATATATTGATTGCATTGGTGTTATCATAGAAGTTAACCACTAGATCCTTGATTTATACCTTATAACTATCAAAAGTTGTTTGAAGCAAAAAATATTGGAATAATTGCTTGCTTCTGCAACATACTTTACTTCTATTGTAGACTAAGATTTGCAATTCTACTTGTTACTTGTCCAAGACACTAGTCTCTTACCAAGAAAGAATGCTCCCCCACTGGTGCTCTTCCTGACATCAACACTTTCTACCCAATTTGCATAAATGAAGGCTTTCAAATCTAAGTTGCCTCCTTTCTTGTACCATAATCCATAATCTTCAATACCTTTTAGATACCTCATGATTCTCTTTATTACCATAATATGATTTTTTTTAGGATTAGCTAAAAATTTTTCCACCATATCGATTGCAAGAGCAATATTAGGCCTAATATGTATTACATACTACAATTTTTCAATCATAGATCTATATGTGGTCTAATCTACCTCCTTAGAATCATCATTTTTGGAAAGATTATGTCCAGTAAACATAGGTGTTCCAACTAATCTTGAATCCTCTATTCCAAACTTCTTCAATATCTCCTTGATATGCTTAGATTTAGTAATGTAGATACCATCTTTCTTCTATTGAATCTGCAAGACAACAAAGAATTTGATTTCTCCAAAAAATAACATCTTAAATTCCTTACTCATTTCCTTTGAATAATATTTGCACAAATCATCATTTCTAGTAAATAATGTATCATGCACAAAGATTTATGCCAACACAATCTTCTTATTTAGTCCTTCTTTGATATAAAGGCTATTATTATTGTTGGTGTAAATAATTATTTACTATTTACACTTTATTTAAGTTTACTTAGGTTAATGCATATTCATATTAGTTGTCATGTAAACACTTAGGAGATTGCATATTCATATGAGTTGTCATATTGACAACATAGTAGTTTTCACTCCAATTGAGCACATGTTGTCTATTACATCTCTTTATGAGATACACCTTTGTATTCTTATCCTCTCATTATTGCATGTACACTTATGCACAATAGAGGATTATCCAGTCTTAGTGGACATGTGCTTAGTTGGTATGCTTATCTCTTTGCATGACTCCTAGTTATCTTGATTTCCTTTATATATAAGGCTCTTCTGTGATGTAATCATCCAATCATCTAATATCTATTTTTATTTTATCATCATTTGTGTCTCTTGTGCTATCTACTAATATTCTTAATCTTGGTGTTGAATTATTACCTTAGGAAAATTCTTACATGGTATTAGAGCTAGACCAAATTCTTATATGGTATAAGAGCAAAAGGAGTTTCATTGCATAGCCACTAGATTTTTTTTTAAATTTTTTTTTTGATTTTAAAATTTTAGTAAGTCAAGATTGGAGTTTTCTAGTGTAAATAATCCGTTGGCATCACGTTCAAAAGGTTAAAAAATCCCTAAATCAACTTCTGTTTCATCAAAATTGGACATCTGAGGTGAAATTTAGAGTCATTTGATTTTTGGTGGTGTGACAATGATGATTTAGAAAAATAATTACAAAGGTGATTTTAAAATAACAATATATCCCTCATATGGACTCCTTTTTCCATGCAATTTTTTAAAATTTATTTGGGGTAGAATTTCATGATCTACACATTGCTGCAGGTTGTTTGCAATCCCTAGTCTTGAATGTTTTGAAAATTTTCAATCTCATTTTTTACAACTTTAGAGGCTTCATTTAGGCTCACATGGACACATATTCAAGTGCTATTTTTTTTGAAAGTGCATGATTTTTCGTCTACTTTTCAGATCTGGTATCAGTTTGCAATAATTTTGAGTAGACATAGTACTTTCAACATTTGGTCATGTTTGGCCTATTTTGGCACTTGTAATTAATTAGATCCTGGAGAGGTCGTATTTCTTATCTTGTTGATTCATATATAGCTTCATATTTTTAGTTGTAAATATCAAAAATCAAACTTCCACTTTGGCCTAAAAATTGGCAAATGGCTATTATACTTGCACTAAATATAAAGTGCCAAAACATATTTTTTGGTGTGGAGATCCTTTGATTGAGTGAAAAGGGTGGTTATGTCTTTGTGTTCTTTAGTATCTTTGATATTGTGCTCTTTCTTTTGCATTATGAGTTTTTTTTCTAAATTAACACCAAATAATTATGCTACTTGGAAAGAATAGACAAATGAACCATTAGTTGTAAAAGGTTTACTACATTATGTAACTGGTGCTACAAAGAAACCTGATGATGATGTTGATGAGTCTTGTAAAGAAGACTGGGAATCAAAACAAGAGATGGCCTTAGGAACCTTGCTAAAGAATATCTTAGATCTTGTCAAATATCACATCAGGAATATTAACAATCCAATAGAAGTTTGGGATAAACTTGAAGTATTGTATGGGATAAACTTGAAGTATTGTCCTACACCATTGAGGACAGTTTTCTCAAGTTGGATCCTAGAAATTTTGACACCATAAAATATTATCTTACCCAAGTAGACATGTATAGGGAAAATCTTAAGGATTGTGGTCAACCCATCAACGATGGAAAGTTGATCAAACATGTGATGACTCATCTTCCTCCTGAATATACAACTTTTGTTTCAAGTTATAATACTCACAAGTTAATAATGGGAAGTGCCTTCACTAAGCCTTCATTTGAGTCATTTTCAGTAATGTTGGTCTTAAAACATGAAAAGTTAGTGAGTATGAAAATTCTAAAATCTTCCAAGTCCAAAGCCTTGGTAGCTAATAAAGGGAATCAACGGAATCAAGGTGGTAAAAGTTCACACAAGAGGAAAAAGCAAAGGAAGGCTAAGCCACAAGATGACACACAACAATCTTCCTCTACACATCAGTCTACCTCCACACAAAAATCTCCTCACCACAAGAAAACTCCAACAATAAGGTAAATCATCCTAAAAGGAGTTGCTTACTTGTCCATATTGCAAGAAGAATGGACATGTATAACATCATTAGTACACGAAGGAAATTGATGAACTCAAGAATCTTATCAAGAAGAATCAAATTAGTCTACCTTCAAGAATGACTATTTCACCTCTTCTTCACATTTAGATTTTGATAAAGGAAAGGATCACATGGGAAAAGGTCAAGCCTTAGTAGCTAGTTCAAGTCAAGATTCAGGGAGATGGCTTCTAGATTCAGGGGATTCTCATCATATGGCATCTACATAGTCTATGTGTTCATCATTTCATCCTTGTCATGCTCCATCTATTTCGATGGTCAATCATACTTACATGAATGTGATTAGGAAAGGAGCTATTGATATAGGGGAGGGATACTTAAAAGATGTGTTATGTGTACCTCACCTATGTCATAATCTTCTTTCCATCTATTAGCTCACTCATTGAGATAGAGCAAGGATTGTGGAATTCACACTTGATTCAATTTTTATCAGAGACTTGGAGACTAGAGAGATCATTGCTATAGGAGTGGTTGATCATGCATCTAGGCTATACTACTTCTCAAATTTTTCTCATGATGATGGTCCAGCGATTTCTTAGCATATTCTTTAGCAGATTTTGATCACACTTCTAGTGTTGATTCAGACTTTGAGGAGAACTTTGGCTACTTGAACTTGGGTGTTCTCACATGTGATCAAGTTATTGAGCCATCCCTTTCTTCTCCTCCTACTAATATTCCATCTACTATTTCTCTTGATGATGGTTGTATTCACACAGTCGTGGATTCACATGATTTAGTGCAATAGGGCATTCATTGTCTTCTAGACTCAATTCCATGGAATGGTTACTTGACAAACATTTCCAATTTGTTTATGGAGTCCTACATTATAGATTTAGGAGATACTATTCATGGAATTCATCTTCTGTTTGGTGAAGATGATCCTTCTTTGGTTTTTGTGAGGGAACACCCTGACCCTCATCTTCATTCTCTCCTTGATCAATCTTTTGATACATATTCTACATTCAGAGGATATATTTGAGTCTTTGATACATATTCTACATTCATCCTCAGTTGATGTTGATTTGTCTTTTTCAGTAGAGTGGCATAGTACACACGATTTGGAGGAGGCACCTTTCAGTATTGATATGGGGACACTTGATTAGGTTTCAGAGATTTCATACATTTTGAGGTTTCTTCCTACAAATGAGAGAGTCTTCTTTCATACACCTTTGGTTCTATTTCTTCTTAGGGGGAGGAATGTTTTTCTACACACATTGGACAGTTTCTACATCGAGCCTGGAGCATCTACCATGGATGTAAATTCTACATTGGGGAGGTGGGATGGGGTTACTTGGTCTATCTTCCTTTTCTTCTCTCTTATGGGGGGATCTTTTCCTCACTGAGGTCTTCTTCTCTCTCAGTTTTTTTTATTGTACTTATCTCTCATTTTGGAGGGGGGTTTTTCCCATGTGGTTTTTCCACTTTCTACACTTTATGAGAGATTTCATTCATATCTTTTGCACTTGTAGTTTGTACATGGGTACTTAACATGGCCTAGTAGTTGGGACCCATCTTTCATTATTATCTAGCTTTTGTGAACTTAAGTAGATTTCCCTAAGTTTCAATTAAGGGGGGATGTTGGTGTAAATAAGTATCTACTATTTAAACTTTACTTAAGTTTACTTAGGTTAATGCATATTCATATTAGTTATCATGTAGACACCTAAGAGTTTGCATATTCATATGAGTTGTCATGTTGACAACATAGTAGTTTGCACTCTAATTAAGCACATGTTGTCTACTACATCTCTTTATGAGACAGACCTTTGTATTCTTATCCTCTTATTCTTGCATGTACATTTATGCACAATGGAGGATAATCTACTCTTTATGGATATGTGCTTAGTTGGTATGCTTATTTCTTTGCATGGCTCCTAGTCATATTGATTGTCTTTATATACAAAGCTCTTCTATGATGTAATCATCCAATCATCTGATATCCATTCTCATTTGATCATCATTTGTGTCTCTTGTGCTATCTACTAAGCTTCTTGATCCTGGTGTTGAATTATTGCCTTAGGTAAATTCTTATAGTTATCATTTGTCCTTTGAAAACTAATCTTCATCAAATAATAATGAAGTCTTTCATACCAAGCCCTAGGAGCTTGTTTGAGACCATATAATGCTTTGTGCAATTTACAAACCATATCCTTTAAGCTAGGATCTACAAAAACTTTAGGTTTCTCTATGTAGACTTCTTCTATAATTCCATTCAAGAATACAAATTTTATATCCATCTAATACACTTTAAATCCTTTATGTGTAGCATAAGCAAGTAAAGTCCTAACACCTTCTAATCTTGCAATAGGAGAAAAAGTTTCACCGTAATAAATACCTTTCTCTTGAGAGTAACCTTTGCATACTAACCTTGCTATATTTCTTGAAACTTCTCCGTCTTCATTAAGCTTACTTCTAAAAACCCATTTAGTGCCAATTACATTCTTATCCTTGGGTCTAAGAACAAGAGTCTAGGTCTTATTCCTTTCAATCTAATCAATCACTTCATTCATTGCCTCAATCCATATTTCATTCTGTAATGCATTTTTCAAAATTCTAAGTTCAAACTTAGTAAGTAAACATTTACCTTTCAATTTGTTCCTTGTTATTCTACCATCTGATTTGTCTCCAATGGTTTTCTTAGGTGCATGGTACCTTCTAACATATCTTGCAAGTATAGGTACTTTTAATTCAGAGCTTTTTCCACTTCCCTCAACATGATCTTCTATGTCATGCTTGGGTCCCACTATCTGTGATATGGGTCCTTCAGACTTAGATTCAAGTTGCAATGGATGCAACTTGGTAGCTTTTGAGTGTAACTCAGGTCCTTTAGACTATGACTTAGGTTGAACTAGTTGCAACTTAGGTGCTTATGGAGATTTTAGGGACTCAAGAGGTGAAGTCTACTAACTTCCAATTGAATTAGGCAATGTATCAGGTTCAAAGTACTTAAACTTTATGTAGTGTTGAGGTTCTTTGCTGCTCTCTTCTTCACTAGAAGTCTTTTTGCAAACTCATAAATTCTCACATGTGCATTTTCTATGATCTTATGAGTAGTTAGATTAAAATATTTTTATGCTTTACTTCTATTGGAGTATCCTAGGAATATGCCTTCTTCTCGCTTGACATCAAATTTACCTTTCCTAGTCTCCTTCAAGATATAACATTTGCTACCAAATACTTTTAAGTAACTTACATTAGGTTTGTATCCATACCATAGTTCATAAGGAGTTTGATTTGAGTCTTTCTTTAACTGTACTCTATTTAAGCTATGAACTGCTATACTAGTTGCTTCCTTCTAGTATTTGTTTGCAACATTCTTTTCTATTATTAGGGTTCTTGCACAATCCATGATTTATTTGTTCCTTCTTTTTCCTATGCCATTCTATTGAGGTGTACTAGGGGGCTGATACTTGTCTTTTGACTCCTCTTTTAGTGAAAAATTCATTAGAAATGAATTCACCTCCTCCATCCAACCTTAAATATTTTAGTTTCTTTCCTATTTCTTTCTCAACTCTAGCCAGATACCACTTGATTTTTTATTCTTAACTCTATCCAGACACCACTTGATTTTTTGAAAAGCTTCAAATTTATCTTTTAGATACATTACTATCATCATCTTAGAATAATCATCAACAAATAAAATAAAATACTGATAATAGATGTATCAGATAATAATTCAGGCGATTTGTTTATAACATGTAATATGACACAAGAAAGTTCTAAGAATGTCTAGTTTTTAGATAGTGGTTGTAGTAACCACATGAATAAAAATAAGGAATTATTTTCTAATTTGGTTGATTCTATGCAATCTCAAATAAAATTGGGGAATGATAGTATAGTGCCTATAATAGGAAAATGTGGTATTCATGTATTGGCTAAAAATGGAGAAAAAATATTAACTCCTGATGTTTACTATGTTCCAACATTAACACATAATCTAATGAGTGTTGGTGAATTAGCTGAAAAGGGGTATAACATTATTTTAAGGATAATGCATGCATAATCTAGGATGGAAATTCTAGAGAGAGGTCGACTACTAAAGTTGAGTTGAGTAAGAACAAGATGTATCCTCTTTAGATGTATTGTGTTCAAGGAATGATGAAAGCTAATTTGAATGAATAAGCCCTAGTTAATAAATGGTCTTGGAATTTGAGGTACGAACACCTTCATTTTGATGGCTTCAGTTTATTACAAAAGAAGAATATGGTCAAAGGATTGCCACTCATTTTAATACCTTCTAATTCTTGTGAAATTTGTATGGCCAAACAACAAAAAGAAAGTTTTCTAGAAGGAAGTTTAACTAGAGAAATAGATATTTTGGTGTTGGTTCATATTGACATATGTGGTCCTATGCAGAACCAACTTGGGGAGGAATTTTATATTTTTGATAGTCATTGATAATTTTAGTAAGAAAACTTGGATCTATTTCTTGAAGGAGAAATATGAGGCTTTCAATATGTTTAAGGAGTTCAAATCAATTGTTAAAAAGAAAAGTAAAATATTCATCAAGGTAGTTAGATTTGATAAAGATGGAGAATATATTTGTAATGAATTGTTGTATTTTTGTAGATATATTGGGATCAAGAAACACTTTAGAACTAGATACACACCATAGCAGAATGGTGTATAGAGAGGAAAAAAAGAACCATAATGAACATGGAAAGGAGTATATTGAAGGAAAAGAATTTGTCTAATGAATTTTGGGTTAAAGTTGTTGCATGTGTAGTATATATCCCTAATAGAAGTCCTATAAATAGTGTGAAATATAGAATCCCAAAAGAAGCATGGCATGCTACAAAAAATTTTGTATCTTATTTTAGAATTTTTGGCTATGTTGCATATGTTTTGGTGTAATTTGAATTAAGAAGAAAATTGGATGATATAAGTGAAAAATGTATTTTTACTAGTTCTAGTAAGAATTCAAAAGTGTATAGATTATATAACCTAATCTCAAAGAAGATGATTACAAGCAGGGACATCATATTTAAAGAGGATGAAGTATGGGATGGAAATATGGACAAGGTAATTATAATTGGAGAACTAATATTGAATGAAGAAAAGCATGAAGAAATGTGGGTTAGCCAAATTAGGCAGGACCATGCACTCCACAAAGGAATCATGTACAAATTCAACCATCAAGTCATGAAAATCAACACAGTCCAAGTGTAAGTAATATGACTTCCATAAGAAAAGGTAAAAAGATGAGAAGTTTGAAAGATATTTAGGATCAAGGAGAAGAGGTTTTGGATAGTTTTTCAATTTTTTTTCTCCTCTAGTGATCCATTGTGTTTTGAAGAAGTGGTTAAGGAGGAACATTGGATCAAAGACATGATGAAAAAATTGAGTCCATTGACATAAATGATATGTAGGAGCTTGTAGATAAACGAAAAGGTGAAGATTGCATTGGAGTTAAATGGATTTTCAAAACCAAATTTAAGGCACAAGGTGAATTTGAAAGGTACAAAGATAGATTGGTAGTAAAGGATTTTTAACAATAATATGGTGTAGACTATAATAAAATAACAATATGGTGGAGATTATAATTGTATAATAAAACATGATACAATTAAAATGGTTTTATCTATTGCTACACAAAATGGTTGGAATTTTTTTCAAATAAATATGAAATCAGCTTTCTTGAATGGTTTTCTAGAAGAAGTTTATATTAAAAAACCACCCTAGGGCTTCATATAGTAGGATTAATTTACAAATGACAAATAATGGTTTTTGTAGGAGTCTTAATGATCCCACTCTATAGAAATGACTGATTTGGGTTTGATGAGATATTTCTTTTGTATTAAAATTGTCCAATATTATAAAGAGAATTTTATTTGTCAAATAAAGTATGCCAAGGATGTATTGAGAAGATTCGATATGATGAATTGTAAACCAACACCAATTCCAATTGTAATAGGAAAACATGTTAGCAAAAATGATTTTGGGTGATATGCTAATTCAACTTTATTCAAGAAACTTGTTGGGAGTTTGATGTATCTCATAGCTACATGGCCTAACATTGTGTATGGTGTTAGCTATCAGAAATATTTGATAGGAAAGGTAACTAAGAGGGGAGGGTTGAATCAAGAACCAAAAAAACTTTAACTTATTTCACCAATTAATCCTTCATATAATATTTTGATCTAATTGCATGCATGAAAGAATGAAAGTAGTAAAAAGTTCATAACAGTTTGACACAAAATATGGTGACCCATAAAACTTCAAAATAGAAAGTAAAACTATGGTGGGGATGATACCCACAAGCTTTAGTGAGTTGCAATATAAAGTTGGCCTGTTAAGGTTTACAATTGACCACTTATGATAATCTACCCTATTAGGAGTAATAAAGATTGCTAGGTCCACCTTGTGAAAGGATTTACAAAACATATAATGAAGTATGCACTCGATAAAGAGATTTGTGAAAGACTATTATGTCTACCCTATTAAAGGATTTAAATAATGCACCTGTTAGGATGAACCAGTGGCTAATCTTTGATCTATAACTTTGATTTTCTATTTGAGATTCTTTTGAAATGTAAAGATCGCATTTCTATGATAGATAAATCTTTGTTATCCCTTCTTGTAGCCTTCTCAATTCATACTTATTCTCTTCATATTCACTTCATACATACTTATTTGGATATGATTCAATTCACTACATATATACCAATCTAAATTAAAATTCATCAAAGTTGACTACAATATAGGTTTCCATCAAGATCACACAGTTGACTCAAGTATTGACACTTGGGTTGAGAAGACAAACTCAGTGATGTTCTTGTTAGAAATAGGAATTACTAAGAGGGGGGGTGACTCAGCAATCTAAAAAATTTAGTCACCAACTAGATATTGTTACTTACTTTAAACCATTCATAACAAAGCAATTAAGTTTTGTTGAATAGTAGAAATGCACAAACATAACTCATAGCACCATATTTTGTTAACTAGGGAAACCCTGGCCAAGGGAAAACCCAAGTGGGGATGATACCCACTAGATAATATATTGATATATATGTTCCTTCTTAGAGGATGGACCTTATTAGGAGTCAATTAGAAAATTCAATATAAGCACTCCCTGTTAGGAGATTTTGAATCCCTAAAAGGAGATTCCAACCCTATTAGGAGTTGTGCTAAACATGTTAGGAGTTGTAGTACAATGTATGCAAGAAGAGCCCACTGCTCAAACATGCAATTTAAACTATGAGAAGAGCTCACTACTCAAGCAAGTAATTTACTATTATTTTTCTTGTTTGATCTCTGATCTTGATCTTGATCTTGGATCACCAGATAGCTCATACAAAACTTCACATATACTACTTTCACAAAAAGTTCGCTCACTTCACTTCCTCATAATATGAAGATAGCACACTTCTTATCACAAGAAGTCTTTTGCATAAATACCATGCCTTTACACAAATTACTGCTAGGTCAACTAGGAACACAATTTACTTTTCCAAGTTAAAGTAGACATCTAGGATGTTGGCCCTAATCGGACAAGTAATTATTTTGTAAACAAAATAATTCTTTCCTTCAATTCCCCTATCTTGCATCATCAAAACATGATTATATCTATTCCATATAGTTTGCACAAACTTCTAAGGTAATATAGGTCATCATCAACATGTATACTATCTCCATGTAGCTTCACTTATTATAATATGACATGTGTAAAATGTTATAAACAAAATAGTACACTATTGTAAAAAAATTCTATAATTAGACAATTTTCTAATTACCAAACACTAAGTGTCTTTATTTCCAAGGTTTCCTATCAATACATACATCATGTGTTGCCATTAATGACAACAATTACATATCACAATTAGGCAATTGTCAAAAATCTCCCCCTTTGGAATTGATGGCAACAAAATAGGAAAAAATGGCTAAGTGACAAAATTTAATTATCAAAATAAATATTATATCGATTATAACTTGTTCAACTTTACATATATGCTTCCCCTTACAATATACTTTATACTTTTGTAATCTTCACATGTGTTTCTCCCTTTTTTCATGTATACAATTTTCACATCTCTCCCCCTTTGACATCAATGAAAAAGGTCAAAATGTCAAGATTCAATCCAAAATCTATCAAAACTGTTATCCTTATGGTAATATTATCTTAATACAATCATCAAAAATAGTCTTTAGATTGTCCACACCTTTGTTCCATGTTTCTTTGGTAAACTTGACTGATGTGATAAATGCACATAAAACATATGATGAAATCTCAACTGCATTGATATCTAAATAAAAAAAGTTTGTATATGTGTCCTTAGTCTTGACACATTCCTCTAGCTATTTCTCAACAAAAGATAACTTCATAGAAATGGATTCTCTGAAATCAGACACTCTCTTCAAAATCTTCTCTTTTCGAGGTTCTAGTTTCTTGATTTCATGATGAACACTGGAAACTTTACTAAAAAAATTATCAGCTTTGCTAGATGGATGTTGGATTTGGCTGCATAGAGCCTCTAGCTCACTCATCTTAGTCTCTAGCTAACTATCCAAATATGTAGTTAGTTTGTATGATAAGGTACACTTAACATACAAGGCTTTCCCTTCCTCTTAACATTTCTAAAGTTCTTTTATGCATGTATCAAGATTGACCAAGTCATTCTTGATATTCTAGCAGATGGTGCTAAATAAGTTAGCATCATGGGAATTTTGACCCTTTTCCTCTACAACGTTCAAAAAATTAATAAATTCTTCATCAAATGATTTTAGCACTGCTTGTGCTCTTTGTTTATGATCTAACTCAGTATGCTAAACTATCAAAGTGTTGTGCAATCTGTCAGTTACTTCCATTAATGATCTCTATAAACCCTTCACTTTCCTATTTTTCTCAATTAACTTGGTCAGTGATGAGATCATATCTATTTGATCATCATCATTGGTAGCCAAACTTGTAAGAGAGAGTGGAGTAGATGAACTAGATGGTTTAGTCTCATCCTCCCTCTGTTTCTTCGCTACCTTTTTAGTTCTTCTTTCTTCCTCTTTTTCCTTTTCTTCTCTTTCTCTCTTCTCTTTTGATCTTTTCTTCTCTTCTTCCTCTATTTTATTTTTCTTTTCTTCTTCTATAATCTTTCTCTTTTCTTCATCTTTCTTTCTTTTCCTTTCTTCCTCAAGAAATTGCTACTTGGCTTCCTCTATCTTCTATTTTTCTTTTTCTAGTAACCTCTTCTCTTCCTCTATTTGTTTCAACTTTTCCTCAATATCTTCAATATTAGGTACATTTGGTTTGGAACTACCAAATGGATTGGTATCATCACTATTAAGAGTAACATTGGTTTGATCGATCTGCATAGTGTCACCACTTACTGACACTTCCAAGGTTATAGGACTTGGAGGAGATGCTTCCAACATCTTATTTATAGGTACTACAGTCTCCTTTCTCAACTTATCCTTCTCACCAACCATAAATAAGAATGGCATCAACTTATTCCTCAAATATGGTGTGCAATTATTCAACAATGTCTTAATTTCATCTTCATCGTCAGTCTTTCAGATAGTCCTTAGCATAGACTTCTGAAGTTCAAGGTCTTCTTCCCTTGTAGGAGTCTTCTTATTTATAAGTCTCTCATAGACTTTCTTGTTCACTACTCCTTTAACATCTTTCTTACAAAGATCATTTGTTATAATATATCTCATAGTAGATATATTAATCTGATCCTTCTCAAAATTATTGTATCTCATAAAACTTGTTCATCTAAAAAAAGTTTCCCTCATTGGCAATTATTGTGTTAATCTTCTCAATCTTCAGCTTCCAAGGTTTCCAAGCTTTGCCTATTGCTTGCTTAGGTGAAATCACATTTTCAACTTGTTTGGTTTCTTTTTCCTCCTCTTCCTCATTGCTTGACTCAATTGTCAACAATATTTTTTTGCCTCTTACCAAGTCCT
This sequence comes from Cupressus sempervirens, assembly GCA_028749045.1. Lineage (NCBI taxonomy): Eukaryota > Viridiplantae > Streptophyta > Pinopsida > Cupressales > Cupressaceae > Cupressus > Cupressus sempervirens. Next base: position 674,550,515 of record CM053793.1, on the reverse strand, counting down.
ATAGCCATTTATTTGATTCTCTTTACCTTTGAATATAGTACTTCAACTAATCTTTTTGATTTTCTTTTTTCTCACTAGGCTGAACATCAAATACTATTGCATATGGTATGCTCTGCTCCAAAGATGTCTTAACAACTAAAACTGACAAAAGTTGTATGTTTAATACAACTTGTGTCAATGTCTATGTCATAGCTTCAGATTCACTCTCTATCATTTTGGCATCAGATAGTGTCTTCTTCATGATTGACTCAATCTTTTTGTGTGATGCCTTCTCTAAGGTTGCTTGATGAGCATGCTAAGTACTTTCATCATAGGTAACAAATCCATATTCTTCTTTGTCTTTTTTTGAATTAAACAACAAATCAATGTAGCTAACTTCAACATCATCACTCAACTCATAGCTCAAGGGATCTAAAAATGTCTCTTGAGGTCCCACTACTTGAATATAAGTATGGTCTATAATATCAACCAATATACATATATCCTCCTTGAATCTATCCACAATTATTCGTGAAATCCTAAATCTCTGTTTCATGTCATTCTAAAAGGTCCTCGTAATTAAGTTTCCACCATCGAATGTCTTGTCTACAGGGTGCTTTCTACATACCTCTATGATCTTTTCCATAGTGCATCTATCACTACTCATTATATCTATTATTGATAAATAGGGAAATCTCTTCAATACATGGAAGAATATATGATTTATCTAAACACACCATTCTTTGTTCTCTTAATATTTTCTAGGTTTTCCAAGAGTTGCATCCTTGTATTTCACTCATATTTACTTGCTCTTTCTCTACACATATCTTGTTTAAGCTATATATATATATATATATATATATATATATATAAATCCAACTGAGTGTTCATCTATCCTAGAACTTGCACAAACTGAATAAACAATAATTCTGCTAAGAAATCTCACATCATCCTACTTGATGGAGCTGGTTACCATAGCCTTCCCATTGTATACTGCCTTAGTATAACTTTCTACTTTCTTCTTTACCAATTTCTCACCTATGGGTATAGTGCCTTCTTTGCTAAGACTAGTTACCTCATGTATAAGGTTGGGTGATATGTCTACTACATTATCTTGCATCCACAAATTTCCATCATGTATCCTACTAATTATGATTTGAGTTCATTTATTTGTATCTAGGTCATGGTAGAAATGATATTTAAACAAGTCTAATTCTTTGAAGTGTTCAAATTTGGGCTTCATTGTCATGTTGAGGTTAAAGACTAGGTCCATATCCTTATTCATATATTCACTTCCAATTGATTCAAACTTGCAATTTAAATAACTTTCTATGTCTTCTAGATAAACTACATTGTTTAGAGTGATAGACAACATAGAGTTAGGGTTTCCTTCATTAGGTTTTAGGGAAATTATTTTAAACTTAGGTCTATCTTCATTCTCAACACCGTGTACTACTGACATATCCATGATATTTAGTGAACAAATTTTATGAAAAATGTAAAAAACACCTCTTTCTAAAAATAGGGTTTGCTTTAAAATTGCTCTTACAAGTTGCTTTAGAATGCTCTTCACTTCAAATATGTTTGTAATGAAGTAAAATTAATTTTTTACTCCTTTTATCCCTCAACTTTAACTTTTATTAATTTCATACTTTAGCAAATATGAAAAAGTTGTTACTTGCATTCTGCAATTAGTTAACTACTCAAGATCATCTTTTTGATCTTCGAATGTCACTCAAGGTTTACTATAGCCTCCTTCCATTATGACAAATATCCTCAAAAATTTGCATCACAAAATTCCTTCCAAAAACTTACTTTTAATCTTTTGCCACAAAATCAATTTTTACTGTAGTGCCAGTAACTCTAAATTTTGTCATAACTTCTTTAGATGAGCTTTAAATCAAAAGCAAGCTTAGATACCATCTAAAAATAACTATATACACCTTTTCACAACTTTTCTACCTCTAATTTGGTCTCTAAATGAGGTTCTCAAATACTGATGTTGTGAACAAGCTTAATTCAACTTAATTGAATCAAACTCAACAACTGACTTCGATCTTCCTATCTCATCATGATCTAACTTTTCTTTTGAGATGTCTGTTCCTTTCAAAAATGGTTCACTAATTTCTTCTTGAAGTTCACTTACAATTTTTCTTTGTTCTTTATTATCTTTTCTAGTTCCAAAGTTCCTTTCATGATTCCTTCTATTATTTCTTCTATTCTCTAAGTTTCTTCCATTGTTTATTCTATCTCCGAAGTTTCTATCCATTCTATAGTACTTTATTGTGTGTCCAAAGTTGTTTCATAACTAACATATAGGTGCTCTACTTCTAGGATTTTGTTGATTATCAGGTGCATGACAATTTTTAGCAATGTGTCCTAAGTTGTTACACTTATAAATTATTTTTTGTCTTCTATCTTCCTAAGATCTTCCTTCTCTTGATGTCATTTCATTAGATCTTCTTCTATCTATAGGTTTAGTATATCTAGACATTCTACTATTTCTCTTATCATTATCATACTTAGGTTTCCTAAAATCAATTGCATAATGAGCCATACCATGACAATTATGACAATAAAAGTCCTTAACATGATTGAATGACTTATTAGTACAATCTCTTTTTATATGACCTATTTAATTACATAAAAAAACTTACCTATAAATTCATACCTAGTTTCCTTAGGAGTTTCCACATTCTTAGGTTCATTCAAGATTTCAACTTACTTATTTTGCTCAGATTCTTTAGGTTTCTTAGAAGATTGACTGGATTCAATCTTGTCATATTTGTCTTTTTCTTTCAGATCTGATCTAATTTCAGGTTTCCTCATACACATTAATTAGATAGCCAAGACCAATTTTGTCATAAGAAGGTATTTGTATAGACATTGAATCATCAAGCTTTTCTCTACTAGAATAAAGCTTCTCAAGATGTTGTTTACACTGTGTCAATTCACCTTTCATGATGGTATTGTACTTAAGGAGTTCTTCATGATCTTCTTTTAATATTTCAAATTTTATGTTTTCTTTGCTAGACTTGCTCTCAGATCTACATTTTTAGTCTTCAAATTAGATTTAATTTTTTTAAGATCATTTCTTTAAGTTAACTATCTTTTGTTAACTCATAGCACCATCTTTTGCTAACTAGGGAAACCCTAGCCAAGGGAAAACCTCAGTGGGGGTACCTACTAGATAATATACTGATATATATGTTTCTTGTTAGAGGATGGACCCTGTTAGGAGTCAATGAGAAAATTTAGTATAAGCAGTCCCTGTTAGGAGACATTGAATCCATGTTAGGAGATTCCAAACCTATTAAGAGTTGTGTCAACCTTGTTACGAGTTGTAGTACAATGTATACAAGAAGAGCCCACAACCCAAACATGCTATTTCAACTACAAGAAGAGCTCACTGCTAAAACATGTAATTTACTATTATTTATCTTCCTTGTCTGATCTATAATCTTCAGCTCAATCATAGATCACTAGATAGCTCATACAAAACTTCACATATACTGCTTTCACAAAAAGTTTGCTCACTTTGCATGACTTCACAAGAACATACAAGTACTTCTCTTCCTCATGATATCAAGATAGCACACTTCTTATCACAAGAATTCTATTACATAAATGCCATGCCTTTACATAAATTACTACTGGGTTGGCTATGACCATAATTTAATTTTTCAAGTTGGAGTAAACATCTAAGATGTTAGCCCTAATTGGACAAGTAATTATTTTGTGAAGAAAATAGGGTAAGTGCACCAAGTTGTGGTGCCAAAAGGGGGATATAAGTGGACACCTTTTTTCTAAAATTGGAAATTTCTAAACTTCAACAAGAATTTGAAGATAGTTGCGCTCAAAATTTTAAGATATGAAAAAAACAAAAGTAGTAGTCCTTTGAATCTAGTTTCTAAACTACTAATTTTAGGAGGCCATAAAAAGTGGTACTATTTATTCCAAAAAAACATAACACAGTACAAAGTGTGGCCCTCCTAAAATTTCAACTATTTTTTTGAATTTTTTTAATCACTCTAGTCAAAAGTTATCTAAAAATATGTAGTTTATCCTAGATTTTTTGGGTAATTTTATAATGTGTATTTTTTTTTAATGAATTTTTCAACTAGACACATCCCAAAAATGTGAAATATCTATGTGCTCCCCCTAGAAATGATTGAAACTAAAATCAAAATTTATTTTTTTCAAGTGCATAGAATGGAGTCTAGTTTCTAAAAAACTAAGTTGCAAAATTTGATGAATGAGCTAAAATCTACAACCCAATTAGTACATGTTGGTTTTTGACAAAAAATGAATATACATTCAAAAGAAATTATAGTTGAAAGGCTTGAAATAGTTAAAATAAAAAATAAATTATATGATTATATAGCTAACACAGAGACCTAGAATGTCATGTAACCTAATTTTATTGATGCTCAACCATGAGAAAACTTGAAGGAGAGCACACAAGAAAAATAAATCATTTTTTGTATGTTTGCAAAAAATCACATCGTAGACTAGTTTATAGACTCCAAACTTTTGGATTGGATCCCCAAGGAAAAACTAAGCCTTAGGCTTGGTAGAATGCAAAGCTTTAAATAGTGTGTGTGCACTATAGTGCACACACACTATTTAAAGCTTTTTAAAATTTGAGTCTTAATATCACGTGTGTGCTTTAGTGTGTATGTGCTTTAGTGCACATGCACTAGTAAGACCTAATAGTGCATAGAGAGGGAAGGAGAGAGGTAGAGTGAGAGGGGGGGGGGATGGGTGTGTCTATGTGAGATAAAGTAAGGGATGAGAGAGGGGAGAGAGAGGAAGTGTGTGAGAGAGAGAAGGGGTGGCAAAGAGAGAGTATGAGATGGAAGAGAGATTGAGAGTAAGGGATGGGGGAGAGAGAGAGAGTAGGCAATGGGAGAAGGAGTGGAGAGAGAGAGAGGAGGATGGGTGTGTGTGTGTGTGTGTGTGAGAGAGAGAGAGAGAGAGAGAGAGAGAGAGAGAGAGAGAGAGAGAGAGAAGGGGATGGGAGAGGAGTGAGGGGGGATGGGAGTGTGTGTGAAAGAGAGAGAGAGAGTAGGGGATGGGAGAGGGGAGAGAGAGAGTAGCTTAAGAGAGAGAGAGTAGGAAGTTGGAGAGGGAGTGGGAGAGGGAGGGGATGAGAGTGTGTGTAAGACAAAGAGTAGGGCATGAGAGAGAGTGTGAGAGAGTAGGGGTGGCAGAGAGAGTAGGGGATGGGAGAGAGAGTGAGAGTAGGGGATGGGAGAGATAGAGAGTAGAGAGGGAGAGAGAGTGAGAGAGAGAAAGTAGGTGGTAGGAGAGGGAGTGGGAGAGGGAGAGAGAGGGGGGGATGGGAGAGTGTGTGAGAGATCTAGAGAGTAGGGGATGGGAGAGGAGAGAGAGAGGGAGGATGGGAGTGTGTGTGAGAGATCTAGAAAGAGGGGGAATGCAAGTGTGTGTGTGTGTGTGAAAGAGAGAGAGTAGGGGATGGGAGAGGGGAGAGAGAGAGTAGGGGATGTGAGAGAGAGTGAGAGAGAGCAGGTGGTGGGAGAGGGAGTGGGAGAGGGAGAAAGAGAGAGGGGGGATGGGAGTGTTTATAAAAGAGAGTAGGGGATGGGAGAGAGAGAGTAGGGGGTGGCAAAGAGAGAGTACAAGATGAGAGAGAGATTGAGAGTAGGGGATGGGAGAGAGTGTGAGCATAAGAGAGAGTAGGGGTAGAAGAGAGAGAGTAGGGGATGGGAGAGAGAGAGTGAGAGTAGGGGATGGTCGAGAGAGTAGGTGGTGGGAGAGGGAGTGGGAGAGCGAGAGAGAGAGGAGGATGATATTGTGTGAGTGAGGGAGAGTAGGGGATGTGAGAGGAGAGAGATGGGTGATGGGAGTGTGTGTGGAAGAGAGAGTAGGGGATAGGAGAGGTGGAGACAGAGAGTAGGAGATAGGAGAGAGAGAGTAAGCAGTGAGAGAGAGTGGGAGAGAGAGAGAGAGGGGGGATGTGAATGTGTGTAAGAGAGAGAGAGAGTAGAGTGCGAGAGTGTGAAAGAGAGTAGGGGGTGGTAGAGAGAGGGTAGAGAGGGAGAGAGAGAGTGAGAGAGAGAGTAGGCAGTGGGAGAGGGGGAGTGAGTGTGAGAGAGTAGGGGATGGGAGAGGAGAGGAGAGAGAGAGAAAGAGAGGGGGGATAGGTGTGTGTGTGTGTGTGTGTGTGTGTGTGTGTGTGTGAAAGAGAGAGAGAGTAGGGGATGGGAGAGGGGAGAGAGTAGAAAATGGGAGAGAGAGAGTGTGTGAGAGAGAGTAGGTGGTGGGAGAGGGAGTGGGAGAGGGAGAGAGTGGGGATGGGAGTGTGTGTAAGAGAGAGAGTAGAGAATGGGAGAGAGTGGGAGAGCATGAAAGAGAGAGTAGGGGGTGGTAGAGAGAGAATGAGATGGGAGAGAGAGTGAGAGTAGGGGATGGAAGAGAGAGAGTAGGTGGTGGGAGAGGGAGTGGGAGGGGAAGAGTGAGAGAGAGAGGAGGATGAGAGTGTGTGAGTGAGAGAGAGTAGGGGATGGGAGAGGGGGGAGAGAGAAAGAGTAGCTTGAGAGAGAGAGTAGGCGGTGGGAGAGGGAGAGAGAGGGGATGCGAGTGTGTAAGAGAGAGAGTAGGGGATGGGAGATGAGAGAAAGAGTGAGAGAGAGTAGGGGATGGAGAGGAGAGAGAGTGAGAGAGTAGGGGATGGAAGAGAGAGAGTGAGAGAGAGTGAGAGAGAGTAGGCGATGGGAGAGAAAATAGGAGAGGGAGAGAAAGAGAGAGATTAGGGGATGGGAGAGGAGAGAGAGCAAGATAGAATAGGGGATGGGAGAGGAGAGAGAGCAAGAGAGACTAGGGGATGGGAGAGGGGAGAGAGAGAGTAGGGGATGGGAGAGAGAGAGAGAGAGAGAGAGAGAGAGAGTAGGCAGTGGGAGAGGGAGAGAGGGGGATGGGAGTGCGTGAGAGAGAGTAGGGGATGGAAGATAGAGAGTAGGTAGTGGGAGAGGGAGAGAGAGAGTAGGGGATGGGAGAGGAGAGAGAGTAGGGAGAGAGAGAGTAGGGGATGGGAGAGGGGAGAGAGAGTAAAGGATGGGAGAGAGAGAGTAGGCGTCGGGAGAGGGAGAGAGGGGGGATGGGAATGTGTGTGAGAGAGAGTAGGGCATGGAAGAGGAGAGAGTGTGAGAGAGTAGGGGATGGGAGAGGAGAGAGAAATTGAGAGAGAGTAGGGGATGGGAGAGGAGAGAGAGTGAGAGAGAGTAGGGGATGGGAGAGGAGAGAGAATGTGAGAGAGAGAGTGTGAGAGAGAGTAGGTAGTGGGAGAGGGAGTAGGAGAGGGACAGCGAGATAGAGAGAGAGAGTAGGGGATGGGAGAGAAGAGAGAGTAGGGAATGGGAGAGGAGAGAGAGTAGGGGGAGAGAGAGTAGGGGATGGGGGATGTTGGGATAGGGAGAGATTATTTTTCACATAGTGCATACATACTTTATAGTGCATCTGCACTAAATGGAAACACCAAAAAATAGTCATAAAGTAAGTTTAGGTCCCTGCTGATCCATATTCTACTTTTTATTTGTTGTATTCTATTGTTATGATAGAAAACATGGATTTCAAGCTATTGGAAGTTAACAAACATTATTTGAAGGCTTTTTGAACATTTTTTCATTCTATTTGAAGCTAACAAACACCAAATTCAATCAATGGATATGCTATTTGAAAGCTTTTTGAATATTGTTTCTATAGAAAAGGTTAGTGCAATACTTTTTAAATATTCTTTGTTGTTATATAGAGACAAATTTGATTATAATTTGACATGTTGTTTAATATATAGTGAATTCATTGAAATTTGTATGTTTGAATGAATTATTATTTGGACATGATTAGAAATTTGGCAAGTTGTTTAATATATATTGTGTATTCATTGAAATAATTATAGTTTTTATATGTATTTGAATGATTCATAATTTACAAATTGTAAGTAATTCAAATGTTTGAATTATTTGACATATAGAAATCATCATCATGCCAAGGAAGAAACTGAAAACTCAAAAAAATCAAGAGAGGGAGAGAGATTTATCAATTAAAAGAGATAAAATAAAACTATTACCTGAACAAAGAAAATTGCAAAGCAATAATGAAGAATTGAGTTTCGAAGAGGAACAAGAACTACGGATACAAAGAAATAAAGAGGAAGAATTAGATAGACAAAGAGAATAAATGAGACTATTACACTCAAGAAGACAACTAAATTGTGAAGCTACACCATCTTCCAATGTAAGAGTAATATCATTCTCTCATGTTGAAGAGACACTAATTTGTAGATATGATGATATACACACTCCGTCATGTCATGTTGAAGGCACAATATCAACATATCATGTAGGTGATATTCCATCTTTTGCATGTTATTGCCAAGGCATATCATTTTTGGTTCAAGATACAAAAAACACTCAACCTTATGTTGATGTTCAATATGTCAAGAGAATGGAAGAGATTATAACACCTTCTAGAATTCATTTTAGAAGACCAAAATATTTGATTGATATTGATACTAACATTTTGAAATCAATGCCTGACAAGATTAGCAAGCGTACTTGTCAAAGAAAAGTTAATTGTATGTGGAGATTATTCTTTGAAGAATTAAATATTATATGTCAATGCCAATTATTTGTTGAAATGATGAGAAATTTGAAATTTAGGCCTATCATGAAGATTCTTGGGCTAAGAATGATGGATGATTCAAATGAAAAAAGCATTGTAAAGAATTTAATGAGCGCTTATGACAAAGTGGGTTCTAAATCACACACTAAATATAGTAATATCACAAATTGAATATTTACATTGACAATAGTAAGTACCCAAATGAAGAAAGCTTGACTCATGAGAAAGATAAGAAAAATATTGAAAATTGGTGGAGGTACTCTAGGGAGAGCCATGCTAAGGCATGAGAGATTGGAAGATACAACAGAAATGAGTTATGGACATTTAGCGGTAGACTACCGCAAAATGATAAAGAAATTAGTGAAGCTTTGAAATCATTAATTAAATTTTTTTATAAAAATAACACACGTTTTCCCTAATCAAAGAGATGTTGTAAAAAGGAGGATTGGTAGCCAAAATCGTGACCCACATGGGAAATATTTTTTGGACTCAAATCAAACATAATTTTTTACAAAATTTATTGGTATGTATCCTCAAATTCAAATAAGTCAAAGATAACCATTTTTTTTTCTTCTGAAATGCCCTTTTCTCTCAGATTAATCTCTTTATTAAGCAGGTTTTCTATATCTTCCTCTGTATATCTAATAGATGTAGCTAGTATCCAATTTACTATTCATTTTCTTTCAATATTCATGGAAAACTAAGGTATTTGGTTACCTAATAGGTCCTAGGAATCTTAACTAGGTTCCTAGAGTAGTCCTAGATGGACCCATTTGACCTAAATATGTAAAGAGCAAAAATTGCTCAAAAGTTGCAATGTTGCTCAAAAAATTACTTGAGCAACTTTTGCAATTTTTGCAAAAAAGTTGCATATAGAATTTTGGGAAGTTGTAACTATCCATGCTCGGGTATATGAGCATGGGAAATATTTTTTTGAAGGTTAGAAGGTTTCCAATCAAATTTCCATTTTAAAGCAACTTTTACAACTTTTGCAATTTTGCACAAAAAGTGCAACTAATGCAAAGTTAAGTAGATTTCACTTCTGGTAATTGGAAAAGGTTCCAAACTATTAAAAATCAACTAAAAACACCTAATCCTAAGCTATCTTGACCAAAAACTCAAAAAGACCCACTTTGGCTTAATTAGCAACTTTTGCTCATATCTTGCACAAAGTGGCCTAGGCATACATATCTTGCTCATATCTCCCTCACAGTTTGTCATGGGATCAAACTATCTATTCCATTAGCTCTAGATAGTCATTTAAACCCTAGCCCCAAAATTGTCCTATCCCATTGAGTGCTTGAATGTTCTTGGGCATGCCAAACTGAAACATCCCTAAGAGTTACTAAATGTCATAGGGTAGTGGTCTTTGATAGAGAATATCTTGGAGCTCGTGCAAAGTATGGATGTGATTCTAGGTGCTATAGGTCCATGTTGTAGAGACCTACAATAACCTCTCTCATTTTTTGGAGATCTTACTTTATTTTGAATTGTGACACCATCTCAGGTGATGCTAAAACTCGTAGTGTTGTCTAGTACAAAGTTGCCAACTATCAAATCTCCCTCACCATTCATCGTGAGATCAAACTATCCATTACATTAGCTTTGGGTGGTTGGGTAAACACTATCCCCAAACTCATCATATCCCATTGAGTGCTCAAAAATTCTTGGGCATCCCGAACCAAAATGTCCCTAAGAGTCATTAAATGCCATATGGAAACGATCTTTGATGAGGCATATCTTGAAGCTCATGTGAGGCATTGATACAATTCTAGGTGCTAAAGGACCATGTTGCAGAGACCTACAATAACCTCTCTCACTTTTTGGAGATTTTACTCCATTTTTATTTTGTGATTCCATCTTATGTGATGTTGAAACTTGTAGTGTTGGCTAGTACAAAGTTGCCAATTGCCAAATCTCCCTCATTGTTCATCATGGGATTGAACTGTCTATTCTATTAGCTTTGGGTAAGCCCTAGCCCCAAGCTCATCCTATCCCATTGAGTGCTTGAACATTCTCAAGAACAATGAACCAAAATGTCCCTAAGAATCACTAAATGCCATAGGCCAGTGATCTTTGATGGGGCATATCTCAAAGCTCATGTGAGGCATGGATGTGATTCTAGGTGCTATAGGACCATGTTGAAATGACCTACAATAACCTCTCTCACATTTTGGAGATCTTGATCTATTTTTATTTTGTGACAGCATCTTGGGTGATGCTGAAACTTGTAGTGTTGGCTAGTGCAAAGTTGACAATTGCCAAATGTCCCTCACCATTCATCATGGCATCAAACTATCTATTCTATTATCTCTAGGTGGCTGGGTAAACTATAGCCCCAAGTCTATCCCATCTCATTGAATGCTTGAATGTTCTCGAACATGCTGAATCAAAATGTCCCTAAGAGTCACTAAATTCCATAAGGTAGTGATCTTTGATAGGGCATATCTTAGAGCTTGTGTGAGGTATTAATGAAATTCTAGGTGCTACAAGACTATGTTGCAGAGAACTACAATAACCTCTCTCTCTTTTTAGAGATCTTACTTTATTTTGATTTTGTGATGCCATTTCGAGTGATGCTGAAACTTGTAGTGTTAGCTAGTACAAAGTTTCCAACTACCAAATCTCCCTCACCATTCATCATGGGATCAAACTATCTATTCCACTAGCTCCAAGTAGTTGGGTAAGTGCTAGACCCAAGATCATCCCATCCCACTAAGCACTGAAACATTATCAAGCATGCCAAACCAAATTGTCCTTACGAGTCACTAAATGCCATAGGGCAGTGATCTTTGATGGGGCATATCTCATATCTCGTGTGAGGTATGGATGCAATTTTGGGTGCTATAAGACTATGTTGTAGGGACCTACAATAAACTCTCTCTCTCTTTATGGAGATCTTACTCCATTTTGATTTTATGATGCCATCTTAGGTGATGCTAAAACTCATAATATTGGCCAGTAAAAAGTTATCAACTGCCAAATCTCCCTCATCATTAGTTGTGGGATCGAACTATCTATTCTGTTAGCTTTAGGTGGCCAGGTAGCCCCATGCTTGTCCTATACCATTGAGCACTCGAACATTCTTGGGCACACCAAACTAAAATGTCCCTAAGAGTCACTAAATGTTATAGGGAAATGATCTTTTATGGGGCATATCTACAAGCTCGTACAAGGTATGGATATGATTCTAGGTGCTATAAGACTATGTTGTAGAGAGCTACAATAACCTCTCTCACTTTTTGGAGATCTTGCTCCATTGTGATTTTGCAATGCCATCTCAGGTGATGTAAAAAATCATAATGTTGGCTAGTAAAAAGTTGTCAATTGCCAAATCTCCCTCACCATTCATTGTGGGATTGAACTATCTATTCTGTTAGCTTTGGGTGGTTGGGTAAACCCTAGCCTCAAGCTTGTCTTATCCTATTGAGTGCTCAATCATTCTTAGCCACATCGAACTGAAATATCTCTAAGAGTCACTGAATGCTATAGGGCAATGATATTTGACAAGGCATATCTTAAAGCTAGTGTGAGGTATGGACACAATTCTAGGTGTTATAAAATTATGTTATAGAGACCTATAATAACTTATCTCACTCATTTGGAGATCTTACTCCATTTTGATTTTGCGATGCTATTTGAGGTGATGTTGCAACTTGTAGTGTTGGCTAGTACAAAGTTGTCAACTACCAAATCTTCCTCATCATTCATCTTGGAATCAAACTATATATTATATTAGCTTCAAATGGCTAGGTAAACCCTAGCCCCAACCTTGTTCCATCCCATTGAGCAGTTTAACATTCTTGGGCATGCCAAACTGAAACATCCCTAAGCATCACGGGGCATATTTCAGAGCTCATGTAAGGTATGGATGCAATTCTAGGTGCTATAGGACTATGTTGTAGAGACCTACAATAATCTCTCTTAATTTTTGGAGATCTTACTCTATTTTGATTTTGTGATGCCATCTCGGGTGATGTTGAAACTCATAGTGTTGGCCAATACAAAGTTGCCAACTGCCACATCTCCCTCACTAATTGTTGTGCAATCAAACTATCTATTCCATTGCATCCAAGTGGCCAAGTAAACCCTAGACCCAAACCCATCCCATCCTATTGAGTGTTGGAATATTCTCAGACATGTTGAACCAAAACATCCTTAAGAGTCACTAAATGCCATAGGGAAGTGATCTTTGATGGGGCATATATTGGAGCTCGTGTGAGGTATGGATGTAATTCTAAGTGCTATAGAACCATGTTGCAGAGACTTACAATAACCTCTCTCACTTTTTGGAGATCTTACTCTATTTTGATTTTGTGATGCCATCTCGGGTGATGTTGAAACTCATAGTGTTGGCAAGTACAAAGTTGCCAACTGCCACATCTTCCTCACTATTCATCATGGGATCAAATTGTCTATTCTATTAGCTCTAGGTGGCCAAAAAAACCCTAGTCCCAAGCCCATCCCTTCTCATTGAGCAATCAAATGTTCTCAAGAACACCAAACTGAAACATCCCTAAGAGCCATAGGGTAGTGATATTTGACAAGGCATATCTTGGAGCTCATGTAAGGTATGGACATCATTCTAGGTGCTATAGGACTGTGTTGTAGAGACCTACAATAACTTCTCTCACTTTTTGGAGATCTTAATCATTTTAATTTTGCAATGCCATCTCGAGTGATGTTGAAACTCAAAGTGTTGGCTAGTATAAAGTTTTCAACTACCAAATGTCCCTCACCATTCATCATGGGATTAAATTGTCTATTATATTAGCTCTAGGTGGCTAGGTAAACCCTAGCCCCAAGCCCATCCCATCCTATTGGGTGCTTGAATGTTCTTGGGCACACTGAACCAAAATTTTTGTAAGAGTCACTAAATGGCATAGGACAACAATATTTGATGGGGCATATCTCTGAGCTCGTGTGACATATAGATGTGATTCTAGGTGCTATAGGACTATATTCAAAACACTACAATAACCTCTCTTTCTCTTTGGAGATCTTAATCTATTTTGATTTTGCAACGCCATCTCAAGTGATGCTAAAACTCATAGTATTGGCTAGTACAAAGTTGCCAATTGCCAAATCTCCCTTACCATTTGTCATGAGATCAAACTATCTATTCCATTAGCTCTAGGTGGCTGGGTAAACCCTAGCCCCAAGCTCCTTCCATCTTGTTGAGTGCTCAAACATTATCGGGCACATCAAACCAAAATGTCCTTAAGAGTCACTAAATGTTATAGGACAATGATCTTTGATGGGGCATATCTTAGAGCTTGTATGAGGTATGGATGCAATTCTAAGTGCTATAGGACCATGTCACAAAGATTTACAATAAGCTCTCTCACTTTTTGGAGATCTTACTCTGTTTAAATTTTGTGATGCCATCTCGGGCGATGCTAAAACTCATAGTGTTGGCCAGTATAAAGTTGTCATCTACCAAACTTCCCTCACTGTTCTTTGTGGGATCAAAATATTTTTTTCATTAGCTCTAGTTGGATATGTAAAACCTATCCCCAAGATCATCCCATCTTGCTGAGTGCTTGAACATTCTTAGGCACACTGAACCAAAATGTCCCTAAAAGTCATTAAATGCCATAGGGCAGCGATCTTTGATAGGGCATATTTCAGAGCACATGTGAGCTATGCATGTAATTCTAGGTGATATAGGACCACTTTGTCGAGACCTACAATAACCTCTCTCTCTTTTTGGACATCTTACTCTTTTTTGATTTTGTGATGCCATCTTAGGTAATGCTAAAACTTGTAATGTTGGCCTGTACAAAGTTGCCAACTGTCGAATCTCTCTCACCTTTCATCATGGGATCAAAGTGTCTATTCTGTTAGCACCAGGTGGCTAGGAAAACATTAGCCTCAAGATCCTCCCATCCCATTGAGAACTCAAATTTTCTCAAGCATGCCAAACTAAATCATCCTTAAGAGTCACTAAATGACATAGGGCAACGATCGTTGATTGTGGCAACTAGATATGTTATCTCATCCAATTATGGAGACTCATGATAGAAGGTAAAGGGGTGATCATACACATCATTTTGAACATTTTTTTTTTATGATGATAAGGTAATCCTTCTTTGTAAGGTCAAGGAACTTTAGGTCACCTATAAATCCAGATTGCCTTAGTCCTAACGATTTTCCTTTTTTTGTTGTTTTTGTTAATAGGTTGACTCATTAAGTGTTTTGAGAGTCATTACACCTTATATAACTACATGTTATCATTGAATGGAGTTAGTGGAAGATGCTAATGATCTTCTTCGTTACCTTAATATTCATTTCATGGGTTTGAAACATAACCACTTCCCTTTATGAAGAGTTGTCTGAAAATTAGCAAATTACATGTTGTTGCAAAGAAAATATAGTCATAGGATGTTGGAAGATTGTTTTCACTAATAGGATGTTGAATATGTCTTAGAAGGATGTAATAGATAATAGACTAAAGTTTGTGAGATAGTTATTTGGTGTTCCTTGAAGTGGCTAAGATGTTAGTTTGAAGCAAGAAGTTGATTATGATCAATTTCTCAAATTTTCTCATTCTTCCCTTATTGCTTCCCAAGTCTTGAATAGGGAAAATGATCAAGTAGTTTTGTGACATTGGGTAGAAGTGTTTTCAATATTGTAACCAATTTGGAAAGAGTATTTGAAGACACTTATGAAGGTGGGAAAGGCAGTTTGCCTTAAAAATATTCTCGTTGGGAATCCACTAGCTTTTGGTGCAAGCACTTTGCATCATTTTGGATGCAATTTATATTAAAATGAAAAACATGAAATGTACTTAAAATTTAAACAATAAAAAAAAGATATATATTATGATAACCAATAATGTCATACATGAGCAAACATATAATATAAAAGGTTGCACATGGATGAGGGTACTTGGGGTACTTAGGGTACGGGTACAAGTATGTGTAAAACTATTTTTTTATAATAGGGGATGGAGGTACTTGGGTATGTCAAAATTTATTTTTAATTATACATTTATATTTCTAGAAAATCTGAATTTATGAGTCATGACAATGATTTTTCAAATCAAGAATAGTGATAAAGTTTGCAAATGTAATGTATTGTTTTTAGTTTCAGATTTGTTATATGTTTGTAATAATAATTTATGATAAATGTTTAGATGCATAACATAGAAGGCATACATTAAATATGAAAAAGAAGATCATAATTCATATGACAATGACATATTGCAAATGATAAATTTCTATCTTTAATAGTGGTAAAGTTTATTGTTGATCAATATTGTATCAAAGTTTCAAATTGATTAGGTATTGAATTAAGCTTGATAAACAAATAACATAGAAGGAAGACTTTAAACATGAACAAGATCATAAATCATATGATGATGACATAATGGAAATGATAAACTTATGCTTGAACAGTGATAAAGTTTATTGTTAATCAATATTCTATCAAAGTTTCAAACTAATTAGTTATTGAATTAAGCTTGATAAACAATGAGATGATACACAAACAAAAAACTGAAAAAATAAAATCAGAAATCTCAATCAACGTCCTTAGTTATGATGCTCTCCACTGAGTACTCGGTACTTGGGATACATGTACCTAGTACTTGGGTACATGGGTATGAGTACCAGGGGTGTGGGTACAAGTACCCATGCAACCTTGATAATATATTATAATAACCAATAATGTCATACATGAATGAACATATAATATATTATGATAACCAATAATGTCATACATGAACGAACATGTAATATATTATGATAACTAATAATGTCATACATGAACACACATGTAATATATTATGATAACCAATAATGTCATACATGAGCGAACATATAATGTATTATGATAACCAATAATGTCATAGGTCTAATAATGTCATGCATCAAATATATGTCATACATTACATATAAAATGTCATATATACATTAAATGTATATCAAATATGTTCACTAACATAAAATCCAACATATATCTCCACTGATGCCTATACATGTGTGTCTATCAACTATATCCTCTCCTTCCCATGAGAGAAAGGAAACAAATCTCTAGAGGTCTTTGGTTGTTGCATGAAGGGAGATGATGGGGATGATGGGGTCTTCTTCACACGCTCACTCGTCCTCTTGTTTAGGCTCTTCTCTAACTCAAGTTGATACAAATAAAGTAGATATGAACCAATAATTATTATACAGTGAAATCAAATATATGTACACACAAAATTAATTATTTTCTTACCATCATCAAATAGTCACTCTGTATGTCAACCTCAAAATCTTGTGGATGATCAGGTGTAACAAGGACCTACAACAATTCAATCAATATAATAAATTATAAATAAAATTATAAATTTGGATACTAACTATTATAAATAACAACTAAAACCAAGAAAAATCTTTCATACTTCAATCAATGGCTCTAAACTAGCCATCGTTGTAGAAACTCCATGATCAATGGATTGTTGAAGATGAGGAGTCTCAGATATTAAGAGTTGCATGTCATACAATACAAGTTACATGTAACATGAAACATGAAACAAATGTACCTCTATGAAGCTTGTATCATGCCTAGGCTCGAAGTCCCTAGTGAATGTCGATGGTCCAATAGAGAACTGATGCACATGCATAATTTTTTTTGTCAATCCTTCATATGATTACTTAATAAATATATGTACTAATTTAAATGATTAAATTGATACATACCTCTGGACTCATCGATGAGACAAAAAATTTGGCTAGGGGATCTCTACTAGGGTTGCCAACACTCTTACCCTAAATTTTGAACAATGTCAATATATGCTAATTAATTAGTCATTCACTATATATATGAAATGTGATCAAATTAGTTTATTATAATTGTAATTTACCTGTGTGCGTCAATGCCAAATGTCTCATTCAAGAACTAATTAGTGACTAGCCCATCATCCATACTAGCTCCAACATGACTGCCAAATGTGTATAAGGATCTACATGATGTGCATATGTGACTGCGATGCACATAAGGCTCCTCCTCAACTAATAGACTCATGCAATGAATGAGGGTCTACATCAAAGCATTAATAGTCCATAGAGTGATGGCCTCTATGTGTTCCTTCAAAACTGAAGTAATAATCACATACTCACCCTATGGCTTGACAATAGGTGCTCTAACTACATTAGGGTCACGACATGCACCCAACCTCTCAAATGATGACCCCCCACCTCTACCCTGAGATTCTAATATATAAAAATAATTGGGGATATCCTCAAGGATAAATTCACAATACAACTTCTTTAAGAAATACATTGGAACCCCATGATTATTCTAGGGAGGGGCATTAAAGACCATACACCATCTATCCCAAAAATTATTTCTAATACCATCATGTATGAACCAATGGATGGGGAACCTTTTAGTTGTCTCTCTAACAATATTTTGTTCACTAGGCTTTTTAAACAATGCACAAATGCTACCTTTTACTTTTTTTTTTTTAACATATTGATATGATAATTTGTTTGCATAATATCTTCTTTGTTCATCCCTCTTAACATGCTAATTATCCAGCTAACCACTAATAGAAACTACATGGGTCATAATGGACTTGAGGGAGGACGCCAATTGTGCTCTCATTGTATTGGTTTGTCTACAAGCTTTCAACCTACCAATAAGTGCTTCTAATTTATTTTTCCCTCTTTATTTCATTTATTATGTTGTCTTGTGTGCCAAGAGGAGGTCTTCCAATCGGTGCAGGTTGTAAAATTTCTTGCTCTTGTTGTGGAGGGTTTTGATTTTCATCTTGTGGAGGGTTTTCGTTTGGATCTTGTCGAGGATTTTGGTTTTGATCTTGTTGGGGATTTGGTAGTTCATTATCCACATTTCCTGATAAGAAACCAATTGCAATCTAAATAAATAAAAATTTTAAAGAAAAATTGAAAAAAACCTACAAAACAATGCAAAAACATATAAAACAATGCAAAAACAAGAGTAGAAAACATATGACGTGATCTTGATCTCAAACTTCAATGATGAGGAGACATTTTGAGGAGGCAGGTGGTGAAAGTATTCAATGCCTTTAACTTGCATATGCATTGTGAGGAAGAAATCTTTGCAAAATGAAATGGGATGTGGGTTTGCATCCCATGTACTGCTTTTAAAAACTAAAAAAAATGGGATGTCATGTTTTTGGCACCACAACTTGGTGCACACACCCCACAATTCTTTCCTTTAATTCCACTATCCTGCAACATCAAAACATGATTATATTTGTTTAATATTTTCTCTACAAATTTCCAAGGTTACACACATCATCATCAACATGTATACTATCTTCATGTAACTTTGCTTGTCATAATATGACTTCTAAAACATGTTATAAACAAAATAGTACACTGCTATAAATAGATTCTATACTTAGACAATTTTTTGATTACCAAACACTACCTTTTTTTTGAGGTTTCCTATCAACATGCACATTGATGAAAACAATTATACATCACAATTAGCCATTTGTCAACAATTCTAATACTTGAGAATCATTGTCAACACTCAACATCATCATGCACTTAGTAGACATAGAAGCTCAATAAATACTAATTAGTTCCAAGTAGCTTGAACTCAGTCAACACTTGTATGATTCGATGAACACAATGAAACTTGGTATATAAACCAAATCACTTGGTTGACACTCCTTGGCTTGGTTAACATTAAATTCTCATCACTTATAGTGCAAGCGTGGTAGAAACTAGAGAGCATGGTTGACACTATGTAACTCGATTAATATTGTGAAGCTTGGTTAGCACTATCACTAAATAGATTGATAGATATTGTTCGTCATCAACTATATAATTTTTTTGGAACTTGATAGCAACTGTATAACTCGGTAACAACTATATTACTTAGTAGTACATGAAGCACTTAGTTAACACTACAAACTAAAAGACAAGCTTTGTAGTAGCTTAAACAATTGACCAAGTGTGTGTCATTAATAAACAAACTTTGACCATAATATCAACAATCTCACCCTTTGGCATTATTGAAAAAAACTTATCAATATAAGACTAAATGCTTAGAATTTCAAGTCCAAAAGATTCTTTTATCTCCTTTCTATGTCTACAACTCAGTAACATACTCTATTTTTGAGATTTTTCAAAATTGCTTTTGTAAAAGATGTTTCCTAATTATTTGGACAAGTATTTATATAATACTATGCCACTCCTCCATACATATATCTCATCATAAATTATACTTCTCCTTAATACTCTTCATATATACATTCATCTTATATTGTACTTCTCCCCCTTTTTGACATAAATGCCAAAGGTGTATGCTACATGTTAATGCCAAAATGTGACAAGAAGTCATAATGTACCTTCAAAATCAATTTTTATGATTTTCTTGTCCCAATTTTCCTATAACACCTTGCTTGCAAGTAATGCAATCTGCACTTTTGCTAATAACTCCATCATGTGATCAACTATGGAGAGGTTATTGTCATGGATGAGTGTCTTGGTATGTGCAATGTGTTTCTACAATGCATCCATGTTTGGAGGAATCATGCCTTGGATGTCTACAAGTGTGACCCTGATCCTGGCTTCTTCCCTTAATAATTTTGCTTGCAATTTTTTTAGATATCTAATCTTTGAATAGTGAGTAGAACTATAGCTTGGGTCAAGTGACAACTAGTGTGCACTTGCCTTCAAGTCTTCATCTGTCTTAGATATTTTTTCCTTGTTTTCTTGGGTAAAGCTAGATGTATCACACAACTTATTAAATAATGAAGTTATATTATATGTAGATGTTTCCAATGAACTAATAATAGTAGACAATTCTACTTGGTATATTGCAATTTTATGTGCCACTTGTTCCAATACTTTGTTTTCAAATTTCTTTCTACTCTTTATAGAAACTTATCTTGTCCATTTAGATCTTCATTTAATTTTAGGAAAACTTCAACTAATTGATTCAAAATAGGTTGTGTACTATCAACCTCTATACTTAGTGCATTCACAAATATGTCCTTTATATCTTCTAGCACTTGGGTTTCCTTTCTTTTTTGTTTTCTAATCATTTGTTGCTTAGATCTATTCTACAGTAATTTCCTTAGGATGTTGATGGCACACATATGGACCTAGAATTTTAAAATTTTAGTTTCAAGTCTTGAACCTTTTAGTTTTAGGTTTTGAACCTCTTTGAACTACTTCGAACTTGGTTCAAAGTGGTTCGAAGTGGCTCGAAGTGGTTCAAAGTGGTTTAAAGTAATTCAAACTTGGTTCAAAGTGGTTTGAAGTGGTTCAATTTGTTCAAAGCAAGTTTTAATGTGGCTTCTTCCATGTTTAGAAAAGTTCATGTGGAGTTTTGAATCTCTTTGAACTAAGATTCAGAGTAGTTTGAAGTAGTTCAAGGTGGTCTAGAACAATTCAAAGTAGTTCAAGGTTGTTCAAATTAGTTCAATGTGGTTCAACTTGATTAGAATAGGTTCAATGTTTCTTTTTTCCAAAAGGCTCTACCTCGTAGGTTCATCTTGTTATCAATGTTGAAGTTCAACTTCTAGTTTCCAATCTAAGTTCAAGTTCAATGGTCTAAAGACTCAGCTTCTATAGAATTAATTTGCAGATTTAGAAGATTCGTAGCTCAAAGTTTAGAACTAATTTAGTTCAAAGCCACATTCATTGTTTCAGAAGTGCAGGTCTTGACTATGCCATACAAAATAATGATAAAGAGACTAGTAATTTGAAGATGGTTGGAATGAATTATAAATCCACCAAATTGATACAAGAAAAGATGAAAAATATCAAGCTCTTTCTAGAAACTTTATAATTTTGATTTTCTAATAGTCATATAGACCTTTAAACAGTTACCTAAAACTTTTGACTCAAACATTATTTTCAAAATTACTTCAATGAGAATGTGGAAAACTAGGATTGTGATAACATATCCAAAATTCAGCAAGATCCAGTTGTGCAATAATTAGTTGTGCCTCCCGCAATTAGACCTATTTTTACTATTAGAATTATTTCTAATCTGTCTAACATCTTGAATATTTTGTTTAGAACTAGATCATTCAAATGACAAGTGGCATATGCAAACTCTCTCACATAATACTGATATATGACAATTGTCATGGTCTAAAGATTTAGATTCTACAAGTATTCCTAATGTTATCTTTATAAAAACAATTTTAAAACAAACATTGGGTCTAGGGAAGTGATAATAAAGAATATCTTCCAAAATGCAAAGAAAAATTAGTTTTAATAACTAAAAAGTTATGAGGAAGGGAAGGAGAGGTAGATTTTGAAAAGAATCAGTTATGTTGGGAAACCAAAGAAGAGAAGGAATCTTACTTATTGAGGATTTTCTCATTACACGGGGTTCCATTCCTTTCTCTCTTTCAGTGACTGCAGACTATGTGCTACAATAGGGAGAGGAAACTTTTAGTTTTGTTCCATTATCTTGTGAGGCTGTGAGAAGGTAGAGCTAGTGTTTATTTTATTTCTAAACTATGTTAGAGATAGGATATATTTTGATTTTTTTTATGTAGTGCAAAGGGAGAGTTTCAGTTTTCCTTAGAAAGTGATTTTGAATGTAAATGTGTAAGGGGATCTTTACTGTCTTTTACATTTTGGAGAAGGGAGGCTAGGGGATAATTATATTAGAATATTGATTATGATGCATTTTCCTTCCACTAATCACAATCTTTGTGTTGTTTTCAATTTTCTCTAAAAATACATTTCATTGTCACTATTTTTCAAATTATGCTATCACTTCAAGATATCTCCTAAAGCTCTAATTCCTCATTTTTTCAAGAGGATGGAAAATACTTCTTTAATCTCATTTTCTTTGTAATGCAGCATTTTGGCAAATGAACTTTGTGTCATATGCTATTCTTTGTTGTTCTTTTCTTTTCAGTTTCTTAGTTTTTGCATCTACTTTGTGTATACAGGTAGATGTTAGTAATCATTTTGTGCTTTTTGGTTAAAAGCATCCATATTTAAATTTATTGTAAATCATATATGGGGAGCTATACCCAGATAAGTTTAGAGGGCACTTACACTTTTCAATAGTGAAGTGACCCAATTGTTAGTGCTGATTAGTCTTCTTACTTGGGCATTTAGAGATTATATTTTCATGTATTTTCTTGGAGGACAATCTGTTCACTAACAAATGTTCATCTTAAATTAGTAGTGAGGGTAGTGATATCCTAGTTTGGAATAACAATATCCTTATCTAAATCTATTTCCTCTTCTTCATCCTTTGCTTTTAGAGTAGGAGAAACAATTTTCATACCCTTGTCTGATACTTCGGTACTTGGTTGAGACTATTCATAACTATCATTATACTTGCTATATGTGGAATAGAAACTATAGTAGAGATAGAGGGGCTAGAAAAAAATGTAGATATATTATTGATAGTAGAAATACCTTGTTGCTACATAATAAAACTTGATGATGGAGGCATGTGCTACTCAATAAATGAAGTGCTTGCCACTTTTGTCAATATAGTACTTAGTTGACTAGGTGCAAATATTTGTTGAGTGCTTGGTGTTGCATTGGTTACCTCAACCAACTTGGTGGAACCTTTCTTAGAGCTTGATTGCACTAAGGATTTTCTTGTAGAATGAAGAAATGAAGCCATTACTGATGCTGCAATCTTTTCTATATTAGTTTCCTCAATATTTTGAATCTTTGGAATACTTCCCCCAGTTGCTTCCTATTTTTCCTCCTCATCATCCAAATTTATATCATCTAATTCATCATCTTTTCCTTCCACATTCTCTTCCTCCTCCTCATCATCATCTACCAAGTGAAAATGACATCCAATAGTAGCAAGGTTAAGCAAGAATCTGACATATTGGTTCGTGGAGTGGATTGGAAGGCACTAGATTTCAAGCTCACTCTTATAGTTTTCGAAACCCTAGATCCAAGTGGTTCACAATCCCAAATTCCTCCAAAGGTACTTCTTATCAATGATATTCACACTAATTTCAAATGTGTTATTCAAGAGATTAGTGCCCTAGAACAGGATGATGCCTTAGGTCAATTATGTGTAAATGAAGTCCTAAAAACCGAGCATCAACATCTGAAAACCAAAGGGTTGACACACATCCCTCACATGCCTCAAGAATTTCAAATCAAATGGATTAGGTTTATCCTCATCTAGGTGCATAATGGGAAGCTATTACTAGAACAACTAATTCTGATAACCAAGAAGATGATTCATTGAATCAATGGCCTCCCAATGCTAGGAAAATCCAAAATGACAAAAACCCTAAGTTGGGCAGAATTAGAAAAGAAAACCCTAGCTGAATGGGATGGTAGAGGAATGAAAATCAATAGTGTCACTGATGCAAAAATGAAGTTTGGTATTCATGTCATTGCACACAAGATATACAGTTCAAACAAACTGAATAATGTGTCATGTGAATCCATGGACTTGGCTTCAATGAAGTTAAGAACAATTTATCATACAACCTTGCTAATCTATTGCTAAGATAGTTCAACAAGAACATGGAAAGCATAAGAACTTCAAAGAACAACCCATGTAAGTTTGGTTCCTTGTCGACTTGTCAATTCTTTTATGTATAGAAATTCTTTCCTTCTAAAGGCATTGTAGTATGGAGAAAAGATGTGCTTGTGCTCTATCAAATCATGAGTATATTACTGAGATGGGTGAAAATTACAACAATATTACAGACAACTACTTCAATGTATTTAAAGAAAAAATGAACAACAACTTTAGAATCCCTAAGAAGCTAGTTGAGGACTATAAAGATTATATATGTTTCATGGTGGATAGTGACAAGGTGTATATTTAGGTAGCTAAGCCTAGAAATGTCTGCTAAAACCTCTTGGTTATCAAGTCAACATTGATGAAGCAAAGGATATCATTGAAGCTCTTATCAATGAACCAGTTGATCCTAAGGCTACATACTTTAGAAAGTATGATGAAGCAAAGGCCTGGATTGAACTTGAAATAAAGCTCCCTCAGGTGGTCAACAAAGGGAAAAGAAGAATTGCAAAACTAAAATTAAGTTCACCCCTTTTGTTAACCAAGGGAAAAGGTGAGGATGAGAAAGGTGAAGAAGAAGAGGACGAGAAAGAGTCTCAAGAAGAAAAGCCACTAAAGAAGAAAGGCAAGGTCATCATCAAAAAGCTAGAAAAACCATCCACTATAGTTTTTACAAGGAGATCTTCAAGGAAGAAAGCTGGCAAAGGAGGAGACATCATATTTAGCAGACCTCCACCCACCTTCTAAGATAGATTAAAGCAATCAAAAGAAGGGGTAGGCATAAAAAAATTCAAATAATTGAAATATGAGACTAGGATAGCACATAAGTAGAAGTAGATTGAAGACTTAGTGTTGAATAAAATGGGTAAGTGGAAATACTCACCAGATCAACTCACATTTCAAGTTCCTAGTGAATTATTGGAAAAGATAAACCAAGATGAGATTTTGCTATGCAAGCTATCAAGGATATATATGGGAAAACCTTGAGGTAGCTATTATCAAGCATATTAGATGCTGAGGTAAAAGAGTCATTAAAGAAAAATGAAGAAAAATTGACTCTAAAGTTTAATACTTATCGAGTTTTGATCAAGGACATTGAGCATGTTGTTAGAAATGCAACAAACACTTGGAAGAATATTTATTTGTTACATAAACCAAGTGATTTTCTAGTCAATATAAAAGATGATGATGAAAAAGAAGATAAGGAGAAAGATGAAGAAGAGAATTTTGAAGAAGTAACTCACTTTGACAATGAAGAAGATGAAGAGGATCAAGGACAAGAGGCTCTTGAGGAAGAAAAGAAAGATGAGGAGGCTAACCTAGTCAACATAGCTACAATAGTCATTGCCTTACTTCCTCACTCTCCAAGTTAGCCAGTGTCAACATCAAGTGTGGAGACAACATCAACAAGTTTGATTGTGACCATTAGTGATATATCAAATGTCGAATCACTCTTTATTCCTACTTAGCTTAGCACATCATTGATAGAAGTGACTTCCACGCCATCTACCAAGCTACAAATTCCTCCTTCATCTGCCAAGTTGAGTACTTCAATTTTGACTTCTTCAATTTTGAGCACACTAATTTTGGGTTCCTCATGTATTTCTATAAGTATTCCTTCTGTTATTATAGTATCAATTTTTACTACAAGCCCAAGTATCTCTACTATTATTTCTATTCTAGATAAAAAAGAAATAAGTATAGGGACAGTGGAGCCCAAGGTTCAACTAAGCACAAAATTTTTGGGAAAAGGAAAGGAGATAGAGGAAGACATTGATTTATATGAGGAAATAGTAATCCCCAATTGGGATATTTACAAGCTTACTATAGACCAAATGCAGATATTTGGTGAACTCCTCCAGAAGAAGGCTAAACAAGAAAGGCTAAGAGAGGAGAGAGATAAAGTGTATAAAATAATTGAAGATGCTAAATTTTTTTTGGTAGAGGCTATAGGAATTGAGATTGATTCTTCTCAACCTATTTTGTATTAGCTAGTAGAAGTAGTCTAGAAATTCAATGAAGACACTGATGGACAAGATAAGTTGGTGCAGAAGGCTAAAAAGAAGTTTGACAAAAAAGTGCTAGAGCACCTTGCTCAACAAATTTCTATTTAGCAATTAGAACTTTCTACTATTTTGGGTAATTTAGACGCATCATGTTCAAATGTGTCATCACTTTTTGGGAAACTATGTGATGTTTTTAAATTTACAAAGGAAATAAAGGACAAATTGTCCAAAATAGATGAAGATTTAAAGGCCAGTGCTTAGCATCTACAACTTGGCCCTAGTTCAAGCTCTACATACTTCAAGAAAATAAGATTTTTGTCAGATATGCAAATAGAATTGCTAAGGGAAGAAGCAAGGATCAAATCCACATTGATTGACATACAAAGCATGATCCTTCCCAACATGGATACACTGCAAAAACATATTGCATATTCAAAAACTCTAATCCATGACAATAACTTCTCTATTCCAGATTATATGATAGAATTTTTAGCAAAGGTACAAATTGCACTTCATACATGTAAGGTCCTAGATGAAAATTGGGATAAAACCTTGGCAATCATTCTTAAGGTACATTCTAAATTTTTGTTTCATTTTGGTGTTTCTATGTAAATAAAATAGAATAAATCTTTGGCATTACTATCAAAAAGTGGGAGAGAGACACATAGTATGAAGGAAAAAACAAAAGACAGTATGGGAAAAATATGCTATGAGGGAGAGCTTGCAATAAGTAAGACATATACAAAAAGACATGTTGTATATACCAGGAAGATGTATAGTATACTATATATACCTTACAAAATCAAATTTGAAAAATCCCAAAAATAGTATACTCTACCAAGCCAGTATTATGTGGTGATGGATATAAGGTATTCACTTTTGGCTGATAAGTATTTTTGTCACTAATGCCAAAGGAGGAGATTGTTGACATATCAGTCAAATTTTTTATTAGTGACACACACTTATTCAGTTTGTATATAGCTACCAAGCTCATTGTACAGTTCATAGTATTTTCCATGTATTTCAGTTGTCACTAAGTTCTATAGTTGCTACTGAGTCCTTTGGACAAATCCTAGTGGTTACCAAGTAGATTTAGTTAATGTGAAGACTAGTAGTGTAAACCATGAATTTTAGTTGATGCTAAGTTTATTAGTGGTTACCAAGAAGTGTAGTGTTCATTGAGTTCATAGTGTATGTGATGAGAGTCTAGTGTTAATCGAGCTTCCTAGTGTTAACCAAGAGACTCAGTTTATACCAAGCTTGAGGTGAGAATGTTTATCGAGTCATACAATGTAAATCAAGAGACTCAATTTATATGACAAGTTTCACAATGTCTACCAAGTCACTAGTGTAGACTAAGTTCAAGACTACTTAGAATTGATTAGTATGGATTGAGCTTCTACATCTATCAAGTGCAAGACAATGCCGAATATTGATAGTGGATGTCAAGTATTAAAACCTCATCGAATTAGTCTTCAGAACCCAAACGTCTTCATGTGGGCTGACTTTGTAATATTTGTGCAAACTTATATGATGGCCAAATTTGTAATTTATATAATTGGATTGATATATATGTAATTCATTGTTTCATATCCAAGTATGTGATGTGTGTGAAAATATGAAGATGTGAATGCGAATTAGATCAGAGAAAAGTAGGAGCAAATTGTAATGGCCATAATAGCATAAGGAGCAGCAAAGACATATCTATCATAGAAAGGTGATTAGTATACAAAGGAATCTCACTTAGTAAACTAAGTTGTAGATCAGAGATCTACTACTACTTCATCCTAATAGGTGGATCAGTCAAAATCCTTTCCCAAGGTAGACCTAATAGTCTTTTCTAAATCTCTTTACTAGGTGCATACTTAATTGTATGTTTGTAAATCCTTTCACAGGGTGGACCTAGCAATCCTTATTGCTCCTAATAGGGTAGATCATCAAATATGGTCAATGTAAGCTTTAACAGGCTAACTTTATACTATACTACTAAAGTTGTGGGTATCATCCCCACCCCAATTTTACTTTCTATTTAGAAGGTTTCTAGGTCACCAGATCTTTGTGTGTCAGTGTTATGAATGCTTTCAGTTTCTTATGCATGTAATTAGATCAAAATTTATATGATGGATTAAATGATAATTGAATGGTTGAATTAAAGGCTAAAATTGTTGAAGTTTTAGAAGTTATTGATTCACCCCTCCCCTCTTAGTAACTTAGCTTAGTCTTGAATATTTCCAACAACTATAACACTTTCCATTGAGTTTTTCTTTACCATTACTCCAAAATTTGGTTAATGTATGACCTAACTTACCATAATGATTGCAAGTAGGCCTTTGATTCTTTTGAGCTCCTTGTTTGGATGATTCACCTTCTCATGTGTATCCTATTCCAAGTTCATCTTTGTGTCTATACTAACTTTTCTCACTCTACTGATTCATGCTTTTTTCAGATTTCAACATTCTTTCATTGGTTTGTTTTTGAGTGTTTAGATCATTCGACTATTAGTATTAAACCACAGAAAAAAATAATAATTATATGCAAATATAACCAATAATAGAAAATAATAGATCACACAGAAAAGAACACAAAGCACCAATATTTAACATGGTTCACCCAATCCTTGGGCTACGTCCACCAAATAACAAGTCCAATATTTTTATGATCCAGTGATTACAACCTGATTAAAATTTGTAAACCCTTATAACTCAATACCACCACAAGAACCAATTTCACATCACACCTTATGAAACAATCCCTAACCCTAAGCTCTTTTATACAAGTATTTTAACCACTTCAGGGTTATAATGAATAATTACATGTTAGCCCAAAATCCTGATAAAATAGGGCCCAATTTTTTTTAATTTTTAGGGTGATGCCTCAAACCCTAAAGAATTTATGAAGTATGTACAATACTTTCTAATCAGTCACCACAATATAACAATCTCCCACTTGGGGATTGATCAGGCTCCACACTAAACAACAATCTCCCACTTGGAGACTGATCCTCTAGCAATACCACTACCACATGGGCTCCCACTAGATCAAACCACCCTGAACTCTAGTGTTCTTTTATTCATATTCAGTCTAGAAGACCAACCAAAGTTGAAGAGGAGTTTAGCTTCTCCCTTTTTATTACCTTTGTCAAAATATCTACTAGATTGTCATTGGTATGTATCTTCTCCAGCTTTAACTATCCATCCTCCAAAATAGACTGAATAAAATGGCACTACAACTATATGTGTTTGGTCTTTGAATGTAGAGTTGAATTTTTGCAAGATGAATGGCACTCTGACTATTTATGAATAAATAATTATCCTTTTGAGGATGTCCCAATTCTTGCAAGAAGAATTGAAGCCATATCATCTCCTTGGCTACCTCTGTAGTAGCTACATATTCTTCCTCTATAGTGGATAAAGCATTAACCTTTTGTAACCTAGAAATTCAGCTCTCGACCGCCCCACCAATAGTAAAGATGTAACCTATAGTACTTTTCCTGGTATCAATATCCCTACCAAATTTGAGTCAACATAGTCCTATAAATCAATAGTAGAGCCCTAAAAGTGTAAACACTTATTGGATGTTCCTCTCAAATATCTGAGAATCCATTTGACTACATTCCAATGCTCAATTCTTGGATGACTCATATACTTGCTAATAACTCCCACTGCATGTGCAATATCTAGCCTAGTATATACCATAGCATACATCAAGCTTCCTACAGCTGAAGCGTAGGGTACCTTGGACATCTTCTCCTCCTCTTCTTGTGTCTTGGGACTCATCTCCTTAGTCAATTTCAAATGACTAGGTAAAGGTGTGTTGACAGCTTTAGCATTCTCCATAGAGAAATGTTGCAACACTTTCTCAACATAATCAACTTGAGATAGTGTCAATGTTCTATTTTTCCTATCTTTGCAAATCTTCATACCAAGAATTTTTTTGTTGCCCCTGAATCCTTCATAGAAAATGCATGTGTAATTGGCTTTTTGGCCCCTTAATGTGATCCACGTTGGACCCAACTACAAGCATATCATCAACATATAAACATAAAATAACGTAGCTATCATCATCCAACCTCTTAAAGTAGACACAATGATCTGAATGACACCTACTATAACCATGCTCATGCATAAAACTATCAAATTTTAGATACCATAGCCGAGGTGCTTGCTTCAAGCCATATAAACTTTTCTTCAATTTGCACACTAAGTTCTCCTTGCCTTTGACTACAAATCCCTGTGGCTGAGTCATATATATCTCTTTATCCAAATCACCATGAAGAAAGGTTGTTTTAACATCCAACTACTCTAAATGCAAATCTTCAGTAGCCACTATACGTAAAATAGTACAGATAGAAGTTATTTTAACAACAGGAGAAAATATCTCATCAAAATCAATTCCCTTTTTCTGTGCAAATCCTTTTACAACTATTTTGGCTTTAAATCTTTTCTTACCTCAAACCTCTTCTTTTAACTGATAAAGTCACTTATTCTATAAAGCCTTTTTACCTATAGGCAACTTGCACAAATCCCATGTCTTATTCTTTAACAAAGAGTCCATTTCATCTTTCATTAAAGACTCCCATTGAATCTTAGTATCCACCTGCATAGCTTCATCATAACTTTCAAGTTCACCAGCATCAGTAAGTAAAATAGAATACAAAGAGGGAAAAAAATCTTTGTGGAGGTCTAATTTTTCCTGTTGATCGTCTAACATTCACTGGTGTGTGTGGTATTTTTTGTTGCAGTTGTTGCACATCATGACGA
This sequence comes from Cupressus sempervirens, assembly GCA_028749045.1. NCBI lineage: Eukaryota > Viridiplantae > Streptophyta > Pinopsida > Cupressales > Cupressaceae > Cupressus > Cupressus sempervirens. The sequence goes on along the minus strand of CM053793.1, from coordinate 674,519,659 downwards.
ATGTTTGGAACATCAGCTTTTGGAGTATTATCTAGAACTGCATAATCATCTTCTTTCTTCTCATGTTGTTGCAACATATCTTTGTACAACACTTTCTCATTGAATATGACATCCCTACTTCTTACAATTTTTTGATTTTCAAAATCCCAAAGACTATAGCTAAATTTGTTAATGTCATATCCAACAAATACACATTTCTTTGACTTAGCTTCCAACTTAGTTCTATTTTTAGAGTCTATGTGAGAAAATGCTTCACAATCGAAAGTTTTGAGAGAAGAATAACTCACCTTCTTACCATTCCATGCCTCCTTTGGAATACCATAGCCCAAAGGAGTAGAGGGACCTCTATTAATAAAATATATAGTAGTATTAATAACCTCCACCCACATGTGTAAGGGCAACCCAGCATGCAACTTAATGCTCCTTGCACATTCCATTATAGTCATGTTCATGTGTTCAACCACCCCATTTTCCTATGGAGTCCTTGGAACAATTTTTTGTCTATGAATACCATTAGTGGAGAAATAATCTTCAAATTCATGACTGCAATACTCACCACCATTATTAGATCTGAGACATTTTAATTTTTTACCAATCTTATTTTCAACTAAGAATTTCCAGTTTTTAAAAGTTTGAAATACATTAGATTTCTCTCTAAGGAAATAAACCCATACTTTTCTAGCTACATCATCAATAAATGTAACATAGTAATGAGAGCCACCAAGGGAAGATACCTGAGCCAGTCCCCATACATCAATATGCACAAGTTCTAATTTCTCCCTTTTGTTTTCCTTCCTAGTCTTTGAAAAACTCACTCTTTTTTGTTTTTCATACACACAACTTTCACAGAAATCCACATTAACACATCTCAAATGTGGTAAAACTTTCTTTGAATGAAGTACTTTATTACATTTCTCACTCATGTGCCCAATTATGTTGTGTCACAACACTATATCAGAATATACATCAGCTATTTGTTCTTCCTGCTCAACTACAACAATTGTTCTTAAAAATTCATTTGTCTTTGAAACAATTAAAGTAGAAGGAACAATATGATTTGTACAAAGATATAAGGTGCCTATTTTCACAACTTTTCCTACTACAAGGGAACCTTTTGAAATCTTCAAATTTTTATCATTAAAAGTAACTACACAACCCTCATCACGTAGTTGCCCTACTAAAATTAAATTCCTACTCAACGTTGGAACACATCTTACCTCATATAGTAGTCAATGATTCCCATTCTACAACTTAATCTTAATTTTTCCCTTTCCAACAATCTGATAGGGTTCATTATCCCCCAAATAAACAAGCCCAAAATCTCCTTGGACATAATCAATGAAATAACCTCTATGAGGTGTAGCATGAAATGAAGCACCAGAATCTAAAACCCATGAATCATCAACACTTTCTAAAGATAGAAGCAAAGCATCCTCTTCGGATTTGTTACTTACCACATTTTCCTCCTTGTCTCCATTTGATTTATCTCCTCCATTTTTCTTTCGATTCCAACAATCTTTTTTTTTGTGCCTTGGTTTCCCACAGTACCAGCAATCGTTTGGTCCTCTTGATTGAGACCTCCTCCCCTTTGACTTTCCTCTTGATTTTTCACCATTTCCATAATTACTTCCTCTCTCAGTCATTTTGTCCCTACTTTGTGCATTCAAAATACTTCCTAATGTAGATCCACTTGAGCTTTTTGTACGAGTTTCCTCACTCAAAATAACACTGATGGCATCATCATATTTTAGGGTACTAGATCTAGGAACATAATTACTCACAGCCATTACCAATCCATTCAAGCTTTCAGGCAAAGAACAAAAAATCAAGAGAGACCTAATTTCTTCTTCAAAATTGATACCCACAGAAGATAACTGATTAGTAATAATATTAAACTCATTTAAATGATCTATAATAGATCCACCTTCTGCCATTTTCATATGAAATAAATGCTTCATGAGAAATACCTTGTTTGAAGTGGAGGGCTTTTCATACAACGTCACTAGGGTTTTCATCAATTCTTCTATTGTCTTTGCTTTTGTAATATTAAATGCCACCGATTGTGCCAGGAATAATTGAATTCTTCCAAGTGCCTTTCTGTCCAAAAGATTTCATTCATCATTTGACATAGAGCCCTGATTCTTGGCTTTGCCTTCCAACAACTTCCACAAATCCTTTTGATACAAATAGTCTTCCATTTGCATCTCCCACAATTGGAAGTTCTACCCATTAAACCTAACAACCCTTACCTTACCCTCATCTTCCATTGCTCCCACTCAATTGTGAGACTCCCACTCAACCGTGAAACTTTCTTGTAGAGGATAACTGAAAAAAAATTAGGCTTTGATACCACTTGTTAGGATTAAACCACAGATAGAAATCATAATTACATGCTAATATAACTAATAACAGAAAATAATAGATCACATAGAAAAGAACACAAGGCACCAAGATTTAACATGGTTCACCCAATCCTTGGGCTACATCCACCAAATAGAAAGTCCAATATTTTTATGATCCAGTGATTACAATCTAATTACAATTTGTAATCCCTTACAACTCAATACTGCTACAAGAACTGATTTCTCATCACACCTTATGAAACAATCCCTAACCCTAAGCCCTTTTATACAAATATTTTAACCACTTTAGGGTTATAATGAATAATTACATGTTGGCCCAAAATCTTGATAAAATAGGGCCCAATTTTTTTTTTTGGGGTGATGCCCTAAATCCCAAAGAATTGATGAAGTATGTATAATACTTTCTGATCAGTCACCACAATCTAACATCTGTATTCTTTCATTCTCTAATCTTAGATTCATGAGTTCTTCATTTGTATTAGTGAGTTGATTAATGAAGTCTTCTTGCTAAAAGGATAGGTGTTGAATTTCATTATTATTTTCTTCTATTACTTCATTGGCTCTGTCTTTTTCTTCCACAACTTCACATAATCTTACTGATTGGATTTCTTATTCTCTTTTTAGTTTTTTAACTTCTTCTTGAATATTGGAATTCTTTTCTAATAGGTCTTTGATTTATTTCATCAGCTTCATCTAAATTTCTTTCTAGACAGATATATTCAATTCTTTCTTTAGTGTAGAGATTGTCATTCATGTGTACTACAATATCTTTCATTCCTTTTAATGATTGAGAGAGTTTTTGCTTTGATTTCTTCAGTTTCCCAATAGCCAATTCAAGATCCAACTTTTCATTTTTAATAGCCTTATCTAGCCTAAATACCTCCATTGCCTTTGATCTTTGCTCAAGCTGTTAAACTTCTTTTGTGACAACACAATGCTCTGATACCAATTGTTGAAAATATTACATAGGCAAGGTTACTAAGAGAGGAGGGGTGAATGAGGAACCAATACAAATTTAACTTATTTCATCGACTAATCCTTCATTTAATATTGGAATCTAATTACATGGATGAAAAAATGAAAGTAGTAAAGCATTCATAACACTTTGACACAAGATATGGTGACCTAGAAATATTCCAAATAGAAAGTAAAATTGGGGTGGGGATGATATCCACAAGCTTTAGTATTGTAGTACAAAGTTGGCCTATTAAGGTTTACAATTGATCACTTCTAATGATCTCCCCTATTAGGAGAAATAATGACTACTAGGTCCACCTTGTGAAAGGATTTACAAAACATACAAAGAATTACGCACTTGATAAAGAGATTTTTCAAAGACTATTAAGTCTACCCAATAAAGGATTTAATTGATACACTTGTTAGGATGAACCAGTGGCTGATCTTTGATCTATAGCTCTGATTTTCTATTTGAGATTACTTTGAAACATAAAGATCACCTTGCTGTGATAGATAAATCTTTGTTGTCCCTTATACTACTTATAGCCTTCTCAATTCACACTTCTGCACTTCATATTCACTTCATACATAATTATTTGGATATAATACAATTATTACATATATACCAATCCAAGTCACAATTCATCAAAGTCAGCTACAACATAGGTTTCCATCAAGATCATAAAGTTGGTCCAACTATTGATGCTCAGGTTCAAAAGACAAACTCGATGATGTTTTGATAGTCAACAACCAAGTCAACACTCAACATCATCATGCACTTGGTAGACATGGAAGCTTAGTTTATACTAATAACTTCCAAGTAGCTTAAAATCGGTTAGCACTTGTGTGACTTGGTGAACACTGCAAAAATTCATATATAAACTAAATCACTTGGTTGACACTCCTTGGATAGGTCAATACTAGATTCTCATCACTAATAGTGCAAGCTCAGTAGATACTAGAGAGCATGGTTGACACTATATAACTCAATTAATACTATGAAGCTTGGTTAGCACTGTTATTGAACAACTCAGTAGATACTACTCATAATGAATTGTATACATATTTTGGAACTCATTACAACCTATAGAACTCAGTAACGACTATATTACTCAGTAGTAACTAGAGCACTTGGTTAATATTACAAACTGAAAGATAAGCTTGGTAGCAACTTAATCAATTGATTAAGTGTGAGTCACTAATAAATAAACTTTGATCTTAATGTCAACATTGTAGCTTGATCTCAAGATTCATGGACTCACCAAAAGATTCACATTGACAAGTTGGAAAAATGATATTCAGATATGTTATAGGGATAAAATATTATGAAATTTTATATTCCAAAACCAATGATTTTTCTTTGATTGGTTATTTTATTAATGAGTTTTTAGGTAATCTTGATGACAAAAGGAACATTACTAGGTATATCTTTCATTGTGGTACATGTGCAATTTCATGGGCATCGAAGAAGAAACCAAAAGTAATGATTTCATCTACTAAAGAGGAATATGTAGTAGTTACATCAGCTGCATGCCAATCGATTTGGATGAGGAGGATATTGAAGGATCTACTAGAAGCATAGGAGGAGCTAAAACAATTTTTCTATGATAATAAATTGGTGATTACACTTTCCAAGAACCATGTTTTTCACAAAAGAAGCAAGCACATTGATGTGAGATTTCATTTCATTAATTGGATAGAAAAGGAGAGATTCATCTTGATTATTGCATATTGTTGACATTTTCATAAAAGCATTGTCTAAAGAAAGATTTGAATATCTACATAAAAAATTGGGAGTAACTAGAACTAAAGAAATTAAGGAGGAATTTTTGAAAGAATTAATTTCTTCTTCTTTACTAGTTAACTTGGTTAAATTATTTGAAAACTCTAAATAAAACCTTATATTACATCATGCAAAAAATTTCTTTATCATGCATAGGAAGTTTAGAATTCATAAGTCACAAAATAAGGCATTACACAAGATCTTCAACAATAATTTAGAATTGTGTTTCTTAGAATATAGACTCATCAAATAAGGAATCCATATCTTTCCATGCATGTAGTTTGAGCTACACATAAGACAACTATCATCTTCCTTCTTTTGATCAAGTTAGAGTTAACATTACATACATTTTATATTAATTTTTTTATCATGTACGATAACCTTGGAAAACTACCACCATGCATAATGTGAAGGATCTATTGTGGGGATTTTACACCATCATCCCATTCAAAATAGGGACCCCCTTTTGTCTCTCATTCTTGTCTTCTAAGGTCCCCTCTTTTGAATGAGAATTGGTAAAATTGACCAAGTCTAGAAATTGTTTTCTTGTTTCAGCATTGAATGTCTTGACATGCTAATTTTCTCTTCTCTATTTATAGTAATAATGCAGGAGCATCCAGAGGTATAAGGGCAATCCTGTGTCACCCAAAAAAATGTACTTAGACTTAGTTTCTATTTCATGTCTTTACATTTTTGGATACCCATTTGGCTCAAATAAAGGTTCCAACTCTCATAGTTCAACTATCAGTGCATTTGAAAATCTTGAAAAAATAGGAGCATGTATTTGGGCCATCATTTCAGTAAACTAGAAGGTGTGAATTGGCCAGATGAATGTAATCATGATTTAGAGCATTCCAAAAAAAGAATCAGGTCAATAGGCCCCACGGTTTGAAAGTTATTGCAGTTTTTTGAGTTTTGGAGACCTCCTAAGAATGCTTCAAAGTCAGGTTTGGAGCATTAAATGACCTTGAAAAGGGTCAAAAAATGGGGGACAAGCAAATCTTGTCCATAGGGCTATAGAGCGCTTTGAGATCTTTCCAAAAATGTAAACGGTTCGTCAATCGGAGCTACGGTTCAAAAGTTATGCCTCCCGGAAGTTTGGTTACCGTTTTTGGATTCTTCTAGATTTGCACTGACTTCTAACGCAGCTTTCGGAACCTTCTATTTCGTCGATGGATGCCTACTAGCACTTTCTAGAATCTACTCCTAGTCCTTAACCCTCCGGGATCTATTTAAGGAGATTTCTGGCATTATAAAAGGCAGTTCGGAGTGGAGTATGAGAGGAGGTGCTAAAAGGAGAAATATTCTCCAGATTTATGCTATTGTAAGCCCTTAGGGCATGTTCTGAAGTTTATTTTCTCTGTACTATTTGTACTAGCTTATTTTCTCAGTTAATATAATTTCCCTTTTCTGTTGTGTCCATTCTATTCTTGGGTTGTGTCCCCATCAAGTGGTATCAGAGCGGGTTTTCCTGAGTGTGTAGACAAAGCGCCGACTATGAGGTAGTTTGCACCAGGACTGTGTGGTTGTGTGTTTGAGTTAGAAGATGCCCCCACAAAGAGAGTGTGGCAGAAGGGCAAGAGCTATTGATCCTGAGGAGGTTAGAGCCCTCCAGAGGCAGGTACAAGCATTGCAAGAGGAGCTTCGTAGAGGAGCAAATGTTGCCGCAGGTGACAATAGTGAGGATGAAAATGAAGAGGAAGTAATGGGACCAGAAGAGGAAGTTGATGGGGAAGTTTTGAATCCTGTAGAGGAAAGGCTTTTTAGGGCCATTACTAAGTTTGGGAAAAGACCTACAATTGAAGTGGGTATATTTTCAAGAAATCTGAAACCAGATGAGTTGATCGATTGGATCAACGAACTGGAAGAATACTTTGAGTATGAGGATATAAGGGACCTAGATAGGGTTAAGTTTGCAAAGGCCAAACTGAAAGTCCATGCCAAAATTTGGTGGCAAGAGGTTCAACTGGTAAGACTTAGAAGAGGAAAGGAGAAGATCACAAGATGGGATCGCATGGTCGACAAATTGAAGAAGCAATTCATTCCTGTGGACTACAAGCTTGATCTGTTTAAGAAGATGCATGGGTTAAAGCAAGCAGGAAAATTAGTCCAAGAATATACAGAGGAGTTTTATCGACTCTTGACTAGAGTGGGGCATGCAGAAGCAAATAAGGAGAAGCTTGCTCGTTATATCAGTGGGTTGCGACCTAGCATCCAGGAGGAATTAAGTCTGGTAAGAATGACCAGTGTTGAAGAGGCATACCAGTTTGCCCTACGAGTTGAAGAGAAGCTGAATAAAAGGTTTGAAGGAAGACAAAGAGGGCGCGGTCAAGGAGGAAGGGGAAGCGGTAGATCATCTGGAGGCTGCAATGAAACCCAAAAGAAAAATGAAGATGTGGGTACTAGCAGAAACCAGACGAATGAGGGTTTCAACCGCTCCCATGATCAATACTTTGGAAATCAAAGAGGAAGAGGTAGAGGATGTGGACAAGGAAGAGGAGGCTTTCGTGGTACCTGTTTCCATTGCAATGAAGAAGGTCAGCGTGCCTTTGAATGCCCTCAAAAGCAAGGAAGGATAGATAGGACAACTGAGGGCCAAGCTAGGGTTGCTCATGTGGATGAGGATGCACAATCATCACATTCAGAGGATGCAGAAAGAGGAGAGACCTTGGTAAATGAAAGAGTCCTACTAAGTGGTGAGAATGAACCAGGACAACAGAGGAGTTTTTTCCATACCAGATGCAAGTGTGAGGATAAATGTTGTGATGTGATCATTGATGGTGGTAGCACTGATAACTTGGTATCAGAAAAGATGGTCTCTAAGCTGAAGCTCAAGAGGGAGAAACATCCACAGCCCTATCAGATTGCTTGGGTCAAAGATGATCATAAGGTCCTGGTAAGTGAACAATGTTTAGTAAAATTCAAAATTGGGAGTTACCATGATGAAGTTCTCTGTGATGTTATTTCGATGGATGTTTGCCATCTATTGTTGGATAGACCATGGCAGTTTGATAGACATGCAGTGCATGATGGACATGCAAACACATACTCTCTCACAAAGGATGGAGTTCGCCATAAATTGAAGCCCATGAAAAAGGAAGATGAAAAGGTATGTAGCAGTGCTAGGATTTTTCTTGTTGATGGAAGGAAGTTTTTAGATGGCATGAAACATCAACATATGTGCTATGCTTTGATTCTTAGGAAAGATAAAGAAGGTAGTAGTGAAATACCATTTGAAGTTTCAGATTTACTAGGGGAGTTTGGAGATATTATCTCTGATAATGTTCCAGATGGATTGCCACTAGTAAGGCAAATCAATCATCAGATAGATCTGATTCCAGGAGCTAGTTTGCCAAACAAGGCTGCTCACAGGATGACTCCTACTGAAACAGAGGAGCTAAATAGACAGGTTCAGGAGTTATTGAGGAAGGGCTTGATTCGAGAGAGCTTGAGTCCATGTGCAGTACCTGCAGTACTCGCGCCAAAGAAGGATGGAGAGTGGAGGATGTGTATAGATTCTTGAGCTATAAATAGGATCACCATCAAGTATCAGTTTCCTTTGCCAAGGATGGATGATATTATGGACTGCTTGAGTGGAGCTCAGTACTTCAAAAAGATAGATCTGAAGAGTGGTTATCATCAAATATAGATTCGAGAAGGAGATGAGTGGAAAATAGCCTTCAAGACCAAGGAGGGTCTTTATGAGTGGTTAGTCATGCCCTTTGGATTGACAAATGCCCCAAGCACCTTCATGCGGCTCATGAATGAGGTACTTAAGAAGTTCTTGGGAAAATTTGTTATTATTTATTTGGATGATATTTTAATTTTCAGCAAGACTTTGGAAGAACATTTACTGCATATTCGTAGTGTCCTTGAAAGGCTAAGGGAAGAGAAACTGTTAATTAATCTAAAGAAGTGTGTCTTTGCAAAAAGGGAGTTAGTCTATTTGGGATTTTTTATATCACCTGAAGGTCTCAAAATGGATCCAAAGAAGGTAAAAGCCATCTTGGAATGGCCTACTCCAAGGTCTGCTACTGAGGTAAGATCATTTTATGGTCTGGTTAGTTTTTACAGGAAGTTTATTAAGAATTTTAGTGGCATATGTGCACCCCTAATTGATACAATAAGAGGGGATAGAAAAGAGTTCAAATGGACTGCAGCTGCTGCGAGAAGTTTTGAATTGCTGAAGAAGAAGGTGACTGAACAGCCTGTGTTGGCACTTCCAGATTTTAGAAAAGTATTCTAGGTGGATTGTGATGCTAGTGAGGGCGCTATTGGGGTTGTATTAAGCCAAGAAGGTAAGCCTATTGCATATTTTAGTGAAAAATTGAATGATGCAAAGAAGAAGTATTCTGTTTATGATCAAGAGTTCTATGCAATAGTTCAGGCCTTAAAGAAATGGAGGCATTATTTATTGCCAAAGGAAATTTTTTTGTATACTGATCATCAGGCATTATAGTACCTAAATAGCCAAGGTAAATTGAATCAGAGGCATATGAAGTGGGTAGAATTCTTGCAGACTTATACATTTGTGTTGAAGCATAGAAGTGGAAAATCTAACAGGGTTGCAGATGCACTAAGTAGGAGACAGTTGTTGCTTACAACAATGCAGGTTGAAGTAGTTGGGTTTGATGAACTCAAGAATTTGTACCCCGAGGATCCTGATTTTGCTGAAGCATGGAAAGCTTGTAAAGAACCTGTTGCTGTAGATAGAACCAAGTGGTTAGACTATTTAATTCAGGATGGCATGTTGTTCAAAGGTAGTCAATTATGCATTCCAAGGAGTTCCATGAGGTAAAATCTGATTAAGGAGAAACACAATGGAGGGATGGCAGAACATTTTGGTTGGGATAAGACCATTGCCATTCTTAGAGAACATTATTTTTGGCCTCAAATTACATAGGATGTGAAGAAGTTTGTACAGAGTTGCCAGGTTTGTCAAGTTGCCAAGGGGTTTAATCAAAATACTGGCCTATATCAGCCATTGCCTATTCCATCAAGGCCATGGCAGGACATAAGTATGGATTTTGTTCTTGGATTTCCAAGGACACAAAGGGGTAATGAATCAGTATTCATGGTGGTTGATAGGTTCTCCAAAATGGCACATTTCATTCCATGCCACAAAACTCATGATGCTGTCCATATTGCAGACTTGTTTTTCAAAGAGGTGGTAAGACTACATGGTCTTCAAAGGAGTATAGTTTCTGACAGAGATACTAAATTTGTGGGGTATTTCTGGAGGACATTGTGAAAGAAGTTGAGAACAGACTTGAAATTCAGTTCCACGCATCACCCATAGATTGATGGCCAAACAGAAGTGGTAAATAGAAGTCTAGGCAATTTGCTGAGATGTTTAGTTGGAGATAAGCCCAAGGGATGGGATTTGATTCTACCACAGGCAGAGTTTGCTTATAATAACTCTGTAAATAGGAGTACTGGAAAATCACCATTTCAAATTGTATATGGGAATAGCCCAAGGACTGCACCAGAATTGAGAAAGATAGAACAAGGGGAGAGGACAAGTGCTGAAGCTGAGGAATTTGCTAAACACATCAAGCATCTACATGAGGAGGTTCAAGCACACATTATCAAGATCAATCAAGAGTATAAAGCTAGGGCTGATCAAAGGAGAAGACATAAGGAATTCCAAGTAGGGGATCTAGTCATGGTGCACTTACGAAAAGAAAGATTTCCAGTTGGTACTTACAACAAGCTGAAAATGAAGAAATTTGGCCCCTGCAAAGTTTTGAAGAAACGTGACTCAGGAAATGCATATGAGGTGGAGCTGCCAGATGGTATTCACATTTCTCCCATTTTCAACATTGCAGATTTAACAGAGTATCATGATGATGGTGCAGATGAGGAGCTGGTTTTAGAGCCATGTCTAATTCCTACTTCTAAGAAGGAGGAGATAGAAGACATCATCGTGTGGGTAGGAGTACCAGAAATAGGCAGTATGAAGAGTATTTGGTCAAATGGAAAGGACGGCCGATCGAGGACTCAACTTGGATTTCAGCAGCTGAGGTTTCCCATTTGGGATTTCCTCTACCATCCATAAAGTGATAGGGTCACTTTTCAATCTACCCTGGATGTCTGATGTAGGAGCATCCAGAGGTATAAGGGCAATCTTGTGTCACCCAAAAAAATGTACTTAGACTTAGTTTCTGTTTCATGTCTTTACATTTTTGGATACCCATTTGGCTCAAATAAAGGTTCCAACTCTCATAGTTCAACTATCAGTGCGTTTGAAAATCTTGAAAAAATAGGAGCATGTATTTGGGCCATCATTTCGGTAAACTAGAAGGTGTGAATTGGCGAGATGAATGTAACCATGATTTAGAGCATTCCAGAAAAAGAATTAGGTCAATAGGCCCCACGGTTTGAAAGTTATTGCAGTTTTTTGGGTTTTGGAGACCTCCTAAGAATGCTTCAAAGTCAGGTTTGGGGCATTAAATGACCTTGAAAAGGGTCAAAAAATGGGGGACAAGCAAAGCTTTTCCATAGGGCTATAGAGCGCTTCGAGAGCTTTTTGAAAATTTAAATGGTTCGTCAATCGGAGCTACGGTTCAAAAGTTATGCCTCTCGGAAGTTCGGTTACCGTTTCTGGATTCTTCTAGATTTGCACCGACTTCTAACGCAGCTTCCGGAACCTTCTATTTCATCAGTGGATGCCTACTAGCACTTTCTAGAATGTACTCCTAGTCCTTAACCCTCCGGGGTCTATTTAAGGAGATTTCTGGCATTATAAAAGGCAGCTCGGAGTGGAGTTTTAGAGGAGGTGCTAAAAGGAGAAATATTCTCCAGATTTATGCTATTGTAAGCCCTTAGGGCATGTTCTGAAGTTTATTTTCTCTGTACTATTTGTACTAGCTTATTTTCTCAGTTAATATAATTTCCCTTTTTTGTTGTGTCCATTCTGTTCTTGGGTTGTGTCCCCATCAAGTAAGTATATTTATAATAAATTTCACTACCACCTAGATTGACCTTATTTTGACTTTGGGACAATTCACTATTTTTAGAGAGTCTATTTTTGACAGGTTTATTTTGGCAACAAATGAGCTCTGGTTGATAAAGAGCCAAAAGGGTACTTGCTTCTGTATCAAAAAATAATAAGAAAGAAAGATAGTCAACAAAAAAATTGGTCAAGTCTAGAATCACCCTTGACATATCAAAAAGTGCAAAGGCATGAAAACATCAACAAAAATAGTTGTCGCAGAATTCTTTCATCATGGACAAAGTCCACGATTAGTCAAAAAATCTCATTTTGAAGGAAAATGGTTGTTGTAGAATTCTTCCATCATGGACAAAATCCATGACCACTCAAAAAATTGTAGCATGGAGAAAAATGGTTGTTGTGGAATCCTTTTGTCATGGACAAAATTCATGATCTGTCAAAAATCCTGCCTTGGAGAAAAAGGGTTGTTGCGAAATTCTTCCATCATGCACAAAATCCATGACTACTCAAAAAATCTCACCTTGGAGAAAAATGTTTGCTGTGGAATTCTTCCATCATGGGCAAAATCCATGTCCACTCAAAATTTCCATTAGTAAGAAAACTAGAAATCTTGGAAAAAAATGGCCACGTGTTAGAAATTTGTCCTTCATCAAATAAACTATGACTAAGTGTTGGAAAATTCCTCCCTCATGGAAGAAAATTGGGCTAGGTATTGGAAATTCATCCTCCATGGAAGAAAAAATGGTTGTTTCGTAAATTCCTCATGCATGGAAGAAAATGAAGTGTTGGAAACTTCTCCTTCATGGAAGAGAAAAGTTCAGTTGTTGGAAATTCCTCCTTCATGGAAGAAAAAAATAGCCCAAATTTTGAAAATTCCACCTTCATGGGAGATATCTCATTCATAAAAAAAAATGGTAGCATTGGAAATTCATCCTTTGTCGAAGAAAAAATGGCTATCAAAAATTCCTCCTTCATGAAAAAAAAATGGCTAAGTGTTCGAAACATCTCCTTTGTTAAAGAAAAAATGGTGAATTGTTGAAAATTTCTCCTTCATGGAAAAAAGAAAATGGCTAAGTTATGCAAAATTTCTCATTCATGGAGTGAACTGAAAGTAGTAGATAAAATTTGGCTTAATAGCTTGCTAGAGAGATAGAGAATACGTAATTGGTCTATATGTTTTATTTTTTATTTTTTTTGTATGATTCTTATAGTTCTTATTTCTATTTTACAAGAGGAGGATGCTCCAATTCTAAATATTCAAGAAAGATGCTCATGTCCCAAATTCTACTTCCAACATCAAAGTCATCCAAATATTGAGTGACCTGGTGTGAGACATTCAAAGTTTAATAATCAAAGTTCAAATTAAAAAATACAAGAACATGGCAATGGAAGTTCAATATGAAGAAATGATTAAGGGACATAATTATCAGCAAGGGATTCTAATCCATTTCAGGAAGATAGATTTCCAAGCAAGTACATGGAAGACAAGAATGTTCAAGGAGATATTTTCACAAAAATTAGTCAAAGTTGGATTGTAGTTATAAAAATCACGATTTTGTGGCACCATGTTATCTTTAATGATGAGTTGAGGCCACCAAGTGAGGCTTCAATGTGTTCAGGGAATGGAATCAAGAATAATCTATTCAAGGAAGACTAAGCATTTATCGAGGAATGGGCATTCATAGTGGATATTTATTGCACACCACTTTCTTCCTAAACAAGCATGCATAGTGGAAATTTATTACCCAATATGGTGGTGGATTTCTTATTGCATTAATGTAGATTCCTTTTCTTTTCCCTAAACATAATTAGTGATGATGTGGCACGATCTAGCCATCTATTATTGTGATCATCTAGACCATCTGTTGTAATCGAGGACCTATATAAAGGCCTCACTTCTCATTTGTAAAATGGGAGGATTTTTTGAGATTGTTGCTATGAATGAGATAAGAAAGTTTTCATTAAGCTTGGTGAATACTTGACGTGTCTTAGTGCTTGCTTATTCTCTTAAATTCCCTCAATTAGATTAGTTTTAGCTTAGTTATAGTGTTATGATTCTAATGGAGAATATAATGTTGTATTGATGAATTCCTTTGGTTCATACTTTTGACATTTAGTGATTCTAAATCATTGTGCAAAGTTTGCCTGAACCCCTTTCATGCATATATTTTTTTATCTTTTATATGCATTGTTCTTTATAATGGTATGTGGTGGTATGAAAATGTTTTGCATAACCCTTGAAGATTGTACCACTTCATGCATAGTTGTTGTATAACTTGGTGAAGTGGAGCTCAGTAAATTGGGAAATTTGTCCACTAGAGTACCATTATTGTCATGAGTACCCTTAGGATTAGAATAGAATTCCTAAACCTATCCTATTTAATTCTTGCATATTTAATGAAAACTCCAAAGAGTACTTCATTACAAAACCTTAAGATAGCTCCCACATCCAATATGGCTTGAAATGAATCTAAATAAACACATAAGGCCCCTTGTGATCATCAACAAATCACATCAACCACTGATCCTTTCCAAAGTTGAGACCTGGCATTAAAGGAACCTTGAAATCATTGTATGATCTTCTAGCAATCTTAGCATACACAAGAATTTATTCAAGAGAGGATAAGTTATTTTGGTATTTTGTTTTACTGTTTGCTGGATTATAAAACACACATGAATAGGATCTTATAAATAAGGACAATGTAGTCATGTTTTTGCAATAATAATGATTCTATTGTAGTAGCATTCCAGTAAATTATGGTTTAATATTTTCTTTAGTGCTTGATTAATTATTTTATGCAGTAACAATAGTTATTTGTTTCTCTCTGATTTCTTATCTTTCTAAAATGCCATTTTTATCCCATAGAATCAGATGGTCTCGTGATATCCCATTGTAAGATTATCATATTGTAAATATTCTTGGAATGATAGTAAAGGATCAAGAAATTCTTTGAGTGGAGTTGTTTGGTATGATTGACTATTGATAATCAATATATACAAAATGGGGAGCATTTTGTAACTCTCCTTCAATAAAAACATATCAACAATGCCAACCACAAAATCAATTAAAATATTATATATCAAAAATCTTAATCTTGCTTATCTAAATCACTGTTAACAGCTATCTAATCGGTTTTCCCACAAGCTCCTCTTTTAGTGAAGTTCCATGCTCTTGGCACATTACAGATTTATTTGGGACTTGTACCTTGAGTGTTTTTAAGATCAATCAATTGCAATAGTCTCTGCTTAAGTTTGAGGCCACTCTTGAAGCTCTGTGTATCCACAACCTACAATGCATGTCAAGAAATAAATAATAATCATTTTCTTGAAATCAATGAATTCTGGAAACTGTTTCTAGCTGTGTTATTATAGATTTCTACCTTACAATGGACGTTGTGGAAGATATTTCCAGCAGAGGCAAAAGAGGCCGAACTGAGTATTCCAAGGCCTTGTTCTTCAACAGCAAGGAGAAGCTCAGACAACATCATCTGTTCTTTCAAGGTGTTTGTTGTGACATCTACTCGTGAACCCACATGGGTCACTTTCACTAGAGGAAATCCCTCACACTCACATAATGATATCACATTGTCTTCACTGTTGTAGCAACACTGTTTCTCCTCGTTAATCCTCATCTTTATCTCATCTCGTTTCTTTGTAAGCTCATTCACTTTCTCCTGCAGATGGCATATATATTCTGTGGCTTCTGACAGCCGATCAGCAATTGAAGATTGGCCCTGTATCATAGTCCATTCAGAATTTTGAATACTCATTATAGTCGTTATATTCCAGTGATCTCCTAATATACAATGGTATTTGTAGCCTTATGTTATAGAAATAAATAAATCTGCACTTATTAACAATGATCAAAGATAACAAATCCCAAAAGTTGGTTTCTCCAATTCCTCTAAATATAATAGTTGTATTGTTAAATATTATGTTAAATTCTGAAAGCAATATCACAAGTACAATAATAATTCTATTGTAAGACTACAATAAGTAATCTTTTTCTTTACTTTTCATTTCAGTACACAAGAGATGGAAAAAGTGCAAACCCTATTATCTTTTCCTGGCAACAAGGAAGTGAGCTGTGAGTATCTGGATTTCATGTCCATTCTCCTCTGCCGTTCTATTACTTTGTGACGCCATAGCTTATCCTCAGCTTCACTCCTCCTGGAGGTTTGAGCACACAAATGGTCATTCTCTCCACAAGGGGAAAATGAGGAAGGCACCCAAGGAAAATCATTCATTTTCCTTCACCGCACAGCACCACGAAATGCTCGTAACATGACAACCTAACAAGGCAACGAATTAATAAAAGGGCCTAATTTTCTAGATGTTTCCCATTTCCTTTTGTTGGGAATGATTAAAAAGTTGTGTCGCCTGAAATGGGTTGCTGTCAACCATAAAGGAAAGCTGCCCTAGATATATGATTTGGGAGACAATCTTTACCCCGGTCAAAACGATGTGATCGTGCTACAAAAGAAGCTAAACAAAGTAAGGCATGTGTATCGGCGTCAAAGATTTCCTACTCTTTATTGAGATTCGACTCAATGAGCACAATTATTAGGGAGGAATCAGAAGTGCTAAAACGTGCTTTGTCGACACGTTGCAACGAGGAGGGACAACTGACAAGACCTAAATTTGTCGACTTTGCTGACTTTAATCTCGGGTTGCCACTTTCTTGCCTTCCTATTTTATTAGTCCCTACCTTATAGGAACTAATGTTCCCGTTGTCCCCACTCAATTAATTTTGAGAATCAAATTTCCTGAATTTCAAAAGTTAAAAAATGGTTTTATTTTTAAATTATTTTCTAACTATTAATTTTTTTTTCTGATTGGTTAGTTTCTATGTTTTTTTCTGATTGGTTAGTTTCTAGTTTTTGATTTAAAAACTTTAAATCCTAGATTTTATTCTAAATTTATTTTTAAAGTTTTGTTAAATAAATTTATATGGGAATGTTACAACTTGTTTGTTAGTTGATTTTGTGGAAATGTCATAGAATTTCACAAATCTTGTTTTTGTTTGGCATAATCGATTAAGAAATGTTGGTTTTGTTTGGCATAATTGATTAAGAAATGCTTTGAATTTTTTTTAGATGAGCTCTAAAATTTATATGATTATGTTATTTGTGAAATTTAGCAACACTGTTAAATTTGACCCATCTTCAACTATTCCATCCAATAACCAAACACTGTTTCCATCCACCAGAAAGTAAGGACTCCTGCTCATCTGAAGCACTTGTTCTAATTGTAATTGATCCACCTTTCTTTATGTTTTGCATGATTAGTTCTAAATTTCTTTCTTCCATCTTTCTTAGTATCTATTTTACATCATCACATTTATTGGATCAGCTTTGATTTTCTTCTTCTTTATATTACATTTTGATTTTACTGAAATAAATCATCTAGGATAATACTTTCAATCTCTTTTTATGGTAGATAGTTTTCAATTAAAAATGGGATATAGAGATAATGTGGAACCGAGTCTAAGTCTTTTAGAGTTGAAAACTCATTTTTCATTTATTTCCTTAGACATCAACTTTCACTACTATGAACTTATATTAACTTTCTCTCTTGTGCTAGGATTCCTTGTATCTTCTTTCTCACCTTGGTTCAATTTATGGTTTTCTTGCTTCTATTGGTTATTTCAATGTTTGTTTTGTCATGTTTTTTCTCTTTTCATCTCCACAATTGGCGAGTGCTAAAAGTTTATGTTTCAAATTTCAAATTTCCTTACTTGTCTCTACCATGATGAAGACAAAAAATTTAATGTTGTCTACAACCTTTTTACTTTGTACTTTGATTTCCCATTCAATTTCCAAGTTTATATTTTCCTTATAACTCTCCTTCATCAAATCCTAATGGGAGATGATAGGACAAAGGATACTAGGGAGAAATTAGTGCAATAGATAAGGGATAGATTTTCCCTTAGTAGGTTTTCAATTTCTTGTGTCTTATGGTGTATTCATTAACTAAGGTTGTAATCAACATATAAATACACTGTCCCCATTGGATTTATCTAGAAACTCCATATCTTGTGAATTTTTTTCAAAACAAAAATTCAACAACCTTATTATAACTTTTACATTTCAAAGGTCTTTTAAACCATTTTTGAATACTAGAATATATAAAATTTTGATTTGAGGATGGTTCATTGGGTCCTACAAAGTTTGAGCCCCATATATCAAATAGTGCCATAACCACTTAGAGAAACAAAAACATCTCGTCTAATCTAGTTGGTCTATCCACCCTCTAATACTTGCGACACTTCTTAGTATAATTTATTGTATTCTTATGAAATGTTGGCCAATAGTAACTTGTATTGAGAACCTTAATGGTCATTCTCTTTGCCACTAAATATCCACAACTTTGTCCATCATAGTTCTTGAAGCATGCATAATATCATATCTCTCATCCTCACATACATATCTACTAATAACCTAGAGAAGTCCAGTATAAAATATGTAATCAACTATCTACGAGAAGTTAAAACTATTCTCCATAGGTAACCTTTTTTTGTTTGGTGAAAATTGGGAAAAAGTCCTTCAAATAGATAATTGATGTTCTAGGTATGCATACTAATGGTTTTGAGAAGTTATGGAAACTAAATTCTCATATGGCAAGGTCTCATTGATAGATGTAGGATAATCTTTCACCTAAATAAAGGATACAAACTCATCCACCACATTGGCTTCCCTAGCCTTATTAACAATAGTAATTGTGAATTCTTGCATTGACAAGAACCACCTTTCTAACATTTTTGAAATATTGCATTTATTCATGAGATAATTAATGGTGGCATAATCTATAATTATAATGATTGGATACCATATTATGTAGTTCCTAAACTTTTTGATAGTATATAAATAATGATAACATCTCTTTTTCAATAACAACATAGTTGAATTGAACACTTAAATGGAAGATTATTTCTTACATAGTAGATATCGCACTCAATTAATCATTCCTTATGTCCTAATATTATATCTAAGGTTTAGTCTGAAGCATTAGTATATATATAGAATTTTAATTACCAATTTGAACTCTTCAACATTTCAGATTGAGTAAAAGCTTTTGTAAGGCCATCCAAAGATTTATCACAAATTGATGTTCATCAAATCCAAATTCCCTATTCAAAACACTACATAATTGTGTTTCACTTTGACTAAATTTGCTAATAATGAATCTCTTTAGTAGCCTCCATGTCCTAATAAAATTATAAATTCCTTACTCTTATCCTTAACTTTGGATGGATCTATCTTATTTCTAGTTGCAAAGATGTAGTATCCTAGGACTGCACATTTTTTTTACTATCATGAATAAATTTTGACTATTTAAAGATCAATTATGAACTTCACATATTTGGAAAAAAATTACAAAGTTTATGTGTGCTTCATAGAAGGTGATCAATGAGAAATAAATTCATCCATGTATAATTCCATACAAGAAGTGAAAATATTCGAGTAGATGCTAATAATTACCATTGAAATGTTCTTGGAATGTTACTGTTACCAAAAGGAAAAATAGAGTAGAAAAATTTTCCCCATAGACATGTAAATTTAGTCTTATCTTAGTCTTCAAGATCAATTCTAATATTTTTATGGAAAATAAATACATCAAATAATGAGAAGTATTATTTTCAGACAAAATTATACTGGACTTGACCTATGAAGGGAAAGGGGAAATAATTCTTTTTTGTTGCAACATTGAGTACTAAAAAGACTACACAAACCCTATACTTCACTCTTCTCCAAGGAACTATGAGAAGAGTTGACATCCATTGAATATTGGATATGGGATAGATGAAACCCACATGCAACAACATCCACAATCATCCTTTGAATTTCTCTTTGAGAGTAAGATTAATCCTCCTATGGCATTACATTACAAGTTTGAATCCTTCAATGATATAGATCATATGGATATAGAATTTAGGATCTATACATGTACTATTGTTATATGCCCTTGTAAAATATTGTTCATGAGTCTAAAGTAAGGTGAGCATGGGATCTTGCTATCGTTTAGTTAGAATTTTGTTAATGTTTACACATTTCCGAGGAGAAATGTCAAATTATGTTGTAAATTCTACCATAGAAAGTTTTCCAAGAGAAATGGACTATACTTCATGAGGTAGTGTTTAGTATTTAAAAGAGAGCACTCCAAAAAGGTGTGTAGATATACGACTTCAACTTCACACTAGTATTCAATGTAAGAGACAGAGGGTCTTCTAAACATAGCTCTTAGTATTACCCGAGTTAGATTAACAAAACCCAACTAGGATGAAGAAATTGCAATTTTAAACCCAGATTATATCAAGGAAATATGCAAGAAATTTATTTTTCATGAAATTGTAATTAATTTTAGATGTCCAACATGTATAGAAATTGAACTAATTGATTTATAAAAAGAGTAATATAGATCTAGGTGATAAATATATGCAATCAACCCATTAAATATATAGAATTCAGTTTATGCTAAAAGATAAAATAAATGATTAAGAGCTTACCTCAAAATGAGGATGGGAATATATATTTTTACTACAAAAATTAGGATCTTAATATGTGACTGAATTTTCAACTGTGAATCTATGCACAGAAAGAAAAAACTAGAAAACCTTATTAGTCTTATACCTCCACAAATAGGTTTTAGAATGGGGTTACCATTGCACCAAAAGACTAATCTATCATTGCTTGATAAAAACACTCAAATTGTAGTACATAGGAGGTGGTTAATCCTTTGTCACAAATCTAGAAGGTAGCATTGAACCAATTTCTAATAATCTCCCCCTCAGCGTTATCCGAGGGTCTGATGATTCAAACCTGTGACCAAGATTTGATACCACTTGCTAGAGTGGGATTTTTGTTGGACCAAAAGACTAATTTTTCAATCCTCAATACAAGTACTCAACTTATAGTACATAGGAGGTGGTTAAGCCCTTGTCAAGAATCCCAAGGGGGTGCTGAACTAATTTCTAACAAGGTAAAATTGGTGGTAAAGTATCTGGATACTTTGAGGGAAGATAGACATGTTCCTAGGAAATTGTAGCAAAATTGACCTAATTTTTTTAAAAAATGGTTTCTATGAGTAGTTTTCAAATCTATAGAAGTATGTGTAGGATCTTGATCAACCAAACTATGCCCTTAAGTGGCAATGAGAAATTAAAAAATCATGGTTATGTCAACTTGACGTGTAATTTTATTCTTTTTATGGACTTTCAATAAAAAAGTTATTATAAAAGAATTTGTAGGAAATTGAATTTAGTTTATGAACCACTAGTCCTTATCTAAAGAAAGAAAAAAATGGCTAGTCAAATTTCAATTCTAATGCAATAGCACAAAAAATTTAGGATAAAAACTAAGGAGTACGTGTATGTCTAACCACCTTAATCAAAATCAAATGATAATATTTTGTCACAAGATTCTAGATATAAGAAGTAGACTCATGCCAAGATGTCACACATATTTTTTGGTTTTTTTATTAATAATAAATAATTAATTATGAATTTTCTACTATAATATTTTTGGAATAAAAAACTACTATGTCTAACCACCTTAACTAATTCAAAACTTTATAAAATTTTATTTTAATTTTATTTTCCTTATAGTAGAAGAGGTATATAATATGACACATCTTTTTTATTTCAATTTTTTTTTTATGATTTGAAATTTATATTTGTTTTTCAATCAGTGTGTGAATCAACACTTTATGTGTAACTCCACTAGAAAATGAATAATAATTACTTGCTAAACTCGTAATTTGATAGACTTTACATTTATGGATTTAGATAAGAATATTCTTAAGAAACCCATTTCATTTCATCAAATTTAGCTTTAAAAAAAGTCATCAGACACATTTTTGAATTAAAAAACACACAAGAATAGGTCAAAAACATGTTATTAGGACATTTTTAAAGTTTATCATGTAAGGTTGGTATCCAAAGCAATACTAGGCCTTATAAAGGTATTAATATTTTGGTTTTGTATTAGGATGGGTCACAAAAAAGTTAGAATCAATTTTGAAATTCTTTGAGGCATTTTAGAAATATATATTTTTTAGATTGGCACTTTTTGGCACACCATTAGCCTGCACATTGATAGAAGTAGTCTAGTGAAATTTAAATAGTGGATAATAACTCCTAGATATTCCCTACTCACACAAGTTAGCCTTGATCAACTAGGAACAAATTTTTCCTTAGGCTACCCTATCTATTTAGGCTTGTTCATTAACTTGAACTTCATTTTGGGCCTCCTTACTAGTTCACTTGTTCTTGCAAGGGTTGGAGGCTGTTCCTAGGGTGTCTTGAACTTTTTTACATCCATTTCCCACACTTCTTTCATTATCTTACTATAAAATCGCTTGAAATCCTTGAAAATGCCCTATTAGGTCTAGTATCCCTCAATTAGCCCTCATCATTGACTAATTTAGGTTTTGTGCAAAACTTCCCTCAAGAAGACTACAATTAAACTTCCAATGTTGACACTTTTTTCCAAGGCCTTCAAGATTCTTGAGGTTGTAGCTCCCCAACTTCTATCTCATGCCCTAACCCTATTTTTAAGGGTTTTCTAAGGTTAAGCTGCAATTTAAACTAGTCAAGAGAAAATTTGCTCTCCCTCACTTCCTAGAAACTTTCAAGGTTTCTCCTTGCAACAATGGGACCTTCACTTGATCCTCTATGCTTCCCTACCACTATTTCTCTTCAAATCAATTCACCCTTGCAAATAAACTTCTCTTCTTGGCTCAATTTCTAGCCAAGCACACCACTGTCTCGCCTAAGGCTTCCAAGGTATTGGCTTGGCCCTACTCTCCTACTCCCATACTTACTAACACATAACATAAAATGTTTCTAATAGAATTCCTCAAGGTTTCATGAGGTTTCAACCATGGGGGATGTTGATAGACACCATTTTTCCAAGTTTTCCCAATACAAGCCAACAAGCAAACTATTTAGCAAAACATTTATTGTATAGTCAAATAGATTTCTTAGTTCTCTTAACCACAAAAGAGGAAATTAATTAAAATGTGGAAACTAGATTCAGCAACAAAAACATTAGTTCAATATCATTTCAATCAAAAACCTCAATTTCTCATTCAACTATGATGGATTTCTTCAAACTGCTATATGAAATTGTACATTCCAAAAACTCCAACCATACAAAAATGTTTCAAAGGGATTTACATACCCATTCCACAAATAAATCAATCAACCTTTGTCACTGGTAATCTCTTAGTGACTTCTAACCAAAAATTGACATTTTTTTCATTTTTACAACTTTAACTTGGTAGGAATATACTTGATGGTTCCAAAACACCTATGGAAGGTATTTAGGTCATATTTAGACCATTTCCATATCTATCTACCCTTCTTCACTTATTTATCCCTCTAAATCAACTTTTTTCACTTTTCTCCTAATTGACAACAAATGCAATATTGCATCTAATTTGATCATCTCATACATACATTAGTGTGTGTTGTTTCACATGCATGACGCGTGACTCTTTGTTTTTATCTAGTAAGTCTTATGTATTATCCAAACCCCTAGACCCTTATTTGCTTCTTAGTGACCTAACCTAGGTGCTCTTGCACCAAGCTCCCCCAACGAGCTTCAAAGTCCTTCTAGGACTTTATGAGGGAATAAGAGAAAGATCAATGCCCTTCTTCTTGAAATATCCTTTTGTATTCCAAGTGGCTTCACTATTTGGTTTTCCTTGACACTTGACAAGATGCTTCATGTAGGTCTTGCTTCCTAGTCACCTTGTGTACTTTGGAACTCAAAATCATTTCACCTTGCAACTTACTTGTAGGTGGATTGGGTAGAGTTGCTACAATTTCATATAGTTCTACATCTATAGCTAGAGTGGAAGATGGAGTGGGACCCTTCTATGGTATTAGATCTATAATATTAAAAGTAGTGGAGATGCCCATATCTACTAGTAGATCAACTTGGTAGTCATTGGCCCCATACTTGACCAAAATTTTACATGGCCCCACCTTTCTCAACTATAGTTTGTGTGATTCTCCCTTGGACAATCTATGCTTGTTAAGATGGGACATGACATAGTCCCCAACTTCAAATTGCACATCCCTCCTTTCAGTATCTTCCCTCTGCTTCATTTTTTTTGTATTATGCTCCAAGTTTTGTTTAACCATGCCATGAACCTCTTTCATGGAAAGAGAAAATTCTTTAGCCACTCCACTAACCTTTGCACCTGTCTTCATATCCCTTAAATCAAGAATTCTTCTAAGATGTACTCCATAGACCACTTCAAAAAGACTCTTTTGAGTAGATCTATTGATAGTATCATTGTATGCATACTTTTCTTGTGCAATAATGTGGTCCCAACTCTAGCCATACTTTTTGGTCAAACAACTCAAGAGGTTCCCCAAGCTCCTATTGACCACTTCTATCTACCCATGCATTTGATAATGACAAGAAGACTCAAATGAAAGATTAGTGCCCAATTTATGCCACAGAGTCTTCCAAAAATGATTCATAAACTTACTATCCCTATTACACAATGCTAAGAGGTAATCCATGCATTCTTACTACCTCTCTTAAAAAAATATTAGCAATAGAACTTGCATCATGTGTGGTCTTACATGGCACAAAATCAGCGATCTTATTGAATCTATCCACAATGATATAGACACTATCATAGCCCTACTTTGTCTTAGGTAGCTCCACCAAAAAATCTATGCTCAAACATCCCCAAGGTAGTTCTGAGAGGTCAACTTTGACAATGAATATCTTTTGGCCCTGAATTTGTCATGAAATGAGATCTAACAAGGTGAAAGTATGCAGAACAAAGAATTAGCGTGTTTAATTTTGAAGCCTGACCAGGTGTTTGGATCAGTTTTTAAGGCCAGTCAAAGGACCTCCTGGCATAAAGTCAACAGTTTGTCAATAAATGATAAAATGAGTGTTTAATGTTCTATTAATGCTCGAAGTCAATTCTAGTGAATATTAGAAGATGAATGGGCCAATTCTAAGATTCTGGTGTTCATAAATGATTTTTTTTTTAGCTGGACCCACTTTCAGGTCTGACTAATTTTATCAGATTGATAGAACTCCGAGGAAGTGAAAATATCTTGAAGAGAACACTATAACTAGTTAAGAAGATAAAAAGTTCCTTTGTTGAACTAATTGGCTCACATGAGGGTTTCAAGGCATTTTAATCATCTTTTCTAAATTCAGGAAAGGTTGATGATAACCATGACAAAGATAAAAAATTGTTTTCTGATGACAATATCAAAGAAAAGAGATCTTACTAGATGGTTAGAACTGGCAATATCATTGATCATTGAGTTGGTAGTGGCAGTGCTATTGAGTGACCAAGTGAAAGAAAAGACAATGATTGGTCTTAAGAAAAAATTAGAGATTTCTATAACACTGATGGTTGTCAAGACAAAAGTCTAATAAGGGAGAAAATGGTTCTCCCCATATCCACCATAAAACAACCTAGTGTAGCTAGTCCTAGAAGTAATGGAATTCTTACAAAACTTCCCATTGCATAGTTTTCAAATTTGAAAGCTTTAGAGAAGACATCATCATCATCTACCACAACTATATTGGGAGACAATACCAGAGTTATGGTTCAACAACCTTTATTTTAGTTTGGAAGCTTTAGTCCAATAGGCATAAATGGATTCTAGGTTCCTACAAGGACAAGCTCTGCACCCCAAAATTTTGATGAACAGAAGCATGACTAGGCATGCTCTAGTCCACCTCTTGATGTGTCTTTTTCTAAAACAAGTACATTATCTAGGAAAACACAACTGGAGGGGCCAACTATTTCAAAGAAAGTTTCAAGTATCATAGAGTTGACTATCGAAGGAAAAAAAATCTTTCAAGGACCAAAGGCATCCCCTCCTCCCTTTGTATAGTCACAAGATGTTCCTAGAGGTCAGATTCCTTCAACTTTACCCTTACGATCAAAATGCACACCAACTTCTCAGATTCAATCTCATGGTGCAACCTTAGGATCATGTGTGGCTAGTTCTCATCCGATCTCATGGCATAGCACCAGTGCCACGAGCCTCAAGTTCCCATGTGTAATCATAGTGCGCATCTTCAGTACCACATGCACTGAGTTATAAATATCAATCTCAAGGTGCAATCTTAGTACCTCGCGGACAAAGTTCCCAACTGCAACCTCAAGGTTAGTAGCATTTCCAAAGGAAGTAGGCGTTAGATGGGGAAGCTCATAAACTCATGCCAGTCAAAGATAAACCTTACATAGTCAAAGGAGAGACTATAGCATTTGAAGCCATAGCCTAACAGGGAGGACGCATTAAAAGGCAAAGAAGCTAGTTCAAAAATAGGACCAACGCACGCCATTTCAGAGTAGAATATGCAATCCACACAAGAAGTTGGAGACATCAGAGAGGGATAGACAACACTCCAAATAGAGAAGGCTCCACACGTAGTCAACAAAAGAGAGGCCACAGGGCATGAAGGAAACTTGTGCAGCATTGAAGACACCAGCATCCAAAAGAAGGTACTCATGTAGGGGAAGCAAAGGTAGGCAATGTGCAACATCCACCAGAAGACTACATCCACAGCTTGTAGGTCCACGTTGACCACATAAAGGGCAGATGGATCTTGTACACATCTCTTGGAGAGGTTGATTATGGAGGAAGTCGACATATAGAGAAGAAGCCCATGCTTTCAAATTACAAAGGCAAAGTGTAGAGATGAGAGGGAGAAATAGTCCAGTAGCCTATATCCCACATTCACTTGATTAAGATTTTTTTAAAAATTTATATACCTTTCCACATAGCACACAATGTATCTTTAAGATGAGCACTTTTGAAGCGCAAGCCTGGCTTGTGGGACCCAACCCAGACGATGAAGACAGCTGGCGGGGAAGACAAACCACTAATTTTGATGGTCAACGCAATGAGGCCCACCATAAGGTCGAGAGATGAAATGAAGAGGCTTGCAATCTTACACAGAGGTAGTAGGAGCGTAAAGGTAAAATGAAATGGTTACGTTCCTACTCAAATTGGAGATCCCGTATAGTCGTAAAGAAATTTCCAAAGCTCTCTGACAGTATGTGGGAAAGAAGCTCCCCGTATGAGCGTGAATGAAATTTTAAGCTTCTCCAATGCTATGCCGAAGGTCGTATGAGTGTGAGGTTAAAACAAGGTGGTCACGATGCTACGAAAAAAGAGGATTTAAAGGGTGTCCATGAGAATGTAAGGCATATCACAAAGGCTTCCGATGATACACATGAGCGTATAGGTAGAAATGAAGGAGTAAAGGGTCTTAGGGTTACGTGATATTCACATATGAACGTAAAGAGGAGAGAGGAATTAAGGGATTAATTAATATAAATATTAATTAATTAAAAAATCTTAAATGTTGTTGTGGCAAGTAGAAAAGTGACAAGTGGCGAATGAAGAAAAATTATGGATTGTAAAAATGAATTCAAAATGAAAATTCAAAAATTTCCATGCACAATTTGCTCAAATGAGAATTTCAAATATCTTTTGAATTCTTATATAGTTTAGACTATATACTTTTTTAAATTTTTGCATTTTAAAATGTCAAACTACAATCTAGACTTGAGTTTTTCAAATGGCCATAACAAGGGCAATTTTTGTCTGAATTAGGCACTTCAATATACCATCAAAATCGGCAAAACCTAAATTTTTCATATTTGAAGTCAGATTATGCACAGGTATTCACTAGTTTTTGCTATAAGAATTTTTTTAATTCCAAGGGCCTTCTCAATGCAATGACCAGTTTTCATCATGAAGCATCAGGATCAGTTACGATGCAGTTTTGAAGACCTTTTGGAATTTGAATATGAAGAAAATCAAGATTAATCAATTTTCTTGCATTTTACAGGCCATTTTCAACTAATTTGTTACTTTTAGCTTGTGCATTTACTTTAACATCCAAAATCAGTTACTTTCTCTCATCATCAAATATCTGACTTTCTTTATGCATGGAAGAGCCAAAATGATGAGGATTTGATTTTCAGTTATAGAGAGAAGTTAGAGAGAAACTTTTGTTCTTCTTGGGAAGGAATTCTAAAGGGACACATGTTGATTGCCGATTCAATTCAAGAATTCCTTCAACCTATATCTCTCACATTCTTTCTCATTGTAAGGGTTCCAATTTTTGTCACTGAGAAACCAGTTGGTCCCAGTCTTTGGAGAAAAACTAGTCACTATCGGGATACTAGGTTTTGGATCTAGTTTTGATGTGTTCCCATACTGTGATACCACATACTTTTTTAGAAATTTCTCTTGTGTGAATAGCGGCAGGAAAGATAATATAGCAAGTTCTAATGTGTTAGGTGTTTTCCATGTTTTTATTTCATGCATATGAATGAATTGTTTCAAGGAAATTAATACAAAGAACAACAGATTCATTAGTTTTATTCTGATTCTCATCTCCCTTTATCAGTGATCTTCAATATTTTATGGTCTTTGAACAAAGAGCTTAAGTTGTAGTTGCAGTCCCTTAAGCCTATATGTTATTTCATTGTTTCTTATGACTCAAGAAGTTATGTAAATGCTTCAGGGAATTAACAGGGTTGCAAGTTTATTAATGGGGATATCATGTAAGAATGAGGTTTAGATTGAGCACAGATGTCTATTTACAAGGTAAATAGATAGATTGTATATCTGAATATATAAATAAGTATTAGATATCCATATGTATGCACTTGATTCATAAATTTTCCCAATGGATTAGGCACTGATCAGTTACAGGATCATTAAATTCTTACTGCTGCATATCTAAGGGTTTGTTGAATTCAAAATTATTAATCAAATGTGTTTTACCCTTTCATGTTGAAGGACCTGAATGTTTAACCCTCACTCAGCTTCTGAGATTCATAGATCCGCATTTAGCTACTGTAGATCTATGTCATTTCATGAGTCATTAGGAGAAATAAGGGTAAAATCTGCTTAATAGATTTAGGGATATGTTTTTGCACTGGTACATTGAATTTGAGGTCTACCCACCTAGGTCTTACAAAGCCTAAAGAAGAAGAAGGGTCATGCCTTATAGTTGGTCCGGTGTTTGAAGTAGCATGTTGAAAATGGGAGTTAGCTACCCCTAGATGTGTTATATTCTCATTGGGATAATTAAAAACCCTCTAGTGTTTTCAAACACCAACAAAATGGCAACTCTACTGGGGAGTTGTATTGAATCTATATAATGGACAAACCTTGAGAATTTAAAAAAAGATTTAATGCATCAGAAAAGTGTTGCTATAGCAACGGGGTTGTGAGGTGTTTTCCATATCCTTGCTGAAAATTCATGCACCCTAGTAAGTTTTATTCATGGAGAGTAGTATGTTGTAAAATTGGATGAAGATTGTGTTCTATGACTGTTATGAGTCTATCTTCAATTAGTTTAGTTTTGTGAGTTGCTGTTGTATTTTCAGAGTCAAGAGGTTGTGTTTCAACTTTGTTTAGAGATTTCAAATTTGAGATAAATTTGAAGAAGTTTCTTCTATCTTCTATTGTTTCAAATCAATTTGTGGTATCTTTAGGACTAATGTAATTCATGTCTCACTTAATGTAAGTGGCAACTTGAAGTTAATCTTTGTACTAGTGTAGTTCTATGCATGAATTGTGATTAGTTGTTGCATGAGAAGAGTAGATTTGAAGAGGTTGAAACATTTAGAAGCCTAGTAAGATTTGTGATGTGCTAGTTCAAAAGGTTCAGCAAAGAATTTGTGAGATTTTTGTCTCTACTGTTGTAATTAGTGGACAGAGAACTTTTAGTCATCCAGATCTTAAGGTCTTCTCATTTTCATGTATTTTCTTCTCATGAAAATTGATTGTTAGAAAGTGTGTTCTCCATCAGGTGATTCTTAGCACTACGAGGAGGAGAATAGTTGATAAGTTTCATACACTTCATTGGATTGGGTTTCAGCTATTATATTTAAGTTTTTGAAGTGTATTTGAAGAAAGTTAGTCAGTAGAAGGTTGTATAGATCTACTGCGAATTGTGAATATGCAAGATTTTTCGTATTGAAAGTCTGGTTTAGAATTTGTAAGTGGTAAAATAATTTCAAAATTTTTCTCACAAAGTGTGAGTGGCGACTCTAGTCAAAATCTCTGTGCCAGTGCATGTTTTGTTTTAATTTTAGAGGCTTTTAGTATTTGTGGGCAGATCTAGTTTGTTGGGAAAGAGAAATTATAAGTTTCTTGATTAATGGTTTACGTGGTTGCTTGTATCTGCTAAAGAAATTCATTTCAAAGGGCTGAATCACTTCTGTGATTTCATTTTCCTCTTCAAGGAGGTGGTGGCTCTACAAAGGACATGATCAGCAGTGTGAAGGATTTCATATTTACACCTTTGCAAGTCAGTAGATCTGAGGGTTTAGACAGTAACACAAAGGTATTTTCAGTTTTCATGTATGTGCATTTTGTGAAAATTGAATGGTAAAAATGGGTGTCTCCATCTAGTGTTTCAGCACTAAGAAAATAGAGGTAGGATTTTTTGAAACGAAGAGATGGATTCTGAGTCTAGGTCTGAAAATGATGTGCCGACTCCTGAAAGTGTTCGTGCAAATATTGCTAGATTAAAAAGAAGGATTCATGATAAGACTGTTTTAATGTTAAGAAGTACAATTGGTGATATTAAGGGTCTTAGTGGATTTCAAATTTATAAAAAGTTCAAATCAATAGTTATGAATCTTAACGAGTTTTTTAGACCCGAGGAGTCTTCATGGCCAATGGTACTCTTAGAAGTTTTTATGCCAAATTTGGTTGATTGGCCAGCAAGGATAAGATTAGATAAGATGTGTGAAATCCAAGATTTTATCATGGAGGTTGAAAATGTTTTGAAAGCTAATGATTCTAATGTTAAAAAATGTAATGAATCTGTTGAAGATGATATGGAAAATGAAGAGTCTCAATTTAATGAATTAGAGAATAGTGATTAACAGTCTGATAGTATGGATAATGTTGATGCATATTTTTGTGATGATGATTATCAAGAAGAAGAAATATGTGATAGTAGTAGTAATCCTTCTTGTAGTGATGAAAGTAAATGTTCTAAGATACCAGTTATTGAGGTGTTGTCTAAGGAAGAAGATGTATGTGATGATCATAATTCTGATTTTTCACACTCTGTTACTAACAAATCTACTATTACAAATGTGGCAAGCCATCAAGATAATGATCTCAGCCAAGGAGAAGAAACTGGTAGTGAAATCTTGTTAAGTGTTGATGAGATTTTTGACTTGTTGGCTTATGATTTTGAAAGGTATGCTAACCAATCTAAGGATGCTTGTGTTTTGACACATTATGCAAATTCATGCGGTGAAGTCATTTCTCCTAAATTTGATGCTGAAGAAGATATAGTTTCAAAATATGTTCTATCAAGTTTGGGAGGTGTATGTAATGGTAATATGTGCATCAATACACATGACGACTTCCATGTTGAGAACGGAAATGTAGAGACTAGGTTTTTTTTTGATTTATTGTCTTTTTGTTTTCATGAGGCCAAGATAAATTTAGATAGCTTATGTGTTGATAAAAGTAATACTAATGAAATGGTTTATCTTAGTGAGTTATTTGAGGGAAAATTTGATATGGATTAGCATATAGTGAACATGCAATTTCATGATAATTCTTATGATTTGAGGTCTAATCTTTTGTTGGAATGTGAAGAAGAATCTGTGTATATTTAGTCTGATGTGTGGTGTACTAATGTTGCAAATAAAGATAAATCAGAGTTTATATACTCTTCATATATGAATGCACAAAGTGAGTTACAATTTGATCCATGTAACTCGTTGAATGAAGTTGAATATGAGCACTTTGTGTTTCCAATTGAAAGAATCCATGATTCAGTCAGTAGTGATCAGTTTTAGTTTAATGTCAGTTGTTATGATCATGTTGATTCTTTTTTTCATAGTGAGCAAGATGAAGAAAGTATGTCTGATTTTTATATGCACTATGAAGATGATGATAGTTTTGTTTTGCCTAATGAGCTGATTGCAAATGTTGATGTTCTAGGTGAAACAAATGAGAATGAGAATGTCAGTTTATCTTAGGAGGATGTAAATGAAAATCAAGTGTATGATAGAGGTAAGGAGTTCTGAAACTTTTTGGTGGCCCGGGGCCATCATTTGTATATAGTAGTTGTAGTTGTTTCCTGTTTTCAATAAAGCTGTTCGAGAGAAGTTTTGAAGTTTTTGGGAATGGTCTGCTTCTACTAGAGATTTGAATCTTTTCCATGCCCACAAGGGACATGCATCCCCAGACTAAGCCACTGTTGGTATTCAAATTTGAAGGCCCGATTTTGAGCACTATTGAGAAATCAAGCCCCTTAAACGCTTTTTGATGAGCATGTACCCGATTGTAAGTTTGAGCCCCAAGAGGTGTTTAGTGCTTCTAGCACCTTCCTTTTAGTGCGTCTACTTGTTCCATAGTGATAAATTGCCATTCTAAGCTATTTGGCAAAGTCCTATTTTGAGTAAATGTCAAATCTACATTTTTCACCTGTGTCAAACAGCGATAGGAGGCCATGTTTGCATCTGAATATCTCACACCTAGAAATGTTTTATGACTCACTACTTTGAGAGTGTCTAGTGTCCATGCCTGAGAACCTCTGTTTCAGATTTTGAGTCATTTTGAGTTGATTTGAATAGGTTTTGAATTCCTCAAAGTTGGTTAGTTACTATTTTCATCCTTTTGTAATTATTTTTGAATTCTGGGAAGCCCTGTTTGACATATGATAAATTTGACCCAGTTGAACAAAATGTTGAAATTCCTTTTGTGTTACATTTTAGACATTAGAGACTTGTTATGTTTCAAGTTTCAGCTCATGACAAATATGTTTGATCAATTTTCAAATGCGATTCCAAATGCAATTTCTCAAGTTTTACTGGTGTCAGCATTTGCAGATCTATTGGAACCCCTGTTTGTGATGTCATAATTTGAAATCCATGATAGGTCAAGTCAAATAGATTGTACCCTTGTATTGTCCTCTAAAAATACTCCAAGTGTGTCAAGTTTCAAGTCTTGACGAATCCATATGCACACTTTTCTAGGTTCATTCCATTTGCAAAAATCACTTTCTGTCATTGTTCCCAGTTCCCAGTTTGCAAATCCACGTAGCCTACTTTGATCGCCCGCCATTTGTGCCTAGTTATTCGTCATGAGCTCAAATTGAAAATTTATGATGTCATGATAGGGAATCGAGGTCCTAGTTTTCGTCTTCCCAAGTGTCAGTTTACCCAATTTTTGAAGCCGATTTTGAACCCAATTTAGTGTTTTTTGACAAGTGTTGCTTGCAGGCAGTTCTGAGAGGTCAACTTTGATAGTGAATATCTTTTGACCTCAAATTCATCATGAAATGAGATCTGATAGGGTGAAAGCATGCAGAACAAAGAATCAACATGTCTAATTTTGAAGCCCAACTAGGTGTTTGGATCAGTTTTTAAGGCCAGTCAAAGGACCTCCTCGTGCAAAGTTGACAGTTTGTAGATCAATGATCAAATGAGTTTTTAATGATAAATTAATGCTTGAAGTCAATTCCAGTGAATATTAGAAGATTAATGGGCCAATTCTAAGATTCAGGTGTTCAGAAATGAAATTTTTTTTAGCAGGACCCACTTTGGGGTCTGACTGATTTTATCAGATTGGAAGAACTCCGAGGAAGTGAAAATATCTTGAAGAGAAAACTAGCACCAGTGAAGAAGATAAAAAGTTCCTTTGTTGAACTACTTGGGTCACATGAGGGTTTCAAGGCATTTTAATCATCTTTTCTAAATTCAGGAAAGGTTGATGATAATCATGACAAAGATAAAAAATTGTGTTCTGATGACAATATCGAAAAAAGAGATCTTACTAGATGGTTAGAACTGGCAATATCATTGATCATTGAGTTGGTAGTGGTAGTGCTATTGAGTGACCAAGTGAAAGAAAAGACAATGATTGGTCTCAAGAAAAAATTAGAGATTTCTATAACACTGACCGTTGTCAGGAGAAAAGTCTAATAAGGGAGAAAATGGTTCTCCCCATACCCATCGTAAAATAGCCTAGTGTAGCTGGTTCTAGAAGTAATGGAATTCTTACAAAACTTCCCATTGGACAGTTTTCAAATTTGAAAGCTTTAGAGCAGACATCATCATCATCTACTGCAGCTGTATTGGGAGACAATACCAGAGCTATGGCTCAGCAACCTTTATTTCAGTTTGGAAGATTTAGTCAAATAGGCATAAATGGATTCTAGGTTCCTGCAAGGACAAGCTTTGCACCACCAAATTTTGATGAACAGAAGCATCACAAGGCATGCTTTGGTCCACCTCTTGATGTGTCTTTTTCTAAAACAAGTACATTATCTAGGACAACACAACTGGAGGGGTCAACTATTTCAAAGCAAATTGTAAGTATCATAGTGTCAACTATTGAAGGAAACAAAATCTTTCAAGGACCAAAGGCATCCCCTCCTCCCTTTGTATAGTTACAAGATGTTCTTGGAGGTCAAATTCCTTTAGCTTTACCCTTACGATCAAAATGCCTACCAAATTCTTAGATTCAATCTCATGGTGCAACCTCAGGATCATGTGTGGCTAGTTCTCATCCACAATCTCATGGCATGGCACTACTGCCATGAGCCTCAAGTTCCCATGTGGATTCACAGTGTTCACCTTTAGTACCACATACACTAAGTTATTAACATCAATCTCAAGGTGCAATCTTAGTACCTCGCGGACAAAGTTCCCAACTGCAACCTCAAGGTTATCAACATTTCCAAAGGGAGTAGGCATTAGATGGGGAAGCTCATAACTCATGCCAGTCAAAGATAAACCTTATGCAGTCAAAGGAGAGACTACAACATTTGAAGCCCTAGCCTAATAGGGAGGACACATTAAAAGGAAAAGAAGCTAGTTCAAAAATAGGACCAATGCACGCCATTTCATAGTAAAAAATGCAATCCATGCAAGAAGTTGGAGACATTAGAGAGGGACAAACAATGCTCCAAATAGAGAAGGCTCCACACGTAAAAAACAAAAGAGAAGCAACAGGGGATGAAGGAAACCTGTGCAGCATTGAAGACACTAGCATCCAAAAGAAGGCGCTCATGTAGGGGAAGTGAAGGTAGGCAATGTGCAATGTCCACTAGAAGACTACATCCATGGCTTACAGGTCTATGTTGACCACATAAAGGGCAGATGGATCCTATACACATCTCTTGGAGAGGTCGATTATGGAGGGAGTTGGCATATAGAGAAGAAGCCCATGCTTTCAAATTACAAAGGCAGAGTGCAGAGATGAGAGGGAGAAATAGTCAAGTAACCTATATCCCACATTCGCCCAATTAAGAGTTTTTAAAAACTTTATATACCTTTCCACATAGGACATAATGTATCTTTAAGATGAGCACTTTTGAAGTGCAAGCCTGGCTTGTGGGATCCAACTCAGACGATGAAGATAGCTGGGAGGGAAGACAAACCACTAATTTTGACGGTCAACACAATGATGTCCACCGTAAGGTCGGGGGATGAAATGAAGAGGCTCATGATATTACGCTGAGGTCATAGGAGCATAAAGGTAAAATGAAAGGGTTATGTTCCTACCCAAATTGGAGATCTTGTATAGTCGTAAAGCAATTTCCAAAGCTCTCTAATGGTACATGGGAAAGAAGCTCCCTGTATGAGCGTGAATGAAATTTTAAGCTTCTCTGGTGCTATGCTGAATGTCATATGAGCATGAGGTTAAAAAAAGGTGGTCACAATGGTACGAAAAAAGAGGATTTAACCATGAGAATGTAAGGCATATCATAAAGGCTTTCGATGATACACATGAGTGTATAGGCAGAAATGAAGGAGTAAAGTCCCGGAGTTACATGATATTCACGTATGAATGTAAAGAGGAGAGAGGAATTAAGGGATTAATTAATATAAATATTAATTAATTAAAAATCTCAAATGTTGTTGTGGCTAGTAGAAAGGTGACATGTGGCAAATGAAGAAAAATTATGGATTGTAGAAATGAATTCAAAATGAAAACTCAGAAATTTCCATGCACGATTTTCTCAAATGGGAATTTCAAATATATTTTGAATTCTTATATAGCTCAAACTATATACTTTTTTAAATTTTTGCATTTTAAAATGTCAAACTATAGTCCAGACCTGAGTTTTTCAAATGGCCATAACATGGGTAATTTTTGTCCGAATTAGGCACTTTAATATACCGTCAGAACTGGGAGAACCTAAATTTTTCATATTTGAAGTCAGATTATGTACAAGTATTCACTGGTTTGTGCTGTAAGAAATTTTGTAATTCCTAGGGCCTTCTCAGTGCAATGACCAGATTTCATCATGAAGCATTAGGATCAGTTACAGGGCAGTTTTGAAGACCTTTTGGAATTTGAATATGAAGAAAATCAAGCTTAATCAATTTTCTTGCATTTTACAGGCCATTTTCAATTGATTTGTTACTTTTAGCTTGTGCATTTAGTTTAACATCCAAAATTAGTTACTTTCTCTCATCATCAAATATCTGAGTTTCTTTATGCATGGAAGAGCCAGAATGATGAGGATTTGATTTTTAGTTATAGAGAGAAGTTAGAGAGAAACTTTTGTTCTTCTTGGAAAGGAATTTTGAAGGGACACATGTCAATTGCAGATTCAATCTTGGAATTCCTTCAACCTATATCTCTCTCATTCTTTCTCATTGTAAGGGTTCCAATTTTTGTTACTGAGAAACCAGTTGGTTCCAGTCTTTGGAGAAAAACCAGTCACTATTGAGATACCAGGTTTTGGATCTAGTTTTGATGTGTTCCCATACTGTGATACCACATACTTTTTCAGCAATTTCTCTTGGGTGAATAGTAGTAGGAAAGATAATACGGCAATTTTTGATGTGTTAGGTGTTTTTCATGTTTTGATTTCATGCATATGAATGTATTTTTTCAAGGAAATTAATACAAAGAAAAATAGATTCATTAGTTTCATTATGATTCTCGTCTCCCTTTATCAGTGATCTTCAATGTTTTATGATCTTTGAACAAAGAGCTTAGGTTGTAGTTGCAGTCCCTTAAGGCTGTATGTTATTTCATTGTTGCTTATGACTCAAGAAGTTATTTAAATGCTTCAAAGAATTAACAGGGTTGCAAGTTTACTGATGGGGATATCATGTAAGAATGAGGTTTAGATTGAGCATAGATGTCTATTTACAAGGTAAATAGATAGATTGTATAACTGAATATATAAATAAGTATCAGATATCCATATGTATGCACTTGATTCATAGATTTTCCCAATGGATAAGGCACTGATTAGTTACAGGATCATTAAAGTCTTACTGCTGCATATCTAAGGGTTTGTTGAATTCAACATTATTAATCAAATGTGTTTTACCCTTTCATGTTGAAGGACCTAAATGTTTAACCCTCACTCAGCTTTTGAGATTCATAGATCTGCATTTAGCTACTGTAGAGCTATGTCATTTCATGATTCATTAGGAGAAATAAGGGTAAAATATGCTTAATAGATTCAGGGATATGTTTTTGCACTGGTATGGTATCAATTGAATCAGAGGTCTACCTGCCTAGGTCTTGCAGAGCTTGAAGAAGAAGAAGGGTCATGCCTTATAGTTGGCCCGGTGTCTAAAATAGCATGTTGAAAATGGGAGTTAGCTGCCCATAGATGTGTTATATTCTCATTGGGATAATTGAAAACCCTATAAAAATTTACTTTAAAATCAAATTATGACTCCACTTAATAGTTCTTTTCCTTATGATCCATAACCATGACCCACACAGTGGACTGAGAATGCATATTCTATATACCATTAGAACAAGGGTCACAGAACAAACAACTGCATTAATTTGCATCATAAGGTTCAAGATCTCATTGATGACAGTGAAATAGTTGTGGGTGGACAAAACAAGAATTTAGATCACAAAGCTTTTAAGGAATCATTTGTACATTATGATAAGGGAGAAAGTTCAAAATAGAAAAACAATAACAAGGTCAACTATACATATACCACTAACAATAACATAATCAACATGGTTGAACCTTTAGACTTTGAACATTGTGATGTTATCATGATTAAAGAAATATATGACAATACAAAATCTAAGACTCCATATTGTGCTAATATTGTTACACATTCTCATGCCAAGATAGTACTATAAGGCCCTGCACCTTCTACTCCCAAGGTAGATCAACATGAAGACAAACCTATTGCTAGTCAATTTTGGAAAAAAAAATAAAATCACAACATCCTCCATAGCTTCAAACTATAGTATCCTTGAAAAATTGTAATGAATGAATGCTCAAATAACAACATTTGAACTACTTAAAATCTTGCCTTCTTATAGGTAGATTCTTGACAAATGCCTTACTAAGGCTAGGGTATCTCAAGATCTTGATATTAATAGGTTTCAATAAATGATAGGTCACTTGACCTCACCTCATTATTTTTCATTTTCTAAATAGGATGATAATTCATTGAGTGAGCCTCATAAATTGCATATTGAATTCATGATACATCAAAAATGTGTTTGTCATGTGATAGACAATGGACATGGTCTTAATATTTGTTCTGCTACTTCTCTCAAACAATTAGGTTATGTTGAAGAGTCTACCGATCCTCATTGCAAAATAACCATCAAAGAATATGATGAAGTACAATGCAAATCCTTAGGTCTTGTTGTGTTGCTTCTCCAAGTTGGTCCTATAGAAAGAGATGTTACCTATCAAGTCTACTAGTAGTTTTATTCCTAATAATAGAGAGTCTATAGACAATCATGTCAACAATCTCAAAGAAATGAAGAAGACTCTCAAGTTAACAAAAATAGGAATGCGCAAATATCACATTGAACTAGTTTTGTCTTTGACATCTCTTCCTAAATCTCCTCATCATCAAAGAGACCTTTTGTAGTATCACCTAAGAATGTAGTCAATGGCGCCTTTGTAAATCCCATTATACCTCTAAAAGAAAAAGATGAAAATAGAACCATCATTGCATGGTTATACAAAGAAGAAGTCCCAGCTGATCACATAGACCAATCTCACGAGATAATTCCTATAAAGTATGGATTGGGTCTTAAATTGATAAAATGCCTTGGATAGAAAGGAAATGATCATATTGGATGTAATAACAAGGGGTTGATTTATTTGATCAAGACAATATCTAGAAGCACTCATGACACAATAGACTTAGGCTTCAAGAAAGTTCCCTTTCTTCTAGGGATCAAAAAATTTGTCCCAAAATCTAATATTTCATTTAAATAGGAGTGACAAACTAGGTCTGATAATGAAGTAGACAACTCTGATAATGAGGATACATTTTCTTATCTTACTCTTCTAGATCTTTCTTTATTCTTTGTATAGCCATAACAAGGAAAGTCTAGACATACTATCATTGTTGAACGACTTTGTAAAAATCAAGATGATAATGAAAGTTGAGAATGGATACCCATAATTGTTGGGGAATTTTACAATATTAACTCCATATAGCATAGACTCTTAAGAATATTAATTTTATTCTCTTTCAAAGAAAACTTCTTATAAGAATGTACATCAAGTTCACATATATTAAAATCATCTCAAAATAGGAGAGAAATATAGGTTTTGATCTGATGCGTCTCATCCTCCTAATTATGATAGGTCTTTGATTAAAATTGTTAGAACTCAAAGGAATTTGAACATACCTTTGGATAGAATCACTTTAGGTCTTAGATTACTTGTCCATGCATTTGATGACTATACTATGAATGCCATCAAACCTATCACATCTCTTTCACTCACTTATCTTGAGTTAATAGACTATAATTCTAATACTACATCTAGTGAAGTCCCTATATTCTAGAATGACTATGATCTCACCTACTAACATTTTTTGAATAGGTAACATCTTCCACCAGTGAACAAAATGTTAATATGACTAAATTTGACATCAAATATCTTAGTCATACAATTAAGAGAAATAAGAATAGATTATCCAATGGTGAAAATTACATTGTAATAATATCAAAACTAAAAATAGTAAAAACAAAAGACATATCCAAAGGTGAAAACCTCTCGGAGGCACCTAAGGATGAGATATTTGATGCACTTTAGAGTCACCTTCAAGAGAGATCATCAGTGTTGGTAAAACCAACACACCCAATCAATCTGGGAATTGGGGAACTATTGGATACAATTGATTATTTGTGTATTGTCTTTGATGTTACATAATTGGCATATCATTACCAGTTAGTATATGTTGGGCTCACTTAGGTAGTGAAGATAGTTCTTAGTGTCTACCAATAATTCCCATGCTTGCCTAATTCAAAAGGTATTGTCTATGGGGTTCATTCTATCATCAAAGGAAATGTTGCAGAAAGTGAGTGTTAACTGAGCTGACTTGGGTAATGAAGGAAAGTTGGATGGAACCAGTGCTAACTAAGCTCATTGGGTTACCAAAGGATTTTTGCAAGTTTTCAATGTTAACAAAGCTTCTATTGGTTAATAAAGGAAATTATTTCTAAGTTAGTTTCTATCGAGCTAGGTAAACTAACAAAAGATTTTCTTATTTTGCGTATTAAATTTAATTGATTTATCTATTGGTTCCAACTGACTAAGGTGATGAATATTGATTACTCTAATTTCTATTTGAGCTAACTTGATTGAGTGAAAGATATAATTATAAGATCAAGTTGTGATTTCAAAGTGTGTAAGTCATGAAAATGTTATTGAAGATTTAATGATGAGAATATGAAGAAAATTTGAAGGATAATAGGAATATCCTTGTGGATCAACAAAGATATATTTGATCAAGAAGGATCAAGTACAAGTAAAAACATAGATTTTTAATCAAAAAATCAATTGCATCCAAATCAAGTCATCTCATTGTTACACTCTAACCATTGCAGTAGTGATCTAAATCTCCTAACAGAGTTGGCTTAGAAAATATTTGCAAATCCTCTAACAAGGTGGAAAATTCCATTGAATTATTCTCAAGACCTCTAACAAGGCCACTCCTAATCGGGTGATTAAATCCTATAATAGGGTTGGTTCCTAATAGGGCTCACTTTAGAAGAGTGAAAAATACTAACTAGTTGTAATTGGTGGTTTTTCTCAAATTGGGTTTCCATGTTAAATCCTGGTGTCAAATGTGTTCATGTTATTTTCTTTTATGTGTTTGCAACTAAGTTAAAGTAATGGTAATCATAGATAACATCTAAAGGTTTATT
The DNA here is from genome assembly GCA_028749045.1 of Cupressus sempervirens. Lineage (NCBI taxonomy): Eukaryota > Viridiplantae > Streptophyta > Pinopsida > Cupressales > Cupressaceae > Cupressus > Cupressus sempervirens. The sequence goes on along the minus strand of CM053793.1, from coordinate 674,478,428 downwards.
TTTTAATCATTTTTCAAGCTAATCGAGTTATTATCAAGTTACACCATTTTGTATGTGTTTACCAAGCTACAATAGTATTTAGTTATCTATTTGCATTTTGTACTAAGGGATCTAAGATTTATTTTTGTGGTAATTGATTCATCCCTCCCCTCTCAATTAATCCTCTTATATTTCCAACAATTAGTATTAGAGCTTTTGGTGCTTGGAGAGAAGGTTTGAAGGACCTAAGCTAAAGATTAGGATGTGTTACAAAAGAGAGATTTCCAAGGTTAATAGAGAATTTTTTTTAGCAATGTCAAGGACTTATGAGGCTACATCTGGCTACCATTAGTGGCTCAGGTTGTAAGTATCTTGTTGATGAACACAAGATTCCTACTGGAACTTTATTAGTTGAAGATATTGATGAGAAGAAGAATCATGATATCATGATGATAGATATTGCATCTACTCTGAGTTATGCTTAATTTGATGAGGTAAAAGACTACAAAACTACTTTTGAAATGTGGAACAAACTAAAAGATATCTATGAAGGAGATGATAATGTAAGGAGAGCCTAAGCAAAAAGCCTTAGAGGACAATTTGATCAAATGATAATGAGAGAAGATGAAAACATTGTAAAATATGTGGAAAGAATCAAAGCTAATGTAAGTGCAATAAAAACATTTAGAGGAGACATTAAGGAGAAAACTATTGTAAGTAAAATGCTCAGAACTCTTCTTCCTATTTATGTAATTAGAGTGTCTACTATTCAGGAAAAGAGATGTGATCCAAATAACAAATTAGGCCAGGATGCTCTAGTTGGAAGATTGATAGCTTTTGAATTAGATAACTATGATAACTATGTTCCTTCTTCAAAGAATATTGAATCTACATTAAAAGATAAACTCTCATTCAAAGAAAAGGGCAAAAAGTCAAAATCCAATCAATTAGAAAGTGAAGAAGATGGAACATTAGAGGAAAGTTTAGAAAATGATCTTGAAGTTTTTGAAGCCCTTCTCGCAAGGAAATATTCCAAAGGTGGAGGAAAGTACAAAGGTCAAGTGAAGAAGTTGGTCACATTGCTACTAGGTATCCAAACAAGGAAGTCAAGGATGAGAAAAAAAGTAAGAAGCATAAAGGAAAGAAGGACTCCAAGAACTACAACAACTACAAAGATAAAGGTAAGAAATCTTATTTTATCGCTAATGATTCCAATAATAGTGAAGATGAAATGGTATATATTACTGTGAAAGATGAGTCTGATAATGAAGGAGACAAAATGACACTTATTTGTCATGTTATAAAAAGGATATATGAATTATTGATAGTGGCTACTCACATCATATGATTGGTGATTAAACAAAATTTGAGCATATGGAATATTATGATGGAGGTAGTATAAGATTTGGAAACAATGAACCTTGTAACATAAAAGAAAAATGATTAATCTTGTTGACTAAAGAAATTGTATGTGACAATGCTTATTGGGTTGAAGGACTAAAGCACAGTCTACTGAGTGTGGCACACCTGAATAAAATTGGATTCAAGGTAGAATTCATGAATGGACAAGCCAAACTACTAGATGAGAAAGGAAATTTGGTTGGATCTGACAAGCAAACAAAAGGTAACCTATTTTATCTTGATCTCAGTGATTGTTCATGTTTTATTGCTCAAGTAGAGGAAAATTGGTTATGGCACAAAAGATTATGTCATGTGAATTCTGATAATCTGGTTAAGATAAGGAAACATAGAATAGTAAGAGGTATTTCCAATTTGAAGAAGCTTAACATGGGTCTATGCAAGAATTGCCAAATTGGTAAGATGGGAAATACTAGCTTCAAAAGAAAAAACTATTAGTCAAAAGAAGTCTTCGAAATTGTTCATATAGATTTATGTGGACATATTTGAATAGAAAGCTATAGTGAAGAGAAAATTTTCATTCTTTTTGTTGATGACTATTCTAGAATGATAACAATAATGTATCTAAAAGATAACTCAAAAGTCTTTCAAAAATTCAAATGATATTTGGCAAGAGTAGAAAAGGAAACTAGAAAAAAGTTTAAAATGCTTAAGATCAAATAGAGGCTGTGAATTCATCTCCAATGAAATCCATAATTTCTACATTGAAAGAGGAATCAAAAGACAAGTATCAACCCTTGGTACACTATAGAAGAATGAGATAACTAAAAGAAGAAACATATCTATCATGGATTGTGAAAGAACCTTGATGATTGAAAAGAATGTTGCTCTCAAATACTAGAAGGAAGCTATTAGCACTATAGTTCATACCTTGAATAGAGTTTAGTTGAAGAAGGATTCAAACAAAACACCTTATCAGCTATGATATGGCTACAAACTTAATGTAAGTTACTTGAAAGTATTTGACAACAAATGTTATATATTGAAAGAATCTAGAAAAGGAATCTAAGTATATCAAGGAGATACTAAAGAAATTTGGAATCAAATTTCAAGACCAGTTGGAACCCCCATGTCTACTAGACATAAGCTCTCCAAAAATGATGATTCCAAAGAAGTATATAAGACCACATATAGATCAATGATTGGAAAATTGTAGTATGTAGTACACACAAGGCTAGATATTTCTCTAGAAGTTGGAATAGTGGCAAGATTCTTAGCAAATCATAAAGAAAATCACATGATGGAAATTAAGAGAATCACTAGATATCTGAAAGATATTGAAGACTATGGCTTATGGTACAAACTTGGAGGCAATTTGGACTTAAAAATCTTTTCTGATGCTGTTTGGGTAGGAAGTCTTAATGACAGAAACAACACTAGTAGTGGAGCATTCTTTCTTGGTAAAAGACTAATATCTTAGACAAGAAAGAAGAAAAAATATATATCTCAATCCATAGTAGAGGCAGAACATGTAGTAGCAATAGTCAATTGTTCTAACATTTTTTGGTTTAAACAACTGTTGGAAGGAATGAAAGCAGAGATCAAAGATCTAGTTGTCATATATTGTGATAATACCAGTGCAATCAATATATCAAAGAATCCAATAATGCATCCCAAAATAAAGCATATTGCTATATAATATCACTTCTTAAGAGAGTTAGTGCAAGATAAAGAAGTTAGATTAGAATATGTGAATACAAAGGAATAGATTGTAGACATATTCACCAAGCCATTACCTAAAGATGCATTTATGTATCTAAGAGGTAAGCTAGGGGTCATTCCCCTATCTAAAATTCACTAAATGAAGTTTAGTGAATGCATCAACTAGAACCTATTATAGATCAATATGTTGGTGTAGAATTAGCAAGGGCATATTGTAGATGAATCAGTACTTAAGGTACATTGTTATGTAGGAGCATCCTTGGTTCCCTTGTAATCCTGCACTTTTGGTCTTTCTGCCTTTGCTTGTCAAGTTCTTAGTGGATTCCAAGCATTTAGTTGATGCTAGGTCATTCTTTTGATTTTTGAGTTCCTTTGGTTATTGAGTGAACTCTTGAGATGCCGAGTCATTCTTAGTGATGTCAAGTTCCTCTAGTTGCCAAGTGAATTCCTTTGAATGCCAAGTGAATCTTTGGTTGCTGAGTGCCTTTAGTTATTGAGTGATTATGTTTGGTTATCGAGTGTTGGAGGATACCAAGTTCATAGTTTCTATCGAGTGATTCCTTTGGATGTTGAGCTTGTGTGGGTGTTGAGTGCCAGTTTCTATGAAGTCTTCATTTTCTTAGTTGTTTGTGTCTAGTTCCAGTTTGGGCTGACTTGTCTTGTATTTAATTTAGTAGGTAGTTAATATACCTTTGAGCTAACTTGTGGCTTTATAGAATCTTCTGTAAGCCATTTTGGAAAGTATTTAAAGAGGTCTAGATTTGAGTTTAGGGGAGGGAGTTAGAAGAGGCAAGTTAGTTAGGCAGAATGGAGAGGATCAAATAAAAGATACAAACTTGAAGCTGGTTTTTCTGGATTAAATCTATTTGTAATTCGCTGAAACCCAAAAGGCCTTATAGTTGGGCATGTATGCTGAATATTTGATGACTCAATGAAGATATTCTTGTTCTCTCTCCTTGGTGTTGTTTCTTGTGTTAACTCTTGGAGGGTGGTTTGGATAGTTGGGTGAGACTTGTAGCCCTAGTTATTCATCCTTTTCCCGTGTCAGGTGGTATTAGAGCTTGAGGTTCATCCTTGTGAAGATTGGATCATGTAGAACCCTGATTTGGATTTGGTTGTAGGGTGGCAGATCTATGGATTTGATCTATAACTTGCAGAGAGTTATGATCTTGCAGGAACCTAATTTGTAAAGATGGTTTGTGGTAGAGGAAATAATGTTGATAATGCTATATTGGATCAGCTGAGATAAATTTTAGCCAAATTAGATGTTGTAGAGATAGCCTAGAGGAGAAGAGTACATCTTGATGATGTAAGTGATGATGAAGTAGTAGCACCAAACCCTAATCAAGAACTTGAAGAAGACCAAGATGAAGCTAGATTGTTGAGAGTATTGTCTAGAGTGAATTCAAAGCCTGTTGTAGATGTTTCTCCTTATAATGCAAAATTTGATACCAATGTTGCATTGGATTGGATCTCTAATATGGAGAATTTCTTTGAGTATGAAAATACTCTTGATAATAGAAAGGTGAAGATTGTAGTCACTAGGTTGAAAGGTCATGAATTACTATGTTGTGAGAACTTGCAAATTGATAGACAAAGGAGAGGAAAGAAAAAGATCAAAACTTGGCAAAAGATGGTGAACAATGTAAAGATCAAATTCCTTCTTGTTGATTACCAAGTTAGCTTGCTGAAAAAGATGCAAAATTTGAGACAAAGAGACATGAGTGTGAAAGAATATATTGAGGAATTCTATAGATTAGACATTAGATCTGGACATATGGATGATGACGTTGAGAAAATTGCAAGGTACATTAATAGATTGAGATCTGGAATTCAAGATGGAATAAGTTTTGTGAAGTTGGAAAGTGTAGAAGAAGCATATCAATATACCTTGAAAGCTAAGGAGATCTTGACAAAGAAGCATGAACAAAGACAAAGAGGTAGAGGTGGTAGATTCTAGAGAGGCAGATGTAAATCCTATGGAGAAGGTGGCAGATCCAACAATTTTGTGCAAGATAAGGGCATATCTGAATGGAAGAATGATGAAAAAGGCAAGACCAAATGAAAAAGTGGTAATTCTTACCAAGGAGATACTAATTCCTATCGAGGAAGAGGTAATTCTTATACTAGAGGTGGATTTCATGGTAATTGTTTTAGATGTGGTAAGGAGGGACATAGATATTTTGAATGTAGATCCTTTGAAAGTGGACAAGGTAATAAAAATATTGTGATTCAAGGAGATGGCGAGGGTTCACCAAGTGGACCTAAGGCTGGTGAAAATTTGATGGTGAGAAGAACCTTATGTAATAAGGGAAGTGATGAGGAACCTATTTTAAGGAGAATTCTTTTCAAGACAAGATGTAAGATGGCTAGAAAATGCTACAAGGTGATCATTGACAATGGAAGTTCTACAAAATCTAGCATCAAAAGAGTTGGTTACAAAGTTGTAGTTGTAGAGGATAAAACATCCCAAATCTTATCATGCTTTATGGATCAAAGATGAGCATAAGATATTGGTAAGTGAGAAATGTGTTGTGAAGTTCAAAATTGGACATTACTTTGATGAAGTTTTGCGTGATATTTTGCCAATGGATTGTTGTCATATTTTGTTGGGTAGACCTTGACAATATGATAGATATGCTATACATGATGAGAGATTGAATCAATATACTGTTTGGGTAAACGGGAAGAAACAAATATTGTTGCTTTTGATTGAAAGTCCAAATGAGGTTAGTTGTACTACAATAAAAGTTTGCATGGTTAATGGAAAGAAATTTGAAAAGGAAATGAAAAGGAATCAAGTTTTTTTTGCTCTAATTCCTAGAGGACCAAGTTGTGTGCTAACAAATAGTGTTAGCCGAGTACCAGTCAGTGGTGACTGAGTGACAATAGAAACTAATGGAAGCTGAGTGCCAGAAGAAATTGAAAATTTGTTGAATGATTATAAAGAGATTGTGGTTTAGGATATTCCTAATGGTTTACCTCTAATGAGAAGTATAAGTCATTGTATGGATCTGATTCTTGGAGTTAGTTTGCCAAATCAAGAACCATATAAATTGACACCTACAGAGAATGAAGAACTTAATAGACAAGTGCATGAGTTGTTGTAGAAAGGTTTGATTAGAGAAAGCTTGAGTCCATGTGTTGTACCTAATATATTAGCACCTAAAAAGAATGGAGAATGGAGAATGTGTACTAATTCTAGAGCTATTAACAAGATAACAATAAAATATAGGTTTGCTATGCCGAGGACAAATGAAATATTGGATTATTTGAGTAGAGAAAATTATTTTACCACGATTGATTTGAAGAGTGGCTATCATCATATTAGAATTAGAGAAGGTGATGAATGGAAAACTATTTTCAAGACAAAGGATGGTTTGTATGAATGGTTGGTTATGCCTTTTGGTTTGACTAATGCACCTAGTACTTTCATGAGGTTAATGAATGAAGTTCTAAAAAGATTCTTGAGTAAGTTTTTTATTATTTATTTGGATGATATTTTGATATTCAATAAGAATAAAGAAGAACATATTGAGAATATTAGACAAGTATTGTAGAGGTTGAAAGAAGAAAAGTTGCTGATTAATCTAAAAAAGTGTTCTTTTATGCAAGAGGAGATTGTGTATTTGGGATTTGTGATTTCAGTTGATAGTTTGAAGATGGATCCTAAGAAGGCTAAGGCAATTTTGGAATGGTCTACACTTGAGAATGTGAGTGAAGTAAGATCATTTCATGGTTTGGTTAGGTTTTTATAGAAAGTTTATAAGCGATTCTAGTGTTGCTTGTAATGCTATGACTAAGACAATGAGAGGAGATAAAAAGGAATTCAAGTGGACACATGGAGCTGATAAGAGTTTTGAGACTTTGAAACAAAAGGTTGCTAAGTTACCTATTTTGGCTTTACCTGATTTCAACAAGGTATTTCAAGTTGAATGTAATGCTAGTGGTAGTGCAATAGGAGCTGTATTGAGTCGAGAAGTTAAGCATGTTGCTTTCTTTAGTGAAAAGTTGAATTATGCTAAAAGGAAGTATTTTGTGTATGATCAAGAATTTTATATCATTTTTAAAGCATTGAAGAATGGAGACATTATTTGATTGCTAAGGAGTTTGTGTTGTATACTAATCATAAAGCTTTACAATACTTGAGAAGTCAACATAAGTTGAATTAGAGACATATGAAGTGGGTTGAGTAGTTGCATAGTTTTGCATTTGTGATCAAGCATAAGAGTGGAGTTACTAATAGAGTTGTTGATGCATTAAGTAGAAGATGTTCTTTGTTGATCAAAATAAAGGTTGAAGTTCTTGGTTTTGATGAAATGAAAGAGTTGTATGATGCTGATCTTAATTTTTTTGAGGCATGGAGAGAGTGCATAGCACCAAATCTGAAATATTGCATAAGTAAGTATGATGAGTATTTAATTCAAGAAGGTATGTTGTTTAAAGGTATTCAGTTGTGTATTCCTAGAAGTTCTATGAGGTTGAATCTGATTAAGTAAAAGCATATTTGTGGATTGGCTGGACATTTTGGAATTGATAAGACATTGAGTTTGCTGAAAGAGAAGTATTATTGGCCACAAATGTATAAGAATGTTCAAAAACTTGTAAAGAGTTGTGAAGTTTGTCAAGTTACAAAATGAGTGAGTCAAAATATTGGTTTGTATACACCTATTACTATTCTTGAGAAACCTTGGACTGACATTAGTATGGATATTGTTCTTGGATTGCTTAAGACGATGAAGGGGTATGATTCTATATTTGTTGTAGTGGAAATTTTTTATAAGATGGCTCATTTCATACCATGTAACAAGACATTAGATGATGAGCATGTTGCTGAACTTTTGTTTAAAGAGATTATGAGATTGCATGGATTACCAAGAAGTATTATTTCAGACAGAGACAATAAGTTTGTTGGTTATTTTTGGAAAACTTTGTGGAAGAAGATAGGTACTAAATTGAAGTTTAGTTCTACATTCCATCACAAGTAAATGGTTAGATAGAGGTTGTGAATAGGAACTTAGGTAATTTTCTGAATGTTTAGTTGGGAATAAGCCAAGTAATTGGGAGATGGTATTGGCACAAGCTGAATTTGCATTTAATAATTCTATGAATAGGAGTATAGGGAAGACACCTTTTGAGATTTTTACTAGAATGCATACTAAAGGTATATTAGATTTGAGAGATGTTGCTGGTGAAGAAAGGAGAAGCATTGTAGGAGAATAATTTGCTGATTTTATGAAGTCTTTGCATAAGAAAGTGAAGTTTAGGTTGGAACAAAGTAATCAGAAGTATAAGGAGAATGCTGATTAGTCTAGAAGACATCATGATTTTTGAATTAGTTATGAGGTAATGCTTCATTCGAAGAAAGGAAAATTTCTTGTTGGTACATACAGAAAGCTAAAGATGAAGAAATTTGGACCTTGTAAGATCTTGAAGAAATTTGACAGTGGTAATGCATATGAAGTTACCTAATGACATTGATATATCTTATATATTCAATGTTGCTTATTTATACAAGTATAATGAGTCAGATGATAAAATGGCTATACCTGATGTTTATCCTAAGAATTAGTTTGAAGAAGTTGAACTGATTTTGGATCAGAGAGTCGGCAAGAGTACAAAAGGAAAAGATTACTATGAGTATTTAGTGAAGTGGAAGAATAGACCAATTGAAGATGCTACATGGATTTCTCAATCTGAGTTGGATTCAGCTTCGGTTGTGACACTAGCATGATTCAGGAGAATCATTTTCTCCAACCCTAGTTATTTGATGTAGGAGCATCCTAGGTTCCCTTGTAATCCTACACTTTTGGAATTTTTTCCTTTGGCTGTCGAGTTCTTAGTGGATGTTGAGCATTCAGTTGATGCCAAGTCATTCCTTTGATTGACAAGTTCCTTTGGTTGCCGAGTGAACTCTTTGGATACTGAGTCATTCTTAGTGCTGCCAAGTTCCTTTGGTTACCAAGTGAATTCCTTTGGATGCCGAGTGAATCTTTGGTTGTTGATTGCCTTTGATTACCAAGTAATTTTTTTTGGTTGCCGAGCATTGGAGGATGCTAAGTTCATAGTTTTTTCCAAGTGATTCCTTTCGATGCTAAGCTTGTGTGGGTGTTGAGTGCTAGTTTTTGTGAAGTTTTCATTTGCTGAGTTGTTTGTGTTTGGTTCCAGTTTTGGCCAACTTGGCTCACATTTTATTTAGCAAGTAGTTAATATCTGTTTGAGTCAACTTGTGGCTTTCTAGAATCTTTTGTAAGCCACTTTGGAAAGTATTTAAAGAGGTCTAGGTTTGAGTTTAGGGGAGGGAGTTAGAAGAGGCAAGTCAGTTAGAGAGAACAAAGAGGATTGAATAAAAGATGCAAACTTGAAGTTGGTTTGTCTAGATTAAATCTATTTGTAATTGGCTACAACCCAAAAGACCTTATAACTGGCCATGTATGTTGAATATTTGATGACTCAATAAAGATATTCTTTTTCTTTCTCATTTGTGTTGTTCCTTGTGATTATTCTTTTTCTTTCTCATTTGTGTTGTTCCTTGTGATTGCTTCCATTGTGTCAACTCTTGCAGGGTGGTTTGGATAGATGAGTGAGTCCTTTTTCCCTAGCTATTCATCCTTTGCTTGTGTCATATTGGTATTTAGAGAATTATTATCTTTGGCATGTGTTGTCAAAAAGGGAGAAATTTAGTGTCATATCTCTAAGAAATTTTTGGAACCAGAATAAAGTAAGGAACTAGAGAAGGAGAATTTTTCCAAACAAGAAGTTTTCTAAAAGAGGGAGAATGTTCTAAATGAACTTGGTAATAGCTGTTGCAGACATAATCTAGTGAAAGGAAGAGTTCATAGTTCATACTAATAGAGGGAGATCTCAAGTCTAAATCCAAAATTTCATTATGTTATGACATGTTGTGTTTCCATTAATGTCAAAGAGGGAGATTTTTAGATACAATTGATTAATTTTGTGTTGTCTTTGATGTTACACAAATGTCATATCATTATCAGTCTATATATGCTAAGCTCACTCGAGTAGTGAAGAAATTTCCTAGTGTCTACCAAGCATTCTTATGTTTTCCTAGTTCAGAAGACAGTGTTTACAGAGTTCACTTAGGCATCAAAAGAAAAGTTGCAGAAAGCAAGTGTTAACCAAACTCACTCAAGTAATGAAGGAAATTTGATGGAACTAGTGCTAATCAAGCTTCTGTTGGTTAACAAAGGAAATTATTTCTGAGTTATTTTCTACTGAGTTGGGTCAACTAATGATGGATTTTTTTAATTTGGTAAGTATAAGTTCAAGTTGTGATTTCAAAGTGTGTAATTGATGAAGATGTTATTGAAGATTTAATGATGAGTAGAGGAAGCCGATTTGAAGGATAAGTAGAATATCCTTATGGATCAGCAAAGATATATTCAATTAGGAAGAATCAAGTACAAGCTAGAACAAAGATCTATAATCAAAAAATTAGTTGCATTCAAATTAGGTCAACTCATTTTTATTCTCTAACCATTGTAGAAGTGATCTAAATCTCCTAACAGAGTTGGCTTAACAACTATTTTCAAATCCTTTAACAAGGTGGGAATTCCATTGATTTTTTCTCAAGACCTCTAACAAGGCCATTCTTGATAGGGTGATTAAATCCTTTAACAAGGTCACACCTAATAGTGTGTTTTGTAACCTTTAACAAGGTTGGCTCCTAATAGGGCTCACTTCAGAAGAGTGAAAAATAGTAACTAGTTGCAATTGGTGGTTTTTGCCAAATTGGATTTCCACGTTAGATCCTAGTGTCAAATGTGTTTATGCTATTTTATTTTATGTGTTTGAAACTACGTTAAAGTAATGGTAATCATAGATAACATCTAAATGTTTATTTGTAAATCATTTACTGAGCTAATCTAGTTATTACCGAGTTATAGCATTATGTATGTGTTTACCGAGCTTCAACTATATTCAGTTATTTGTTTGCATTTTGTACTAACATCTAAGAGATCTGGGATTTATTTTTGTACTAAATAATTCACCCCTCCCCTCTCAGTTACTTCTCTTGTATTTCCAACAAGGAACGCCCTCATATTATATCTCTTTTGCAATCTTTATCTACAAAGGAAAAAGAGGAATTTGTGGCTTTCTTCTAAAAGAAGAAGATCAATTTTGCATGGACTTACTTAGATATGCCAGTCTTAGATCTTGATCTCATAATGCATCATTTTTCTATTGCACCAAGTGTGAAACCTATCAAACAAAAACTAAGGAAAATTCATCCTCATGTGGCACTACTTGTTAAGGCTAAACTAGAAAAGCTCTTGAAAGATGGTTTCATCCATGCTATTGATAATGGTGAATAGATCTCAAACATAGTCCTAGACTCAAAACATGAAAAGTCTATTAGAGTTTGTACTAATTGTTGAGATCTAAACAAAGCATGTCTGAAGGATGACTTTGCACTACCGAACATTGATATGATATTGGACATGACAACATGATATGATGTGTGCTAACTCATGGATGGTTTTTGTGGTTATAATCAATTAAAATTGCACCACAAGAATAGGAGAAAACTACTTCCACTTTTGCATGGGGTACTTTTTGCTGGAATATATTGTCATTTGGTTTGAAAAATGCTAGTTCCACATATCAATCAATAGTTACAAAAATCTTCCATGACATGATGCATAGAATGATAGAAGACTATGTTAATGATACCTTGGTCAAGAGTATGTGGATAAAAACTCATATTTAAGAACAAGGACCTATCCTAGATGATATGGAGAAATTTTGTCTCAGTTTAAATCCTAAGAATGTGCTTTTGATGTCACATTAGGGAGCCTACTTGGTTACATTATGGGTGCAAAAGGAATCCAAGTGGACCTAGAAAAGGTCCAAGCTATAGTGGAAATTCCCCCACCTCATAACATTAGTCAAATGAGGGGCCTACAAGGAAGACTTCAATCTATTAACAGATTCATATACTAGTTAGCGGATAAGTTAGAACCTTTTACTAAGAATTTGAATAAAGGTGTGAAATATGACTAGAATAAAGATTGTGATCAAAGATTAATGCAGATTAAATAGTATCTTGTTAATCCACCAATCATGATGCCTCCTATTTATGGGAAGCCTCTCATTTTGTATATCTCTTCAGCAAAGTCATCTCTAGGCATCTTACTAGCTTAAGAAGACAACAACAGCAACAAGGAATGAGATATTTATTATTTAGTTGTAAATGATCTCTAATGAGATGAACTATAGTATTATTGAGAAAGTGTGCTTGCAGTTGATTTTCCTTCCCAAAAGATGAGACACTACATGTCTTATACTACAAGATTGGTTCCAAAGATTGATCCATTGAAGTTTTCTCTTAGTAAGGCTACTCTGATAAGAAGGATAGCTAAATTTTTCATGAATCTAAGTGAGTTTGAAATTGAATATGTTGAAAGGAAAGCTATCAAAGGACAAATTTTTTTTGATCAACTAGAAGAAGCACCAATGCAATGTCTTTTACCACTAAATATTGAATTCCCTAATGAATCAATTATTTTTTCTAGCACATCAAACATGGGTGACATCCTTTGATAGTTCCTTCACACAATAGGGATCTAGTGCTAGAATTTTATTTATAACACCATAGAAATATTCTTTACCTAAGGAAGACAAGATTCTATTTCCTTGTACAAACAATATTGTAGAATATGAAGCCTTAATTAATGGCATGAAAGTTGCATTTGAATGTAGGGTAGATGAATTGAATGTCTAGGGTGACTTATAGTTAGTAATCACTCAGGTCAATGATGTTTATCAGACAAAGGATGGAAGTTAACACCTTACAAAAGAATGGTATATGATTTGAAAAAGTACATTTTAATAGATTCCTCAACTAGATAACAAGGCAATTAATGAAATGGCCACTCTCACTTCCATGCTAGAAATGCTAGAAAATGACTTTTGGTATGATTTTTTGGTGGAGACATTATCAAATCTTGCTTATGATTCACTTGAATCTCAAATGATCTATTTTGTCATAGGACATGATTCATCTCACTACCATCATATCTACTCTTACCTATGTGACTAGCTTGTTTTGTACAATCTAACCTAGAATGAAAAATGTCACATAGTCCAAAATGCTTCACTATATGTCATCATTCCTAATGACTTGTTTAGGAGAGGTCTCAATGGTACACTCTTTATGTTTTTAGAACCTGCATTAATTGGTCCCACTCAAATGGCTTGACATTGGCTCACAAACTTATTAGAGCTGGTTATTGTTGGCCAAATATAGAGAAATAGGCAATTGAGTATGCTGATTGCTACCAAAAATTCCAACTCCATAGAAATTTGGTTCATGTTCTAGCCAGGGAGCTAATCCCTTTCATCACACTTTTGCCATTTCAACAATGGGCCTTTGATTTGGTGGGTCATATCTATTGGTGTTTTAAAAGGTTGCACTTCAAATCATCTTGATGGGAACATAATACATCTAGGGGTAGCTACTTCCCATCTATAACATGCCCCTTTAGACTCCAGACCAACTATAAGGCTAGACCCTTCTTCTACTTCTAGCTCTATAAAACCTAGGTAGGTGTACCTTAGATTCATTTATATGGTACAAGTTGTTTGAAAGCATACTCTAAATCTAAACAAAGTAGATAGAACCCTTATTTCTTGTATACTTATGCAATAAAAAAGATGTGCAATAGAAAATTGCAATTCTATGAAATCCACAAGATGAGTTAGGGCATCTTTTCAGCTCTTAAATGCGAAGGAAATTGGATGGTTATAAATTTGATTTCAGTAGATCCAAAATATGCAATAGTAAGAAACATGTTGATTTTGTAGCTGACCAGTGCCTTATCTATTGGGCAGTTGCATAAATCACACACATACATCTATGATACCAATGACATATTTTATATATCAAGATATCATATCTATCCTATCACTTTGTAAACCAAATATTGGTGTTCATAAAGACCTCATTCTCATGAAATATCCTTGTCAAATAACTAGAAACCCTGTTAAATACATCAAGCATTTACTTGGATCTTTGTTCCAATAGAAAAAAATATAAGACATACAACCTTAAGGGGATGCAAAAGGTTCTAAGTTCTTTGTCCCTAAACCACAAAATATTGCAAATTATAGGGATAGGAGATGAGAATCAAAATGAAACTAAGAAGTCTGTTGTTCACTGTATTCATTTCTTTGAAACTATACATTCAGGATGCATGTAAATAACTCATGAAAACACCAAATAGATTTGAAATATCTATATTAGCTTCACTACTACTACTCATACAAGAGAGACAACTAAATAATATGGTTTTATAGTCATGATATAAATTTTAACCTAACTAGAACCATCCTCGTGGTATCAAACTAGTGATAAATGTCTAAGAAACTTGAACCCTTAGAATGAGAGAGAAAGATAATGATATAGGAAGGAAGAAAAAATTGGATCTGATATGGAAGTGAATGTGCCCACTTGAATCTTTATTCTCTATTATTGCAAAACATATATCTTCTCTCTACAATTTAAATTAGAAAAGAAACTCATCATTGTGTCCCAACATACTCAAAATATGTCCTCTAATTTATGAAAAGCCCGATTTTGATAAAACCATTAGATATGCATCTTGAATGCTAATAAATAATCTACTAAACTAATGTGTAGGTGAAAATATCATCACTAACTACATCCCTATTGCCTCTGGCATTCACCTAGTTCACCATTTCATTAAAAATCAAATCTAAATTGCCTTAATAGAATGAGGTTGAAAAATGAGTACCTAAGAACCTTGGATAACTTGAATACATTGCTCCCTATGCAAAAAAAACTTCAAATATAAAAATTCTTCTTTCTTCCAGTTTTGTTAATATATGATAGTGCCATGTCAGTGCAGCAGAGATGCCCAAAATGTCTAGTTGAAGTTCAGGCTCCCAGACTGGCTTTCAAGTCCACAATTCCTTTTACAAAATTTAAATCTTTCTAATGTTGAAACTTTAGGATATTACTTCAAAATATTTTAAAAAAAATGCATGCACAATGTAAGATAAAAATTTAAAAATAATTTTTAGGCCTTTGTATTTTTGCTTCATATTTCTATATAGGTCAAATTGGGTTTGACTTTCCTGTGATACATGATACCTACTAATTTGTTGGGTTCTACTCTGTCACATATTTTTTCAGTACCTCTGCCACCTAGGGGTCATGTGGCATAACTTAATTAGTTGTTAGTTGGGAATATCTTCCTGGGCCTACTGCCACATGGTAGCCTTTGATTGTGTCACCATGTCACTATACTTAACTAGCATGCATCTCTCCTTGGTGACATAGTGACAACCATTGATCTTGTGCTGCATGGTGCAATTTGGTGCATCCATCCTGTAACTATTACCTCAACATCAACTGCCACAAGTTACTCCTAGATTGCATTACCAAGTTGCTATCTTTGTTAGTGTGGTCACCACATCATCATGACATGTGGCACCTCTATCCATATCATCTAACTCATAATCTATGCCACATCACCATTTCTATGTCATTGGCCTTGCCATATAGTAACTTGTTGCTATGTCACTATCACCGTCATCTACTGCCATGTCACTAGCAACATAGAGACATTGCACCATGTGTCATTGTTTACCAAGTCACCACCTTGGTTTGCATGCCAAGTTCAAAAGACTCTACCACATGTCACTCTATGGGTCATCTACCAGCTACCACATGTCCATTTTTGGTTCATCTAGTAAGGTCCATTCATTATTCCATATCATCATTCTTGGGGTATGTGTTTGTTCAAATTTGTTGCTGGTCACCTTACTCTGGCTCATTAAGTAGGGCCCCATACTAGCTACTTGTGGCTTCAAAAGAATATGGGAATGATACATAGGAACAAAGTGCTTCACCATTATCTATTGTAGTGACTCCACATTCATAATTGAAATTTTCAAAAATGTGTGGTTCACATGTTTGGTTTCCCTCACAAACTGATGCTAAAGCTAGGAAGTGATTCAGTGCCAAGGAGACAAAAGATATCAATGTGAGGTCCACATAGAAAAAAAAGGTTGGGGCACTCTCCTCTTTCTGGGCCCTTACCCTTGTAAAGAAGAAGAATGGCCCAAGTCCCCTTATTCATGCATCTAATAATTTAACATGGATACCAGATAAGATATGATCCAAACAATAGAATCATCCTTAAGTCAACTCCAAACATCTCCCCCAAAACATATTCTTTGCAAATTGCTTGAACAAATGAATGAGGATTTAAGTGCATGCATTTTAATTTGTTTTCTCTTCTCCTCATACATCTTGGTTCAAAACCACAATCTCCTAATCATGGACCCTACTCTCCTTCAAAAGTCAAGATGAGGCTATATGTACTCTCTACCAATGAGTAATCTACAATTAAAACCCCAAAAAGATGTCTCTTCTTCAATGCAAGGGCAATGCATTTGGTCCCTTCTCTATCCACTTCTCCATATAGTAGGCTTTATAATGGAGGAGGCTAAGGTTTCTTGGTCACATTGCAACATTTTCTCATTTGGATCTAGTGTCCAAGCTTATCACTGCTTCTCTCTATTTCTTTCCATGCCATGCCATGCCAATTTCCTCTTTATTAAAGGTATGCAAAGAAATTATATATATCATGGCTCCTACTTTTGGAAAATTTTTTTCCTCCTCCTAAACAAATCCTTCCTCCAAACCAAATTTTCCATCCATATATCAAACTTTATTAAGGATCTTTAAAATATCTATTTAATTCGGGTATTTCTCTCTTATCTTTAATGTGGAAGACAACTGAAACAATCATTATGCCCTTTTTTATACTTTTTCCTTTATATTGTAGCAAATTTTACTCCTTTAATTAAATTATTTTGTTAAAGTGTGCCAAAAAACCACTTTGAACATTTACATGCCTCCGCAAAATAGCATAGCCTCCCTAAACCCACATGTGGGTCTTGGAGATATATAAGCATTCATATCTCACTAATGTCACAAGAGAAATGATTCAAAATTT
Organism: Cupressus sempervirens; assembly: GCA_028749045.1. Taxonomy (NCBI): domain Eukaryota; kingdom Viridiplantae; phylum Streptophyta; class Pinopsida; order Cupressales; family Cupressaceae; genus Cupressus; species Cupressus sempervirens. The sequence goes on along the minus strand of CM053793.1, from coordinate 674,461,359 downwards.
TGTCCTTGATTATTATTTATTTTTCTCTTTTCAACTTTGTATAATGATTATAACCAATGTAAAATCCTCACAAAAATTTCCAATCCTTATAGTGTTTTATCAGGCTACTAAATGTAGTCGGATCCCAAAGTGGATCCGACTTTTAAAGAGTTGAACCGAAACACTTGAAATCTCAAATTGGCCTATTGAACTTGTAATATTGAATAAAATCAAATTTGACCACTAAAAAATCATTTAAAACTCATTCTTCAATCCTTTGTAGACTACCAATTTGGTGCCAAGGAGTCCTTTGACTGGCCTAAAAAATTGACTAAAACACCTAACTAAGCCCTGAAATCTAACATGTTGATTCTTTGCCACACATTATTTTACCCTATTAGATCTTTTCTCATGATGAATTTGGGGTCAAAAGATGTTGACTATCAAAGCTTCCTTCTCAGAACTATTTGCAAGAAAATATGTTAGAAAACCATAAATCGCATTTGGTTTTGGCTTTGGATATAGGTCAAATTGACACTTAGAGGCACAAAAGTTGGGGCATTGGTTCATTTTCATGAGGAGAGTATAAATATGTGATTTTGTCTCATGAAAAATAACTAGGTTCATTTGGAAAACAATCAAAGTGGGCTACTTGGATTTGTAGAATTGGGAACAATGGCAGAAAAGTGATTTTTGCAAATGGAATGGATTTGAGAAATTGATTTGTTAAGACTTGAAAACTAGCACACTTAAAATATTTTTAGAGTAGAAAAAAATGGTACAATCCATTTGGTCTCACCTATCAAAGGTTAAGAGTTATGACATCCTGAACAAGGGTACTAATCAATCTAAACTTTATGACACCAGTAAAATTTTACAAATTGCATTCGAAATCACATTCAAAAACTCATCAAATGGATTTTTCATAGGCTGAAATTTGAAACATAACAAGTCTCTAACCTCTCAACACAAAAGGATTTTCTTTCATTTTGGTCAAATGGGTCAAAGTTATAATTGGTCAAATAGGGCCTCTTAGAATTCTAAACAATTAGCATCACCATGACAATAGTGAACAACTGGCTTTTAGGTATTCAAAACCTAGTCAAAACATGTCAAAATGATTTGAAATCTGAAATATGAGTTATTTTATATGTATACTAAACACTTCCAAAGTGGAAAGTCACAAAACATTATTGGGTGCAAGATATTCAATTGTAAACAAGGCTTACAATCATTGCTTGACACTTAGGTAAAAATACATTTGAAGATTGCTCAATACAGAACTTCACAAAATGACTCAGAATGGAAATTTATCTTCATGGGATGCATGGATAAGTTGAATGCAAGGTGTTAAAAAAATTAAACACTTCTTAGGACTCAAAAGGATAGTCGGGTACACATGTATTAAAAGCACTTATATGGCTCAATTTTTAGGGCAGTACTCAAAATTAGGGCTTTAATTTTGAGTCCCAAAAAGATCCATTTATCTTCTTTGAATAGAATTTTTTTATTAAATCATAGCTACAAAATACTTCACAAAATGGGTAGCATTAGTCCCTCTTTCTAAGGCTAATGGAAAAACTATAGCTTTGCTCACTCTTAACTACATCATCTATAGCTATGGTGTACCACCCTCCATGATTACTAACAATAGTGGATAGTTTAAAAACAAGAATCTCAAGGAGATATGTTCAAAAAATAAAATCTTGCAATATTGGTCTTCCATCTATTATCCCTAGGTTAATGGAAAAGAAGAAGCATCAAATAAGGCTATCTAAAGATCCTCCATCACACAATGAAAAAATCTAGAGCATATTGGAAAAATCAAATCAATCTAGCTTTATGAGCTTACAGAACAAATACCAAAACTCTTCTGGGAACAACATCATTTGCTTTGGTATATGGAGTGAATGTTGTGCTTCTTATGGATGTTGAGATTCCTACTTTGTGAATCTATTTGAAAGGCCTCATTACTGATGATGATTATAGAATATCTTAGTTGCAAGAGATAGAACTACTAGATGAATGTCGAAAAGTGACATTTGATCATTTACAAGATTATCAAAAAACAATGTCTAAAAGGTATAATGAGAAAGTCAAACCATGTGACTTCCAAGTGAGTGACATTTTCCTGAAGGAAAACCCTAAGAATCAACAACAATAGATGCAAAAAGAAAAGTTTGAACCTAACTGGCTTGCTCCATACATAGTCACTACAGTGTTTGCTGGTGCTTATCAACTTTCAACAACTAGAGGAGAATCACTCAAAGAGATAATCAATACCCTTCATCTAAAATAGTTCTATAGTTGACATGTTTTCAAAGCTCTTTATACATACTAAAATTTCCTAAAATAATCTCTTAGCTTGGTGAAAACCTAACAATAGGTGCCTTGGTAACACCAAAAAAATTCAAAAATACAAAAATACAAAAAAATTAAAAATAAAAGAATACAAAAAAATAAAATTCACAAATACAAAAAATTTGAAAAATTTAAAAATTCAAAAAATTAAAAATTCAAAAATACAAAAAAAATACAAAATTTTAAAAATTCAAAAATACAAAAAAAATGAAAATAGAATAAAAATACAAGAAAAAGTGCAAATAGGCATCATGGTAGCAAAAATAGAATTTATGTCAAGAAGGTGAAACCTAGTAAATACACACCTCTTATTGCAAATGTTATATTCTGTAGTGCATCATTTGGCTCTTGTATAATTTCCTTCCTACTTCAGTTTGCTACTTTTGCTCATGCATATACTCTTAGTTACATTTGAGACCCTACTTGAAATTTACGTGTAATGAAACTGGTCATAGTCTCAGGGGTAACACCCTATGGTCTCTTAGAAAATCTCTTAAGTGTCAGTTACCATTTGTTCTAGCTGAGTTTGTCTACTACCACTTACTTTAGTATTGATAATCCTCTCTTAAAAAATCTCTTAACCATTATTCACCAATTTTTCTAGTTGAGTTTTTCTATTATCACATACTTTACTATTAAGATTCCTTTCAAAGAAAATCTCTTAAGCATCAATTACTAGTTGTTTCAGCTGAGTCTATCTACTATTAGTTACTTTAGTATTGAGATTTCTCTCAAACAAGATCTTTTATGTGTTAGTCACTAGTTGTTCTAGTTGTGTATGTCTACTATCACTTAGTCTCCTACTGGGGTTCTTCTCAATGAAGATTAATTCTCTTTGACCTCAGTCACCAATTTTTCTAACTGAGTCAACATACTATCATCCTTCTACTAAAGATATTTCTTACACATATTTTCTGAACATTGACACTTGAAATCAATCCAATGAAACTAAAACTAAAATAGAAATGGTGACACTATTTGAGCTATGTTGAGATTTTCTTTGTTTTTTTTCTTTTGCTTTGTCATTCCCCTTTGAGCAACTCATGGATGTGTATTTTGAATAGAGAAACAAGGACTAGGGGCATGATTTTTTATTTATTTTTTGCTTGATGGTTTAGTTCCAATAATCTAAAGCATACATATACAATGATGAAAACTTGGCAAATAGGCATCATGGTAGCAAAAATAGAATTTATGTCAAGAAGGTGAAACCTAGTAAATACACACCTCTTATTGCAAATGTTATATTCTGTAGTGCATCATTTGGCTCTTGTATAATTTCCTTCCTACTTCAGTTTGCTACTTTTGCTCATGCATATACTCTTAGTTACATTTGAGACCCTACTTGAAATTTACGTGTAATGAAACTAGTCATAGTCTCAGGGATAACACCCTATGGTCTCTTAGAAAATCTCTTAAGTGTCAGTTACCATTTGTTCTAGCTGAGTTTGTCTACTACCACTTACTTTAATATTGATAATCCTCTCTTAAAAAATCTCTTAACCATTATTCACCAATTTTTCTAGTTGAGTTTTTCTATTATCACATACTTTACTATTAAGATTCCTTTCAAAGAAAATCTCTTAAGCATCAATTACTAGTTGTTTCAGCTGAGTCTATCTACTATTAGTTACTTTAGTATTGAGATTTCTCTCAAACAAGATCTTTTATGTGTTAGTCACTAGTTGTTCTAGTTGTGTATGTCTACTATCACTTAGTCTCCTACTGGGGTTCTTCTCAATGAAGATTAATTCTCTTTGACCTCAGTCACCAATTTTTCTAACTGAGTCAACATACTATCATCCTTCTACTAAAGATATTTCTTACACATATTTTTTGAACATTGACACTTGAAATCAATCCAATGAAACTAAAACTAAAATAGAAATGGTGACACTATTTGAGCTATGTTGAGATTTTCTTTGTTTTTTTTCTTTTGCTTTGTCATTCCCCTTTGAGCAACTCATGGATGTGTATTTTGAATAGAGAAACAAGGACTAGGGGCATGATTTTTTCTTTATTTTTTGCTTGATGGTTTAGTTCCAATAATCTAAAGCATACATATAAAATGGGTGTCCACTATAAGAGCCTCTATCTCATGTTGGATGGCCATGTGTACCTCGACTCATTTTATATGAACACTTTAGTGAGATTGGCTCTTCTCCTTGATTGTTTGAGTAAATTCTCTATGCTATAGTAAAATACTAATACTCATCCTAATAAGTAAATGTATGGGTCGCTGCAAATATTTTTAGCACAATTTTTTCTTTAGGTTATGAATGCAAGGGTTGTTGCATACACAATAATTACCGATTACTTATCATGAGAAGGATTTCTCAAATGTCTAATGTGTTTTCACACAAGAAACATTTTGATCATCCTAACATTTATGCTCAAATGCTTATGTTCACTTGGTACATTAAAAGGGATAGACGTTTTGGTCATTTTGGCTTCTTGAGCTTTAATGCCTACATCTAATTTTGATAAAAATAAGACACATGTCATATTCATATTCTCATGATTACAATGTCAATGGTAATTCTATGACATTTGTTGGTCTAACTAGATGCTCTATGATGATAACTATCTTACGAGTTTAGTAACTAGTCCTATATATTGCATTTAGCATAAGGTTGCATTTCCTACTCAAATTGCATTAGGACATAGCTTCAGTTATTTCTTTACTTCTATCTTTCGACTTGAGAGGTCATTAGTTTCTTTAATGTATCATGCATGATATTGACTATACAAGTGTTCAATTACTTGGTTGATCTTTTTTAATTTGACAAAGAACCTATTATGAGAAACAAATGACATTCCTACATGAGATTTTAGTATATATACATTTTCATTACCATATCATTCATTTGCACATTATCATGGCATTTCATAAGCATACATCATATTTCATTAATCACATTTGCATAATAAACATCCATCTTATCTACGCTATGTATCCATACATCATATCCATTTGCATTAATCAAAATCATATAGCTATACATCTCATATATGAATTATCATAAAAGGAAAAGTTTGACACATGTAATGATACTAAACAATATCTCATATCTATATATATATATATATATATATATATCCAAGGGAGTCAAGATGTACATTGATACTAAAATGAGTGCTACTTGAGCAGTATCAATCTCAAAAATGATACAAAATAATGTTGATGTATCATATAATACATGATTAGAACTTTAAAAAAAGAGAGAAAGCTAACTACATCCTTCTCCTTTGTCCCTCAGTGGAGGAGGAGGAGGAGGAGGTGCATATGCCCTTGCTAGTAGATATGCACCCTCTGGTGCTCTAGCATACATAGAAAAATGAGGGACCTTCTCTACTTCCTCCAAGACTACTCCAACATAAGTCACATAATAATATGTTTCTCTCCCTATCTATATATATGGGCCTCACCCTAATGCTTCTCTAGCTACTCACAAAGCTTGCATATTTCTCAATCTTGATGTACTAAGCATGTGTCCCAAACTACTAGCTAGATTTGTAGCTCACCCAACTGTCATTGTGTTTCCCTCACTCCATCCTTGGATCTCCTAAAAGAATCTTGGATTTGTACCAAGATATCTCCTCCCTATGGCTTGATAGTATGTTGATCCTACATTTTCTCATCACCTATACCTTGTTGTGGAGGTTAGTCCTCCACCTCTACCTCTAAGTATCAACTCTGATGGATCCCAAGGTTCCCATCTCTCCACAAGCTCTCCTCTTCTCAGATCCACTCCCACCAAAACCTAGATCCACTCTTATCTATCATGGAGGGATCAAAAACTATGTAGTATGTTTTCTTAGACCCTACTATTGTAGCTATTATTGTGGTTGATGTGGTTCCTAAACTAGCTACACCAATATTCCTATCCCTACTAGACCTATGAATCAAGGGAAGGGATGAATTACAAAATGCTTTCTATACTTGGGAGTCATCCCTCCACCTTCTACCACTAGCATGTAGTCCTTGTTGGTTAGTGTGATACTACGTACATCAATCATAGACCTACCCATATCCAATCTCACTGACCACCCCTTCTTCACCTCTTCGATGAAGCATGCATATGCATAATACTCCTATGAAATGTCCTATGGCTTGCCACACTGCCTCCATATATGTGTCACTAGAAATAGCTTACTAACATGGATCGAAGGACCAATCAATGGCTGAGAGGTAAACATATAATTGAGCTACCCTTGGGTATTGTCCCATGCTTATTTCTCTCTATAGGGCCTCTATAGCACTAGTAGAAAATTATCTAAGTGATCTCTCCACTGCATAGAATTACCTAGTATAGTTAGGGTCATCTACCCTCAATATTTGCAAATTTAGGGCTTGTAAGGCTATCATTTATCCTCACATATCAATCTCATGATGCCTAGGTTCTCCCATGCCCATACCTATAGGACATATACTCCCATGGCCATGCCCTTAGTCTCTCTATAGATGATATCATGCATCTCATGGAAAATATGGGCCAGCATGCACTGACCCCACCCAAAATGTGTTGGCTATTCTAACATCCTCTCTAGCATCCTTACCCATCTACACTCTAGATGATGTTGACCTCTGTCAAGCATCAGGTAAAATCTAAGAAAATCTCCAAGCACCACTTCCAACTTGTGGCTCATACAATATACTTGCACAAGCTCCTCACACATGATAGCTCTACCCATGATGATATCATCTTGAAATATGGCCCTTAGTGCTAATGTACCTAGTCCTGGTTGTGTATCATACTCTTTTTGAGATATTTTAAATGGGATCTAGAGTATCATGTATCTGTCCTCCAGTGTGATGGTCATCTCTCAAAGGGAACAATGGAAAGTATTCAACTCCAAATGGAAATGCTCCACCAAATCAGTTAGTAAATCATGATTCACTCATAGATTAGGGATGTCACAATGATGAGAGAGACCTAGTGTATCAATGTGTGTCATCTTTTCTGCTTCTAACTACCTAATTAGTGTTCTAATGCTAGGATAATGCGATCAAAATCCTACCTTTCGAAAGTCAATCTATGAACAAGAAAAAAACATAACCACAATGAATATCCAATCTAAGTATTATCATGGATTTTCTATACTAATACAACACCAACATTATAAAATCATTCTACAATAACCAACAATAACATGAATAAGATGAAAAACATGAAATTTTCAATAAAAATTACTCAATCACACTCAAAGTATTATGTGTAGACTTCACAATCTCATGCATATGACCCACATCCTCGCACAAGGAAACTCTATAGCTCACACAAAAAAAATACGTCAAATGAGCTAGCAACATTTTATTTGCAAAAAATTTCATTATTTCTAGGGTCAGTCAGGTGATATATGGGTGTATCCCATGTGAGGAAACCCCTCACTTAGCATGAGAAAGTTCCCTAGTTGCACTTCTTTGCATGAGATTGAGATTTCCTAATGCCTTACATGAGAAATCAAGTCCTTGCATGAGGACCCTAATGAAAAAAAGTTTAAATTAATCAAAAATGGCTAAGATTGAACCAAACTACATCAAATTTGAAATGAACTAGAAGTTTACAAGTTATTCACTAGAGGTCAATAGTTTGCTAGCCAGCTATGTCACCTCAATTTGTCAAATAAATGAGAGTGCACAAGGACTACCATTTTTACCTCAGAGCTCTTTCTAAACAAATGAAAAATGCACAAATGATTTTAAAATGAACCTTTGGGACCTTATATAGGTTTTGACCTAATTTTTCAAAGTACTCCCATGGATGTGAAAAGCACACTACTGCCTAATTATATTGCTCTGAACTCATTTTTGAGATCAAAATCAAAATTTGACATACTTGAACATAAAAAACTTGCATTTAAAAATATTTAGTATGCACAACATTGAAAACTTGTGTAGTATATCTTTTTGATGCTTTATGAATCTTCAAACATTATCAATTCAACATTCTTCACAAAAATTTCATAGTTGTCATAACAACTCAACTCTAGTCAACTCTATGTTGATCTCAAATTGGTTTTCACAAGTGAGTGTCAACATGCTTAAGTTATTTACTTAGTTCATGCTAAAAAAAGTTTTACATGTTGAGCACAACATGTATATTATAGAGCATGCCAAGTCACAGTGAGTGTCGAGTCAGTCATAGTGAGTGCCGAGTCACTCAAATGCTTAGTAGACAGTATATGTCAAGTGACACAAGAGTTGAGTAATAAGTGTATGCTAAGTAACATAGATGTTGAGCTATAACATAGAGAATAGTATATACTAAGCATCAGAGACTTCAGATGTTGAGTGACACAATTTTGACATATATGTTTGTAAAGGCACAAACAAATATGTAAACCATTTTTCAGCTAACTTAAGATTATATTTCAATATTTTGGAGATAAAAATTAATCTCAAGTTGGATTCCCCATGCAATTACATCTAGCTAGTCAAAAAATTGGAAGGATTATGTGGCAAAATGGATGAATCTTAGCCATAGACTCATACCTAACCCCAAGTCTTCTTAAGGAGGAAAATCCCTAAACTCTCTAGGTGAGTGAGTAAGGTATTGAAGGGTATAGGAGAGAAGTCTTCATGTGCAAATAGTGCATTCAAAGTGACTAAGGAGTTATGAAGTGAGATTAAATTGTAGAATTAGTTAGAAAAGAATAGAGGAAAGGAAAAGGATATAGTAAAGAGACATCTAATCAAGGAGGATCAAGAAGACATCAGTTTAGAGGTGTTATATAATCAAGCAATCAAGTGCTAACCACAGGATTAAAGCTAAGACATTGTAATATGTGATTTTAGTTAAAATCTCTTAACAAAGTAGTCTTAACAAGCTATATGAAATCCTCTAACAAGGTAAGACCTAACAGTCTTTGTAAGCCTTTAGCAGGTAGGCCTTTCACAGGGTAAATCATGTTTCATGGTCAAAACATTGTAACCTTCATTGGATAGACTTTATTATTATAGTAGTGAAGATTTGTGGGTGTCATCCCCACCCCAATTTTACCTTCTCATTAGAGGGTTTCTAGGTAATCATATCTAGTGTTATATGTGTGTGAATTATTAAATATTTACATGGTTTAGATGTACATGCTCTACATGTTATTTTAGTTTATTCATTGAATGCATGAGATGAAGATGTGGTGAAATTTTTATGGGTCCAAGTTTAAACTACTAATTCACACCCCCCCCCCCCCCCTAGAAATTTACCTTTCCTATTGTAATTCCAACAATTGGTATTAGAGCATTTTTCATTGAAAGAGAAGCTTTGCAGTTTTGAGGAAAGATATTGAAATGGAAGTCTACAAATTAGGAATGATTATTGAGTACCAAGGAATTGAAATATGACTCATTCTATATCAATTGTATGAAGTGAGAGAAGAACTAAAGAAATCTTTGAAGAGAAGGAAAGAAATTACTATTGTGGAGAATGAAAAATAATACAAAGAGATAGACACTACTAAGCTATTTTCTAATGGTGAATCCAATTAAATTTGATGTAGCAGTTGTAGATCTAATGGAAAAGAATAGAGCCTAGCTAGGGAAATCAGAAATCATAAGTTAGAGCAAGAATCACAAGCCATATTGCTATGTGAAGTGACTAAACAAAACAAGAAATCCAAGAAGACAAAGTCATGATTGAAGATAATAAAAGGATTTTAACTAATATAATGGAATAGAATTCAACAAAGTTAACCAAGATTTACAACATACAATTGGATACTCTAAGTCAAATGATGAATGCCAACTATGAACTGAATGCCAAGGAAATTGAGATAACTACATTGAAATTAAAGAATGAGTAATTGCAAAGTGGTCTAAAGATGGAGAAGTAATTTGCTATAATTTTCAACAAGTCAAATGAAGCCATCAAATACTTTGAGAAATTATTAAGATCCTATAGATTCAATAATGATACATCTGGACTGGGATATACAAGCACTAAAGCAGGAGAGTAATCCAAAAGTGCTGAAGAAAGGAACAACACAGGTAAGAACTCCAAACCTACTTTTCATAATTGTAGTAAGAAAGGACATAATGCTAATGCATGTAGGAGCAAGACTATGAATTATAATATCAAGCCTTAGCACATGGTTCACTACCATAAGTGCCAAAAGCAAGCTCATCAAGCACATGATTTTAGAACCAAGACCATGAATACTCAAAGATTTGAAGGATATTGCTAGAACTATTAGAAGTATGGACATAGAGCTTTTGAATGTAGATCCAAACCCATGTGGTCATCAAATAAGAAAACAAAGATAAGGAATAATGGTAACTCTTATAATTGGATTTATAACACAGGATATAGTTCTCATTATTGTCAAGAATATGGACATGTTCATAAAAATTGTATTAGGACACACTTCAGAGGTGACTAAAAAATGTGGTTGAGTCAAACCACATGTTTCAGCTATTTAAAGATTGATCACATTAGTAGATATTGTCCAACAATATCAAAGGAACCAAGTTGTGAATTTGATAAAGGAAAAGGCAAGGTAGATGTTGAATACATCAGAGATGAAATGAATAAGACATGGAAGAAAAAGGATGATTACAACACATCAAATGGAGAAGGGATCAATTCACCCAATGAGTCAGGTGATCACACTTCAAAATACTATGAGATCAAGAGGTATGTGGGAATAATATTTAAAAAGGCTATATCATACATCGGTTCCAAAAGGTTTTAGTACTAAAAATATTACATCAACATAAACAAAGATGCAAGATATTGTTAGAAATCTAAAATAAATCTTTAAGTTTTTCATGTCTTTTTCGAGTATGAAAAGTTTCCAATATGTGCCGAGTGGAATGCTAGAAGATGCCAAGCTAATAGACTGGCTAGCTGATGCTAAGCTTGTACTAGTTTTTGAGTGATAAAAATGTCAATGGATTCCAAGTGAGCCCAAAATTGGTTTATGTCAAGCTTACAACTATGTAAGAATTTAACATTAATTGGAGAGTTTCAAAGATTATTTTATCTTTTCTTGACTCATTTCTCATCATTCAAATTTGAGAAAGTGCAAGCATAGAAGAAGGTGATCTGGAAAACTAGTCAAAGTGATTATAGAAGGTTTGAGCAATGATTCTATAGTAGTTCATCAGATTTCATAAGGTATTTATTAAGAGCCGAGCTATGTTGTTTACATTTTCATAAACACTAGTTTCATAGAATGGAATCAAGTTTGAAGAATATAGAAGGGAAGGAAGTTTTCAATGTTTAATTAGTGAGTAATGAAGTTAAAAAACCCATTTTCAAAGCTTTCCTAATATTGCATGTAAGCAAGACCCTTTTGGTGCATTGTCAATGATTCCACTAAACGTGTTAATGATGCAAGATGTAAGGAAATGCTATAAGTGTAAAATTGGTAGCATTGGGGTTATAGAGATCAAAGAAGCATATGGAAGACTCCGTGATAATGGTTTACTAAAGGAAGAATTCAAAATTGTAGAGAAAAAGGGATTGACACAAGCCCTAGATTTTCTAAATGTGTTTAAAATTGAGTGGATTAGGATAGTGCTTAGCCAAATACATGATAATTCATTGTGGTGGGATAATGGACCTATCAAACTTACTAAGAGGATAATCCATAGGTTTACTGGCTACCCAACCCTAGATTGGCCTAAGACACTAAGAATTGACTCAAAGTAGGTGATTGAGAAGAATATTGGAGCTATCTAGAACAAAAGAGACATGACAATTGATACAATTATTGATCCATTGAATGAGTTTGTTGTCAGGGTTATTTCACACAAATTTTACCAATCTAGTAGATTAAATAGTGTTACCTATATAGCTGTGGATGTTAGATACAAAATTGTCAAGAAAGATCATACATATGATCTAACAGAACTCCAACTACAACAACAAGTTGAGAACTTTGGAGCCATCAGAAAGACAAAGAGTGCACAATGAAAATTTGGTTCTATATTGATATGGATATTATTTTATGCGCAAAACACCTTTCAAACATTTGGAATAGTATCTTGAAAAACCAACAAGTCAGTAGCATTTGAAATTGGTGAATACATTGAGCAGTTAAGAGAGAACTTTGAATCTATGATGAGTAGCTACTTTGAAGATTTCAAATAGTCAATGAAGAAGAGGTTGAGAATACCAATGTCACTAGTAGAGAAACACTATAATGATGTATGTTTTCTAGTAGATGTTGACTACACTTTTTTACAAGTTGCTACACCAAGGGTGAGATGGTTGAGACCATTAAGTTATGAAATCAATGTGGATGAAGTCTCTGCAGCTATTACTATATTACTTGTAGAAGAGCTAGATAAAAGTGCAAAGGTATTTGGAAATTATGAAATGGCTAAATCCAAAATCACAATGGAACTCAAGACTACCTCTACCATGAAGAGAAAGGAGAAGATAGTGAAGAAATCAAAAGCTAAGTTTGGAGAGAGTTTTGAGTAGGATGAAGAATAGGAAGAAGAGGAAGGAGAGGAAGAATACATTCAAGCACAAACACCTCTTGCATTAACTCAAGGTATGGGTGAAGATCAGCCATAAGAGGGGGAGATTGAAGTAGCTAAAGGTGTCAAGGAAGAAGAAGCCAAGGAAGCACCTACACCCACTAATACAAAGAAGAGGAAGGCCAAGCCATAACCAATGGAAAGGGCTAAGAAAACTATAAAACCAAGCCAAGAAAAACCTACTAAACCTACTACAAGAGATAGTACATGTGAAACTAAAAAAAAAGCTAAAGAAAAGACCAAACAAGCAGAGCAAGGAGGTCAATTCAAAAAAAGACCAAGGAGGAAATATGTAGCACAAGTCGAGTTTGATGAAGAGAAAACTGAGTCAAATGACAATAGCCAATTTAAGGTGGTGAGTAGAGAAGAACCAAGTGGAGGAGGCCATATATTCCATGATGGAAAAATTTGAGACTACTCAGTTAGAGATTGCCAACTCCATGCCCAAATGTTAACATGACCGAGTTGAGTAGAAATGGCACTATTGTGTAAACCTAGAGAGACAAATTAGGGAGAGCTCACTAGCAAAAGTGATGCCTAAACTAAATAAGGAATAAATTTCTAATGCTATGAAGAAATATGAAGTTAGGTTCACACCTAAATACATAGCCTTTAGCATATTGCAAAATAACATTGAGGATGTAGTGAAAAAGTCTACACAAATGTGGAAACTTACTTATGGGTTGACTATAGTGAAGGAAGGAGAACCAAAACCCATTGAAGAAAAGGATTATGAAAAATATAAATTTTTTGAGGAAGGAGCAACAATGCAAATATATGAAAAGGCAACAACTGAGCCAAAGCAACATGAAGAATAAAGTGTGCAAGACACAAAATTGTCAAGTGTCAATCCTCAACATGTCACAAGTAAGACTACTAAAACAATAATTTTTAAGGATATTTTTGACCTATCAAATTAGAACATAAATACCCTTATATAGGATGATTTGAAGAAGATATTAGATCAGTCTACAGTTCAGGCCAAACTTTGTGAAAATTCTATTTTGGTCAATATATCTGTATTGCAAAAATTAGTGACTGAAACTGAAAGGGAAATGGTGAATCCACAAGAACCACCTTCTATCATCCCTCAAGTCACTACCATACAACCTTTGGTCAAAGAACTTGAAGCTAAATTAGATAAGATTGATATAGTTGAGAAGAGTATAGTGGAAACACAAGGCACTACAGAAGACCGAAGTGGAATAGGTCAGTTAGTCTTATTTGCACCTACAACACAAGATCAAGGTGCAAGTCAAGTCATTATGGTGGAACAAGGAAAGCCTAAAGAAAGTGATATGACACCTCAATCAAAGGATAAAACAACCATCCAAGGCTTGGTGACCTTACCAATATTTGAGACTCCATCAAGTCATACTCTCTAGAAGTCGAGCATAGATGCAACCCCTTTGCAGATCTTAGTACCGAGCCTAAGTTCATCAAAGGTAGAAGAAGTGATCCAATATGGAGATGTGAGCCTTGATAAAGAAATAATTTTTCCCAAGTATGACTATGATACAATGACCATATAAAAAATAGGCATATTCTAACAAGCTCTAGGAATGAAGAAGTGTCAAGAAATGCGTAGAAGGGAGCACAAGAAAAACTAGGCACTACAAGACATCAAAGACATTTTTTTAGATGCATTCACTCCACCAACTCCAAATGAGATCAAGCCAATAATAAATAAACTAAAAAATTTAGTGGAGAAGGTGAGTGATGTTGACCTAGACACAAATGCCAAATTATTAGAATGGTTAGAAAAGATGTTTCAAAGAAAAGTCAATGAAAAAATATCAGGTGACATAGAACTGACACAATTTGTATTGGCAACTAAGGTTAAGTATGTGAAGAAGGTACTTGAGAATATTTTCTCATTATACACTAAATTGTGTAATCCAACACTCTTCACCCAAGAAACCAAAAGTCACATCTTGAGCATGGAAAGTTAGGTAAGTTCAAGGACATTGATTCAAACCTAGAGTCAGTTAGCTACATTGTCAATAGATGAGGCCAACATAAAGGCCAAACTAACTAGCATCTTGGATAATCTAAACCCTCATATAGAATTTTTTCACAAGGAGCTAGGTTATTCTAAAACCCTAATGAAGAAAGACCCAATATTTCAACCTTATATAGTCTAGTTCACCTTGTTGTCAAGCTAGCTATGCAAATAAAGTCTTTGGATGTGGCATGTGAGAACTAGGATGCATCTCTCAAGATAATCCTAGATGTCCATAAATCCTTTTTGGACAAACAAATAATAAGTGTATATCCCATTGACATAAGTGTCAAAAAAGGGGGAGATAACATATTTTGGGGGAGATCAAATATTTTGAGAAGAGATAATAAGAAAAAGGGGGAGAGCTAAATTTTTGGGGAGATATAAGGAGAGTAAGCAAAGAAGGAGAAGCATCAACATACAAGAAGTATCAAATGAAAGAGTTTTCAAAAAATAGTGCATGAAGTCAAATAGTATTAGATAAGACACATTTAATTAGTAGGATTATAGAATTTTGGATACAGAATAGACATATTAACTCAAGGGGAGATATCAAAATATGAGGCATCTATCTAAGTTGTTACAAAATCTTGAAATTTTAAAGTTTTGTATATAACCTAAGTTAGAGATATGTTATGACCATGAGATTAAAGATATTCCTATATACTCAAGTGTTTTTAACACTCATTTCAAAGGGGGAGATTGTTGATCTCAGATTGGTTTTGATAAGTGAGTATCAACACACTTAAGTTATTTACTTAGTTCATGTCAAACAAGTAGTACATGCCGAGCACAACATGTATATTATAGAGCATGTTGAGTCACAATGAGTGTTAAGTCACTCATGTGCCAAATTGATAGTGTATGCTAAGTGACATAGGAGCCAAGTAAGCAATGTATGTGGAGTAACATGGATGCTGAGTCACAACATAGAGAATAGTATATGCCGAGCATCAGAGACTTTTGATGCCAAGTGACATAGTTTTGATATATTTGTTTGTAAAGGTACAAGCAACTATGTAAACCATTTTTGAGCTGAATTAAGATTATATTTTGATATTTTGGAGATAAGGATGAATCTCAAGTTGGATTCCCTATGTAATTACATGTAGCTAATCAAAAAATAGGAGGGATTAAGTGACAAAAATGGATGAATCTTAGTCCTAGATTCATACCTAAACCTAAGACACCTATGTCTTCTTAAGGAGGAGAAATGCTAAACTTGCTATGTAAGTGAGTAAGGTATTGAAGGAGCTAAGATGCCATGTTTGAATGGATAAATATTCTTTCATAATTCATTTCATATGGAAAAGAAATTAAATATATTGATTTGATCAAATATGCTCATGATAATTGTTGAAAATAATTATTTAATTAATTAGAAAAAAAATTATGAGAACATATTTGAATGAATCGATGTTATCTCCTATCTCATCTCATTCAACTTTATACAAAGTGGATAACTCAATCTCACATTCAATCTAAATCATACTTAGTTTAATCTTGGTCATTGATTAGGTCAAATATTCTATGAAAAGATACCCATGGCCTCTCATTTAGGAGGGTGGACATGAAGAGTATTGAATCATTGTTGGATTGATCACTCAAGTGCTTTGCATTCAAATCTTATTTGTTTTACAAGATCATCATCTATATCATAATGCACTCATTTAACTTAACTTTATTTATTGTTCTTAGATTAATTTGAAAATCATCTAGATTAATTCATAATCTTTGCATTCAAAAACATCAAAAATATATATTACATTGCATTTTAATTCATTCAAATCCTTTGAACTAATTTGGTATAGTTACTAAACTCTGGAATCTAAGAGCATGTAGTAAAACCTCATTTAGTTAGAAGGCAATAGATCACTTTGTGTAGACATACTGAATGAATAATATCATATTCATTTTGAGATATTGTTATTAAATAATGATAATGTAAAACTGTGTGTGGAATAAGAGGCCCATATTTTCAACATTCACAATAGAGAGGACATATGATGGTAACTTCTTTCTAGACCCCTCGTAGCAAGAAGAAAAAGGTGTCCAAAACCTTATATGGTATGAACTTGAAGAGGGATATTATCAATATTATGTTCCTTCTACATCGGTTTAAGGGAAAAAAATACTCACTCAACTTCATGGAGAGTTATTTATATATTGTACAAGTCATGTTTATGGACAGTGGATATGTCGACTTGGCCCATATCATGAGTGATAACCTCTCTAGTTGGCTATAGAGTGCTAAGGCCCTAACATAGTTTTATAAGTCCTATCTGATCTATGCCCTAGAAATCATCAACCTGTGGCTAGTATTACCACATGTAGAGGAGTTTGATGAAGATATTATTATTTATTACTTTTACTTGTGCCTCTAGTCACATGGGAGTTAAATGTAGACTCTATGAAGGTGCATGATGCATTTACAATGAGAATCTATAGAGTGTTGCAAGGGTTTCATGAGTGTCAATTTTTACTAGAAGCTATGGTGAAGGTAATCTAGTTTGGGAGTTTTTTCATCTAGTTCTTGATATTTTCTTACATCAAAGTTGTAGGTTTTGATGGCTTCCCCTAGAAGCTATCTAAATATCTAGATGACTATTTTATGCTTGTGGAAATGTGTAGATAAATCTAGAAAGTGAACAAGATCTACTCAACAATAAAGAATGTGAGAATTCATTTTCTCATTGTGGTTAGGGGCAATTCATGTGCCTCTAGGCTGAACACAAAAGATGTAGTGAATAATTTTGAGGAAAGATACAATCTGACCTCTTATGAGGGAATCAGACTGTAATTCAATCTTGTTGACTATATTAAAGATAATATACAATTACCCTCATCATACAGGCATGTTCCAGCCTTAGAAGATTATTGGGCTAATTATCTCGATGAGATAAAAAGATGAGTGATACTTCTTGAGGATTACTATAAATTAGGTTGAATTTTATGGTGTAAACATTTATGTTGAATGAATATAGGATTAAAGATAATTTATGTAGTCCTCCATCTACCTAAATAACATGTAAAATAAGCCAATTGATTCTACCCCTCTTCTCGGTCCTAAAGTTAGTAATTTGGAAGTGTTGATGACTAGAGTTAGAAAATAATAGACAAATGGATTGAGTGGACCCAAGCTTGGAGAAAGAGGATAGGAGTCTCACCATTGGGTTCTCAACCTAAACTCTCCACCCCCACACCTTCTTCTACTATAGTTGTCATAACCACCATAATTTGAGGGTGACCATCACAAATAGTTGGGGGATATGGTAGGGATGGAGGAGATTATCCTCCAAAGAAGAACATGCCTATCACTCAACCTTATGAAGGTGGGTTAGCCCTACTTATAAGCTCCATCAGAGAACTAAAGAAAGAGGATGACAAGGGTATAGAGAAGGGATAGAAGGAAGAATCCAAAAATATAAAAGATAAGGATACTTCTATCTCACCTCAAAAAAAACCTCAACAACACAAGGTAATATTCTAGTAGTGGTTTCTTCTTCTAAGAATATAATTTTCCCTTTTGCTAGTAGGAAGATAGATACCCCTTTAGTGGCAAGGAAGTTTTTTGACTTTGTAGAATCTAATAATCTCTAATTTTTTTGTAATCTTAGTCTAGGCTAGAGAATATTTTGGACTAGAAAAGGAAAATAATTATGGAGAGCACACCCTCAAAACACATTATCCCTCAAATGGTGATATAAGACAAGGTAGGTAACTTGATTAGTCCTTAGGTCCTTTTCCTAAAGGACTCTCTCAAGCTTCCTCCTAGCCTATTAGGGTTCACATTGATACCATAATCCCAAGGGAATCTATTTGCTATCCCCTAGCTACTTCCTACCTAGATACACCAATGGGATTCATTCTTGGACTCAACAATGCCTCTTCAAGCAACTCTTCCAATTGAAATTTTTTGTCTTTCTTCACCATTCCTGCCATTATAAGCAGTGAGGGGTTCTGTTATGAAGGTTTGTACATTATCCAACTTTCTAGACATAAAACCAATAGGGTTTTCTATTGTTCTTTGCAAAACTACCCAAGTTGCACTAATTAGGCCTAATTGAGTTGGCTATCCTACTTGAATTTTTGGGTTTTAAGTCCAATTCTCTCTAAATAAGATGGAAATAAAAATTTAGATTCAAGTACCCTTATAGAAAACCTAAAGAATTTTATGGGCCTTAGGTCTCTAAACCATCCATGAACCTAAAAGTATTTTTTATGCCTATAATTAAGGGTTTCACAATATAGATGATAGGTTTGACTAGGGCCTGCTCTTTACCCATACAAAAATTTTCATTAAACCTTACCATTTCACATATTATGATATTAATAACCCCTCCTCTTTCTAAAACTCTTGGTTTGAATTATCCTTCACACTCAAACCCCAAAGTGCTTTTTACCAATGTTGTGATCACCTAACCGAGTATTAAAGACTTGCCCAGGGTATCAGATTTGAGTAGCTTAACCAAATTTCTAAGGCACAAAAACCTATGTAAATTTTTTACTTGGTTTCTATTGCCATGTCCCCAAAATCCATGAAGAACTCATGGGGGAGCCATTCTCGCATGGATGGTCAAAATTGGATCAACATATAGGAAATTTACAAAAAAAATTTAAAACCTACTAAAATAAATATTGAATAACTTGCAACCTATATGGAAAATAACTGTAATAACATTTAAAATAAGGATACAACATAGTAAAGAGTTTTTCAATTCAATATTCCACACAAGCAACCTAGAATCTCTAAAAAAATTTAAAACTATAGTGTAACTTGTGGATTCACTTGTAAAAAATTGTTGTTTTAAACTCCCAATCCTTGGGATGTATTTATTTTATGGTTTTATAAGATCTTAGAGAGGTTTTAGGTAGCTAGAATAACCATCTTTGTGTTTTGCAACTTTTCTGTCAAAAAGTTGTCCCACAACTTTTCCAAAAATTGCACAATTTTGACAACTTTTTGCATCTTTGAGCCACTTTACTTTCCATTACTTGGGAACTTCCAAAGCTATCTATTTTGACCCATTAATGATGTCTACACATGATTGATCCTCCTAAACATCAATTTGCATAATTTTTTTCTTTTTTTTTTCCATTTTGACAACTTTTGCACAATTGACATCTTTTTCCTTCTCCTTCCTTGCTCCAAATGACATGTTAGGAGCTCAATCCATGCAAGAGGATGTAAAATCATCATCAAGGATAAGATGGGTTAAAAATCCTACCTTCATCATCCTTCCATGGACCTAGAGCCATAACTCCCAACATAAACAACACTAAACAAGCATGCCAACATCTCCTAGAATGGGTACTTCACTTGGGAACAAACTCAAACAAAGTGATGACCTTGAAAAGATCCAAACTCACACTTATGACTTGGATAGAGTTAGAACATGCCAAAACCAAAACCAAGAACTAATATGAGGGATTTTGATTCAGGTTCTCATGTACTACACTCCCCAAAACAAAAAGAAGTTAATCTATCCTTGGATTGAGAAGGTTGAAGTCAATTCCCAAGCTTTCAAAATATTTCTCTCTGACCCAAGTAGCATCAACATCATTTTGAGAAAGCCATTTGATTAGGTGTTCCATATAATCCTTCTTTCTATTCATTTGAAGACTCTTCAATCTAGTATCCTATTAGCTTGTAGAGGTGGAGGATGGTTGTCGGTTAGCTGAATACCTTCATAAAAAAGGATTGGACATCCTTTCATAGTGACTCCATGATTTAATTGAATCGTATTTTTTTCTAAAATAACATATTGACTTCATTTTATTTTGTCATCCTGGGAGTGTAAGCTTGAGAGGGTGGCTACAAAGTATATTCTCTAATCCTTCTTTAAGTCATTACAACTAAAAAAAAGGAAATGTTGAAGGAGATTTAAGCTAGAAATTGAAACAACATCTTAACTTAAAGCTTAAATTAATGCTCCAAATAGTAAACCTATCTATGCACCTATGTTGTAGGAATAGTTCATGTTGGATAATGTTGTCCTTAATGTCACAAAAATGTCATATCAGTTATTAGTCTCAGCTAATCGAGCTCAGCTACAGTGTCAACCAAGCTCACTCGATCATCAAAGAAAATGAGGCAGATAGTGTCAACTAAGCTCACTCGATCATCGAAGAAAATGAGGTAGATAGTGTCAACCAAGCTCACTCGGCCATTGAAGAAAATGAGGCAGATAGTATCAATCGAGCTCACTCGGTCATTGAAGAAAATGAAGCATTCAGTGTTAACCGAGCTTACTCGGTCATCAAAGAAAATAAGGTAGACAAGTGTTAATTGAACTCACTTGGTTATCAAAGAAAATGAGGTAGACAGTGTTAACTGAGATCACTCAGTCAACAAAGGAATTTGGCAAAGACAGTTTCCACCGAGCTCACTTGGTTATCTATGGAAACTTAGTACTTACCGAGTTCTCCTGGCGTTTGAAGGGTTGTCACGAAGTTCACTGTATTAATTGAGCTCAGTTGGTTAACACAGGAATTATTTTCTAAACAGTATTAACCGAGTAGGGCCAGCTAGTAAAGGATTTTGTTAGTTTGTAATTTTAATTATTTCTAGCCGACTATTGTATTTGTTTGATTATTGGTTAGTGATTTGAGCCGACTAAGATAATCTGAAAGGTATATATGGTCACTCAAGTTGTAAATCAAAAAGGCAAATGTTGTGAAAAGTTATGGAGGTGCATTATAGTGTGAAATGAAAAGGTGAATGTTGAGAAAAGTCTGATGAAGGATCAGATGAATTGAAAGAGCTGAAAGGTTGTATTTGATCAGTAAGGATTCGGTCAAGAATAACAGAGATCTGTAATCAGCAAAGATAAGTTGCATATTGTATCAGATCACTTCATTGTTTCTTTTAACCATTGTAATAGTGAACTCAAAATCTCTTAACAGAGTTGGTTTAACAACCATTCTATAAATCCTCTAACAAGGTGACAGTTCAGTTGAATTGTTCTAAAGACCTCTAGCAAGGCCACTCCTAACAGGGTGATTAAATCCTCTAACAGGGTCACACCTAACAGTGTGTTTTGTAACCTTTAATAGGGTTGGCTCCTAATAGGCCTCACTTCAGAAGAGTGAAAAATAGTAACTAGTTACATTGGTGGTTTTTCCCATATTGGGTTTCCACGTTAAATCTAGTGTCTCTAGTGTTCATGATTGCTGAATTGTTTTTGGTTATCAGTTTTTAAATTATTATTTGCTGCATTATCAAGTTTTAGTAATTTGTAACTAAGATCAAGCTTTTAGACATCTAAGGGACTTTGAAATGTTTTTGTGGTAACTGATTCACCCCCTCCCCCTCTCAGTTACTCCATTCTCATTTCCAACAATTGGTATTAGAGCTTTTGGTGCTTGCAAGAAAAGATTTCATAGTTCTAAGCCAAAGATCAAGATGTCTTACAAAAGAGAAATTCCAAAACTTAACAGAGATAACTTCTCAGCATGGCAAGGATTGATGAAACTTCATCTGGCTACTGTTGGTGATACTGGACTGAAATACCTTGAAGAAGAATATGAAGAACCTTCTGGCACATTGTCAGTTAATGATATTGCTGAAAAGAAGACTCACAACAATATGATGATAGACATAGCATCTGCTCTCAGCTATGAAGAATTTGATGACATTAAGGACTACAAAATTGCCTTTGACATGTGGAACAAGCTAAAAGAGATCTATGGAGGAGATGATAATGTGAGAAGAGCAAAAGCAGAAAGTCTAAGAGGACAATTTGATCAAACGAGGATGAGAGAGGATGAAAAAATTGCAAAGTATGTTGAAAGAGTTAAAGCATGTGTAAGTGCAATCAGGGTAGCTGGAGGTGACATCAAAGGAGAAACAGTTGTAAGCAAAGTTCTTAGAACCTTGCTTCCCGTTTATGCAATTAGAGTCTCTGCAATTCAAGAAAGAAGGTGTGAAGAAAATCATAAGATAAATCTTGAGGCCATAGTCAGAAGACTGACTGCATTTGAACTAGATAACTTTGACAACTATGTTCCAGCCTCCAAAAACATTGAATCAGCATTTCAAGCCAAGCTCTCACTCAAAGAGAAAAACAAAAAGAAGATAGAATCATAGTCAGAAAGTGAAAATGAATCAAGCCAAAGTTCAGATAGTGATCTCGAAGTGATTGAAGCTCTACTAGCAAAGAAATATTCTAGAGGCAGAGGAAAATACAAAGGTAAAGTTCCTCTAATCTATTTTTCTTGTGATGAAATTGGTCATATTGTAGCAAGGTTTCCAAACAAGCAAAACAATGATGAAAAGAAAGATCAAAAATGGAATGGAAAGAAAGACTTTAAATCATCCAAGAACAAAGGAAAGAAATCATGTTTCATGGCTAAAAATTCTAAGGATTCTGATAATAGTGAGGATGAAATTGTTTATATTGCTTTTAAAGATGACTCTGACAGTGATGACAAAGATAAAATGGCTCTTATCTCTCATGTAAGTAAGAATGATACATGGATTATAGACAGCAGTTGCTCACATCATATGACTGGTGATAAAACTAAGTTTGATTAATTTGAAGACTATGATGGTGGCAGTGTAAGGTTTGGTAATAATGAACCTCATTTCATAAAAGGAAGAGGAAGAATCTGTCTATCCAAAGAACTTATATGTAATGATGCCTATTGGGTTGAAGGTCTCAAACATAATTTGCTAAGTGTTGCATAGTTACTAAATACTGGATTCAAGGTGGAATTCATGCATGGAAAGGAAAGACTGTTGAATGAGCAAGGAAAACTGATAGGATTTGGCACCCAAACTAAAGGTAACTTGTTCTATCTAGAACTTGGTAAATGCTCATGTTTTATTGCTCAAATTGAAGAGAGTTGGTTATGGCATAAAAGGTTGTGTTATGTCAATTTTGATAATTTGGTAAAAATAAGCAAATTCAAGAAAGTAAGAGGCATTCCTAACATTAAGAAACTTGAGGTTGGTCTATGTAAAAATTGTCAGATTGGTAAAATGGGAAAGACTAGTTTTAAAGGTAAAAACTATCAGTCTGAAGATATATTAGAAATTGTGCATACTAATTTATGTGGACCCATTGGAATAGAAAGCTATACTGGAGAAAAGTTTTTCATTCTTTTTGTTGATGACTATTCAAGAATGATGACTGTCATGTATCTAAGGAATAAATCAGAAGCATTTGAGAAATTCAAATGGTATTTGGCAAGAGTAGAAAAAGAAACAGGAAAAAGGCTAAAATGTTTAAGGTCAAACAGAGGTGGTGAATTCATTTCACATGAATTCAATAACTTCTACATTGAAAGAGGTGTTAAAAGATAGGTTTCAGCACCGAGAACTCTAGAACAAAATGGAATAGCTAAAAGAAGAAACAGATCCATTATGGATTGTGCAAGAACCCTGATGATAGAAAAAAACATTGCTATCAAATACTGGAAGGAAGCCATTGGCACTGCAGTTCATACCTTAAATCAAGTACAGTTGAAGAAGGACTCATTCAAGACTCCCTATGAATTATGGTATGGCTACAAACCCAATGTAAGTTATCTGAAAGTATTTGGAAGCAAATGTTATATTTTGAAAGAATCTAGAAAAGAAAAATTTGATGTAAAAGGTGATGAAGGAATATTTTTGGGATATTCTTTCAAAAGCAAAGCATATAGATGTTTAAATCTATCCACTCACAAAGTCATAGAAAGTGCACATGTGAAAGTTGATGAGTTTGCAGACAAATCAGAAGAAGAAAGCAAAAAGATACTTGAAGACTACAAGAGATTTGTTTACATTGAACCAGATACTATACCAAGTATACTGTTCACTCAAGAATCCTCAACTCCTGAGTCTTCAGTAACCAAGTTGCAAATAGTTCAAACCGAGCCACAACAATATCCAGACACTACTGAGCAAGTGTCTACCGAGTCTGAAGCAACCAAGCTAGAACAACCTGAACATGAAATTGAAACACAAGCAGATATCAATGAAACTCATTCAAGAGGTAAAGAACCTGTATTAGCTAAATATGTCAGAAGACATCATACACCAGATTAGATTATTGGAGACAAATATGAAGGAACCCTGACAAGAAGTAAGTTGAAAAATACTTGTTTACTTGCTGATTTTAAACCTAGAAGTATTAAAGATGCATTGGCAAATGATAGTTGGATTGAGGCAATGAATGAGGAAATAGAACAAATAGAGAAGAACAAGACATGGACTCTTGTACCCATGCCTAAAGATAAGAATATAATTGGAACCAAGTGGGTATTCAAAAACAAGTTGACTGAAGATGGTAAGGTATCCAGAAACAAAGCTAGATTGGTATGCAAAGGATACTCTCAAGATGAAGGCATAGATTATGGGGAAACTTTTGCTCCTGTTGCAAGATTGGAAGGAGTCAGAACCTTACTTGCATATGCTGCTCACAAAGGATTCAAAGTTTATTAGATGGATGTCAAGTCAGCATTCCTCAATGGAATACTGGATGAAGAGGTTTACATTGAACAACCTGAAGGTTTTGTTGATCCAGATAAAAGGAACATGGTCTGCAAATTACACAAGGCACTGTATGGTCTGAAAAAAGCCCCTAGAGCATGGTATGAAATATTGCATAACTATCTTATTCAGATTGATTTTCAAAGAACTAATGATAATAGTAGCTTGTATATAAAGGAAGGACCAGATAATAAGATTGTCTTGGCAGAAATATTTGTAGATGATACTATTTTCATAGGGAATGATGATCTTTGCAAAGAATTTTCAGAACAAATGAACAAGGAATTTTAAATGTCTATGTTTGGTGAAATAAAATTCTTTGTTGGTCTTCAAATTCAACAAAATAAAAATGGCATCTTCATTACTCAATCAAAATACATCAAGGAGATATTGAAAATTTTTGGTATGGAGGACTATAAACCTGTTGGAACTCCTATGTGTATTGGATTGAAACTTCTCAAAGATGATGAATCCAAAGAAGTAGATCAAACATTGTATAGATCTATGATTGGAAAGTTGCAGTATGTAGTTCATACCAGGCCAGATATTGCTCTTGCAGTTGGTATTGTTGCAAGATTTTCAGCAAAACCAAGAGAAACTCACCTAATGGAAATCAAAAGAATAATGAGATATTTGAAAGGAACTAAAGATTATGGACTATGGTACAAAGTTGGAGGTAAATTGGATTTGAAAGTTTTTACTGATGTTGATTGGGCAGGGAATCTTGATGATAGAAAAAGCACAAGTGGAGGAGCATTCTTTCTTGGAAAGAGATTGGTTTCTTGGACAAGAAAAAAGAAAAATTGTACATCCTAATCTACAGCAGAGGCAGAGTATGTTGCTGCAGCAGTAAACTGTTCCAACATTGTTTGGTTTAAGTAGTTATTACAAGGAATGAAGATGGAAATCAAAGAACCAGTTGTTATATTCTGTGACAATACTAGTGCAATCAACATATCCAAGAATCCAGTGATGCATTCCAAGACCAAGCATATTGCAATCAAATATCATTTTGTTAGAGAATTGGTGTAAGACAAGGAGATCAAATTGGAATATGTTCACACAAAGGAACAAATTGCCGATATATTCACAAAGCCCTTATCTAAGGATGAATTTTTGTATCTTAGAGGTAAGTTAGGGGTCATTCCCCTATCTGAAGTTCACTAAAATAAGTTTTAGTGATGCATCAACGTATATAAGATTGAAGATCTATCTGTTTATGTAGTTTAATCAGAAATCATTGCATATGAATCAGTACTAAAGGTACATTGCAATTCACTTTACTTCTGTTATCTTTGGCATGTGTTGTCAAAGAGGGAGAGATCTACTGTCATATCCTTCTAAAATTTGTGAAATTTGAAAATTTTTCTATGAAGTTCCTTAAAAGAAGGAGACTATTAAAAGAGGGAGAAGTCTATTATCTTGTTGGAATTATTTCAAAATTTCATTCTGTTATGACATGTTGTGTTACCATCAATGCCAAAGAGGGAGATTGTTGGATAATGTTGTCCTTAATGTCACACAAATGTCATATCAGTTATTAGTCTCAGCTAACCAAGCTCAAATACAGTGTCAACCGAGCTCACTTGGTCATCAAACAAAATGAGGCAGATAGTGTCAACCGAGCTCACTTAGTCATCAAAGAAAATGAGGCATATAGTGTCAACCGAGCTCACTCGATCATTGAAGAAAATGAGGAAGATAGTATCAATCAAGCTCACTCAGTCATTGAAGAAAATGAAGCAGTCAGTGTTAATCAAGCTTACTCAGTCATCAAAGAAAATAAGGTAGACAAGTGTTAACCGAGCTCACTCGATTATCGAAGAAAATGAGGCACATAGTGTTAACCGAGATCACTCGATCAACAAAGGAATTTGGAAAAGAAATTTTCCACCGAGCTCACTCAGTCATCTATGGAAACTCAGTACTTATCGAGTTCTCCCAGTGATTGAAGGGTTTTCACAGAGTTCACTGTATTAACCGAGCTCAGTTGGTTAACACAGGAATTATTTTCTGAACAGTATTAACTGAGCAGGGTCGACCAGTAAAGGATTTTGTTAGTTTGTAATTTTAATTATTTCTAGCCAACTATTGTATTTGTTTGATTATTGGTCAGTGATTTGAGCTGACTAAGATAATCTAAAAGGTATATATGGCCACTCAAGTTGTAAATAAAAAAGGTGAATGTTGTGAAAAGTTATGAAGGTGCATTATAGTGTGAAATGAAAAGGCGAATGTTGAGAAAAGTTTGATGAAGGATCAGATGCGTTGAAGGAGATGAAAAGTTGTATTTGATTAGTAAGGATTAAGTCAAGAATAACAGAGATCTATAATTAGCAAAGATAAGTTGCATATTGTATCAGATCACTTTATTGTTGCTTTTTAACCATTGTAACAGTGAACTCAAAATCTCTTAACAGAGTTGGTTTAACAGCCATTCTATAAATCCTCTAACAAGGTGATAGTTTAGTTGAATTGTTCTAAAGACCTCTAGCAAGGCCACTCCTAACAGGGTGATTAAATCCTCTAACAAGGTCACACCTAACAGTGTGTTTTGTAACCTTCAACAGGGTTGACTCCTAACAGGGCTCACTTTAGAAGAGTGAAAAATAGTAACTAGTTACATTGGTGGTTTTTCCCATATTGGGTTTCCACGTTAAATCTAGTGTCTCTAGTGTTCATGATTGCTGAATTGTTTTTGGTTATCAGTTCTTAAATTATTATTTGCTGCATTATCAAGTTTCAATAATTTGTAACTAAGATCAAGCTTTTAGACATCTAAGGGACTGTGAAATGTTTTTGTGGTAACTGATTCACCCTCTCCCCCTCTCAGTTACTCCATTCTCATTTCCAACAGTTCATTGATTTTATTATCAATGACTGAAAGGACTAAAAAAATCTACGTTATGAAGAAATAAACAAGGAAATGAAATCTATTCTAATAGAGTAATTTACTCACCAAGTCGGCCCCCTTGGATGAATGAACAAAATAGACAATCAAGACAAAAGATAACTTGAACTGTATTCTATTGAGTCATGCTAAGAGATTACATCTGACTAAAAATAATATCACAGACTATTGTTATGAAAAAATCAATCTATTCTATCTTTCTTCCCAAAAACTCCTTCTCAAAGCTATAGAAATCATTATTTAAAGGGAAACTACAACAACTTCCTAACTCTATGATCACTCCATCAATGAGGATCAATTATATATTCATAAAGTTTGCAATAGAAATATCATTAACCATGATTAAATCCTCCAAGAATATATTAGGTTGAGGGAGCTATATTTGTGTGCTTCCATAATAGAAAACATACAATAGCTTTCTCATTTGCGATGGTTCAACAATCTAGTTAGCTTTGACTTAACACTAAGGTGTTGACTCTAACTACACGTGGCAAGTTCCTACAAAATATTGAATGCATACAACTTATACATAAATATATTTATTTCATCATAAATGTTAGAAAAATGTGTAATATTCAAACTATCACTCTTTTCAAATCATATGGATACACAAAGAAAAGCACCCAAAACATAGCATGGATGAGGAAATATTTATCAAAATGTAACATTCCTTCATTATACCATATAAGTCCATAGATTCAAGTAAATATAGCATATTTGAACTATCCATACTTATACCTCATGTCATCACATATAGATAACATATTCATAAAAAACATAAGTTCATTTTCTTAAAACCATAGAGCTATGATTGTTTCTACAAGATAACCGTCTAAAAATAATGGCCTTTTGGAGGCCCATTAGAGGGCTTAGGTGGAGGTATGCTACATCTTATGTGACCTCTTGAAGACTTTTACTAGTAGCATTAATAGGTCATTTGTAGGAAATCACACCTACAATATTGACAATGAGACATAGTCCAATGTCTTCAAGAAGTGCCACCTTGTAAGAACTGTTGCCATACTTGGCCAATATTTTAGAAGGACCCAACCTTATCATTTGGAGCTTGTGTGGTATCCTTTTGGGAAATATTTTTTTTTTGAGGTACACCATTACAAGATCCCCTATCTAAAATTGTAACTCCCTCTTTGAGGCATCCACCTTTTGCTCCAATTTATCAACATTTTCTATTAGTATCTTCCTTACAATTTTTTGGAATTCCCTCATGGATTCAAAATTTTTTTCAATGTAGTCACTTCCCTATATGCAATCCTTCAATTCTCTCAACTCAAAATCCCCTCTAATATGTAATCCATAAAATATTTCAAAAAGTCTCTTACCTGTTGATCTATTTACTATACCATTGTAGGCATATTCAACCTATCTAGTGAATTGATCCCAAGTCTTCTAACACTCCTTTTTGAGACACCTCAGTAGGTTGTAGAGACTCCTATTAGTCACCTCTATTTGGCCATCAGTTTGTGGGTGATAGGGAGATCCAAAAGACAAGTTAGTCCCAAGCCTTCTTCACAATGTCTTCCAAAAGTGGCTCATGAATTTGGTGTCCCTTTCTAAAACTATGCTCCTAGATAGTCCATGGATCCTAACCATGTATTTGAAAAATAAATAAAAAATCTTAAAAGAATCATGCATGTTCTTGAAAGGTACAAAATTTTACATTTTACTAAACATGTCCACAATCACATAAACGCTACGAGATCCATGCCTTGTCCTTGGTAGACTGACTACAACCTCCATACTTATACATTCCCATGGCCTATTAGGGATTGGAAGTGGTTGGTAAAGACCGTCATTTGTGAATGTTCCCTTGGATTTTTTGCGCACTATGTAACTCTCAACATAATGTCTAATATCTCTAGTCATCCTAGGCCAAAAATAGAACCCAATGACTAACTCTTGAGTCTTATTGACTCCAAAATGACCACTAAGTGACCCACTATGTTTCTCCTAGATAAAATTTTCCCTCATTGATGCATTAAGCACAAAAATTTGACTTCCATTAAACAAATAGATCATTTTGTAATGTATATTCATAATACTCATCATGAAAGTTATTTTTGAACTTCTTGCATACCTTTTAAATTTGAGAAAAATCTTCATCATTAACACATGGGTCTTTGAAGCTTTCAATGCCTATTCTTCATAGTTGGATCTCTTGGAATATGAGGAGTCTCCTACATAATGCATCAAATACCTTATTCTTCACCCTCTTCTTATGTTTGATGGTGAATGTGTAGGCTTGTATAGTTACTCTACCAACTTCATATGTTTGTTGCTAACTTTATCTTGAGAACTAAGGAAACTGAAAGCTTGGTTGTTTGAATACAAAACAAAATTATTTGGAAGAAAGTAGTGGCTCCATTTTATTAAAGCATGAAATAGAGCATATGACTCTAAGTCATAAGAGTATCACTTCATCTTTGTAGCATTGAACTTCTCACTATGAAAGGCCACTGGCCTTCCTTCTTGACATAGAACAACCCCCATAGCTACGTGACTGGCATCACATTCCACTTGGAAAAGTTTGTCAAAGCTAGGAAGTGCTAGTTTAGTTAGTTTTTCTATCTTCATTTTGATTGTTCAAACCCATGATCATCTTGATCATCTTGTGAGGTCCAATAAAATTTTACCTCGATGCCCCCCTTGATTGTATCCAACATAGGAGAAAATATGCCACCGATATGTTTCATAAACTTTCTATAATACTATGCCAAACCATCGAAGCTTCTCAAATCTAATGTAGTCTTAGGAGTAGGCCAATTCAAAATGGAACCTACCTTCTCTTGATCCATATTGAGGTTACCTTGAGACAAAAAAAATCCAGGATAAACTAGCTCCTATCTCTATTGAAGTTGATGAAAGATTAACCCCATAGCTCCCAAGAATAACTTGCATGCAAACACCTATCAAAAAGAAAGAGAGAAGCAAAAAGCTATGGAGTCTAGAATTGCTAGATGTTAGAATGTTCAAATGGGAAGAGTACTTCTTAGGGGGGGGGGGGGGGGTGGTGAATCAGAAGTAACCAATTTTTATCCTTTCAAAACCTTATTAACACATATCTGAAAATTTTTTTGTATGCATGTAAACATATAAACAAACATTAAATGAAAGTATGCATTGAAAAATAGCACAAAGATTTGGTAACCTAGAAACCCTCTAGAAATAAAAAGGTAAAATTGGGGTGGGGATGACACCTGCAAAAATCACTGTAGAAATCAATGTTCAACCACTTCTAATGGTCTGCCCTGTGAAAGGACTGCCCTATTAAAGGCTTTACACTATGTCAATAGTGACTTGGTTAGAGGATTTACAAACACTTACATGAAGTGTCACCCTGTTAAAGGATTTACAATATGTTGTTAAACCCACCTAATATATAGGATTTTCAATCACCTTCTCCAAAGGTTCTCCTACCTAGCTGTTAAGCTAACCTATCAACATAAGATTTCAACCTCTAATACAATTGTGAGAGAGTATTAGAACATTTGACCTGATTGAATGCAATCTCAAATTAATAGATTCAGGTACTAGATTTGCTCTTCTAATTCTGATCCTTGCTAGATTGGATCTCTATATGCATTCCTTGCCCCTTCTGCTATTCTAATTAACTTCATATGAAATTGCCGCTTTGTTCCTCTAAGTCTTTTCTCTTCACACTAAATTTTTTCTATAATCTTCCCTTATACTATTTTCTTCCACACATGCAATGGTGCATTAATTCTCCTTATAAAGAATGAGAAGACTTACGGTTAGGTATGGATCTATGTTCCATATTGAATCTCAAATTCTCACTCATACTTTGTACTTTTCTTATTGGTTGCATGCCTTCACCATTTTTTTGTTTGGTTGCATAGAGATTGCATAGGGAATGTAAATGATTCATCCTTATCCTTTTTCTCTTTTCAAATTTCTCTAATTCAGCTCCAAAAATATAGTTCACATCTTAGTTTGTGCAAATACAAACTCTTATGCTGATCCTAAATTACTCGATACTCATCACATTATTGATTCTCAGTATGAATTGATTCCTAGATTGCTCAACATCTAGTACTTTCTTGGTTTTCTCGACACTTGTATATTCTATATTTCTTGACACATGAACATTTCCTAGATCACTCGACACATACTACATTCTAACTTTCTCTGAACCAACTATGACTTGGCACCTATTGAAATTCTAGCTCAGCATCTATTGTGTACTTGGCATGTATGATGAAAATGGTTGAGTGTGTTGACACTCAATTATTAAGACTATTATTTTGACCAACAATATCCCCCTTTGACACGAGTGTCAAAAATACTTAACTAAGCATTTATGAACTTAACCTTATTGAGTACATCTTTTTTTCACTTGACATTCATGCAAAATTTCAAAAAAAAAATATTGTAAGTAACAATATACCTTATGACTCCTCGTGGGTTGATTATGCCTTGAGACTGAAATTTTGTGCTAATGTGCCTAATCCTTTCTTGTCCTTTTCCTTGTTTCAGCATTCTGAGCCTGCGTTCTATATCTGATCTATATGAAGTTCAAAATTTTTGCATCTCCCCCTTTCTTCTTTATTACATGACTTCCCCTTTTTGGCTATTTACAAACTTTCCACTATTATTCTCAAAAACGAATAAAATAATGTAAATAAAAAATGGTTCAAAATTTAGTATCTCCCATAGTATCTACATATATCTCCCCCTTACTTTATTATCTCCCACTTTTTGACATTGATGTCAAAGGGTTCTATGGATAATACCATGCTTAGCCAAAAAAGTGTTATTTACCTCTAGAAATATCTTTAGAGCTGCATCCCAATTTGCTAGTGCAATGTCCAATGACTTATGCTGGATGGAAACTTTTGTTGCTAGATGTACAAGTCTATTAGAGTAGAAAGATTTGAATCTTTCTTGAGGACTGTCTTTGCATACATCTACTCCTTACGGAGTACCTCCAAGTGAGGGGTTATAGAGGACTAGATTTGCATCAACTTTTCTTTTGTATTTGCCTCCTCTACTATTAATACAACTAATTCTCTTTGTATGTGAAGCATTTGAGTAAAATGCTTCTCACTCTGAGCTGGATTGGTTGGGAGTTGCATACTAGAAATATTTAGATTTCTCTCCAAGCTCATTATTCTCTAGCTAGTCTATTGTGTGAAATTGGAAAAATCACACAACTTGTTGTACAGGGAGAATATATTTCCAAGTATAATTTTGACTTTATCTATTTTCTTAGCTAGTTCAACTTATGATAGTGCTATATCACCAGATATTTTCTCATTTAACTTTCCTTGGAATTTCCTTTTTGACCACTCCATTAATTTTGCATTTGCATCATGGTCCTCATTTGTCACCTGATCAACTATGTTAGATAGTTGTTCTATGATTGGCTTTGACCCATTAGGTGTTTGCAAGCTGAAGGCATCCATAAATATGTGCTTGATCTCATTTAGTGCTATCCTATTTTTGTATTCTTTTTTCAATACCTCGTGTCTTCTTCTTCTATCTAGTGTATTCTGAATTTCATTCATCTTATCTTCAATGAGAGTGTTGGATTCATAGTAAGGTATTGTGATCTCCTCATCAAGCTTAAGAATTCCATAATGAAGTTTCCTAGCTACTTTTGTTGAGCTCAAGCTTGGTGTCCTAATTTGTAATGCTAACATTTTAGTGCTCAATTTCTAAAGAGTTTGAGTGGGAGTACCTATTTTGGGTAGTTCAACCAAAGTTTGTATTGCAAATTGCTCCTAATCTCTTGTCTCTTCCTTCTCTTCAGCTTGTTTCTCCTTTTCACTATCACTATCAGGGGATGCACTTACTAGCTCTTTAGTTCTCTCTTTGTCTTCCCCTACTATTGCACTCAACACTTGAAGTGCATCTGTAACTTATTTTGGTGGAGATGGTGGAGGAAGGAATAGGATTCTAGTAGTTTTTATGGTCAAAGGTGATTTTTGTGTTTGCACCTTGACTTCCTTTGATTTCACTACTGCCTTTTCCAACTCATCAACACTGACTAGTATTGGACTTGAACATAGTCTAGCTTCTTGTGTTGACTAGTGAAGGATCTTTGCTAGATCCTTTATAGTCAATGGATTAATGTTTTGACTAGAAGTGTCAATAAAATCTTTGATCTTGATAGTCTTTGTAGGTGCGATGGTGGCATGAGGAGGGCTAGGAGGTGATAGTTGTGTGTCTTGCACACTTTTTTCTTGCTACTTTTTTGCACCATTTTATTTCTCTATCTCCTCTTTATTCTCCTCTTCATCTTTCTTCTCTTCCTCATTCTTCTTCTCTTCTACCTTCTTTTCCTCCTCCTTCTTTATTTCTTTCATTTCCTTGGCACTTGCTTCTGCCTTATATTCTTCATCAAACACATCATTAATTTTCTTGTATATTATTTTCCACAATTTTGTGGATTTTTTGACTACATCTTCAATTTTATTATGCAAAATACTGAATGCCCTATATTTTGGAGTAAATCTATTATTGTGCCTCTTAATTGCATTAGCTATTTGATCCTTAGTCAAATCAGGAAATAATCTTGCTAATGTATATTCTCTTATTTCCTTCTCCATCTGTAGGTAAAAATACTATTTTTCTTCTACTATTTGTACAATTCCTTGGGCATTGAACCATCTAGCTCTAGAGGGGTGTGCTTGTATTTAGCCATCATAGCATACATAGATTTCTCTAATTTATTTTGCTTATCTTTTGTGAGCTTATTAAAATCTAAATTCTCTAAATCTTTCAAGTCATTATTTTAAATCTTTGTACACAATTTATCAATTGAAAACTTTGATGGATGACTTACCACTTTAAATTGACTGTTATCATCTATTTTAGTCTTTTCTTCATCAGATTTAGGTTGAGCCACATATTTTCTTCTCTTTCTCGGATCTTCATCAGTCTTCTTGGTGGCTTTCTTCTTCTTATATTCCTCTTCTCTTTTCTTTTGTGTTGTGGCCTTGGTGGTAGCTCTTGTAGTGGGCTTCTTTGGTGCAGATTTTGCCACTTTCTTAGCTTCGGGTTGAGGAGCAAGTGGAACTTTTTCCTTCCTCTTGGTGACTTTAGTTCTGATATGTGCTTCTTTGGCTTCTTCTTCCTCAGTACCTTCCTCTTTATCCTCACCTAAGACTTGGGTCAATTGTAGAGGCTCTTTTTTAGGCTCATCTCCTTCATTTTCATTGTCTTCCTCTTCTTCATCTACTTCCTCTTCCTCTGTTGTACTTGCCTCTTGAACACCAAATTTCTTTTTGATCTTCTTGACCAATTTATCCTTCTTCTTCACTGTTGTGGCTATTTTGAGGTCTATTACTACCCTTGATTTAACAATATCATAGGTTCCAAAATGTTTTATAGTTTTATCAATTTTGTCTGCAAGTAGAGCTATTATTGCAGCTGAGGCTTGATCAATATCAAGTTCATAACCTAGTGGCCTAAGTCATCTTACTCTAGGTATGACTACATGCATGTAAGTGTAATCAATGTCCACAAGAAAAAAAATGTCCTTTTCATCCTTCTCAACTAGTTAGACTGGTATCCTCATTCTTTGTTTCATGGACTTCTTGAAGTCCTCAAAATAGCTAGTCATTTGGGTATCAAAATTCTCACCCATTTGATCAATGAATCCATTTATTTAGTTAAAAATGGTCTTGTTTGGATCCCATATCACCTTACCTACTGAAGGGAACTCTTTCATAATGTAGAAATACATGTAAACCAAAACTGAGCCAAATTTGCATTGAGCTCCCTTAGACTTCCTTATAGCTCCTAGATTTTCATTGATCTACTATAACATGAGCTTTGCAAGATCATATGTATGATCTTTCTTCAGCAATTTATAAGCAACATCCACTGCTATGCATGGTACACTATTCATTCTTTTTGACTAGTAGAATTTGTCTGATATGACTCTCACAAAAAAATCTAGTAGGGGTTCTGTGATGGTGTCTATTGTCATTTCCCTATTATTCCATTTTGCCCTTGTATTCTTCTTTATGGCTTCCTTTTTGTCACTTCTTAGGGTCTTTGGCTGATCTAGGGTTGGAGTACTAGTAACCCTATGTATAGTTTTCTTTGTGAACTTTACTAGCCTTGTTTCTAACCAAAAAGCTCCATCATGGAATTTTCTCAACATAGTGCGTATCCATTCTATTGTGAACACAATAGGGAAAACTAGGGCTTTGGTCAGACCCTTCTTCTCAACTATGGAGAATTCATCTTTAAGTTTTCCATTTTCATAGAGTTTATCAAATACATCAAAAATCTCCAAATCTCCTATGGCTCCAACTTTACAGTTATAAAATTTTCAAACATCTTGGATCATAACAACTTTATCAGGAATTAAGGATAGGGCACCAATGAGATCATTTTAATAAGCGACTTCAGGGATGGGTCTAAACTTTGGTCGTCTAACTTCATTACTGACAAGTTGTATTTCATGAATTTCCTCCCCTTTGGTAGGTTTTCACCCAAATGCCATCTTTTCCAAACTAGGGTTTAAAATTAAATAGACTTTCAAATTATGTGTAGCTTGGCACTTGGATGAAATACCTATGAATCATTGGACTAGAGTTGAATCATGGTTGGAATCACTGCTAATCATTGTTTGATCACTATAGAATTTCCTCTTCATTCTACTTGACTTCACTTTGTGTTTGAATGATTTAGAAAAGAACAATTTTTACCTTTATTAGGTTAAAAAACCTAGCATTTATTACACTTGTGATTATAGCTGTACACTCAACTTCCAAAGATTTTATCGACTTGGCTTCCACTAAAGTTTATTTACTTGGTATCTGCTATGTTATTTCACTTGTCATCAATTGAACACTTTTTAATTACTCGGCAGCCACTAACATTTCTTTCCTCAACATCCACTACACTATCCAACTTGGCATATACTAGAGTTTTACTTGAAAACCAAAGGTAGCTCAGAATCATCTTCTAACTTTTAACTAGGCATCCTTTCTCATGCATATTTCTTCTTTGCAGTACTTCTATGCTTTCTTGGGTTGATGTATGATACATCTTTGTATGTATTAGCCCCATGTATCTATCTTGTGCTTAATTAGATGAGGCATGATCACTTGACCTTTTAGGTGAAGTGATCTCTCCATTTGATGTGTTGCATTCACATTTATTCTTCCAAGTCTTGTTCATTTCTCCTCTTATTTGTTCAACATCAATCTTCTCTTTTCCTTTGTTGACTTTAGATTTTGATGCTTTTAACTTTGTAGGATAGTTTTTTGCTGATATGACTAGTCTTCAAACAACTAAAACATGTAGTTTTTTTTAGCCATCTGTTGTAACTTCCCTTGAAATGTGTCCTTATGCAATTTTTAGGAATGTGTCCATACTCTTAATAATAGTGACAACTATACCTGGTATTGTAGTCCCAATTGTAGTGATGTGCATGATTGATTCCTCTTGCAAGCTGACCAGATGTCCACATAGGCTTTGATTTGCATTCAAGTGCTCTATGTCCATATTTTTTATATTTATAGTAGTGACCCTCAAATCTTGGTGTCCTCATGGTCTTGGTTCTGTAGTCCTGTGTTAAATGTCCTTACTTTTTGCACTTGTGATAGAAATTTGCATCTATTGTCTTATCATGTTGATGACTATTCTTTCTTCTATGCATATTAAAGGTATGTCCCTTTTTACCATAGAAATGAAAATTAAGTTTAGTGTTCTTACCTTTGTTTCTTCTTTCTTATACAGCCTTGGATGATTCTCCTTGTTCAGTGCTGATGTAGCCAAGTCTTGTAGTGTTATTACTAGCCCTTGGTGATTTTAGCAATTGCTCAAAGTACTTGATGGCCTCATTGGGTTTGTTGTAACTTTCTTCTATTTACTTTTCTCTCTTCAATTCATTCTGCAATTGTTCATTCTATATCTTCAAGGTGCAGATCTCAATATCCTTCATGTTTAGCTCATGATGAGCATTAATCATTTGGCTTCTACGATGGCCTTATCTTCAATAACTCTTTTGAAATCTTTTCAAATTCAATTGTCTTCTCTTCTAGCCTATTGTTGAGATTTCTCTTATTGTCTTCTACCATGGCCTTCTCTTCAATAGCTCTTTTCATTTGTTTAGTCAGTTCATAAATCATTATGGCTTGTGATTCTTTTTCAAGCTTGATTAATCTAATTTCTTCAGCTTGTGCTATGTTTTTCTCCATTAATTCTGCTATTGCTGCATCAAATTCTTTGGAGTCTCCATTTGAAAAAACTTGTGAGGTGTCAATCTCCTTGTAGTGTATGTCATTTTCAGCTATGGCTATCTCCTTTCTTCTTTTCAAATATTTTCTCAGTTCCTCCTTGGCTTCCTCTACTTTTTGTAGAGCTAGTTTCACATCAATCACTTGATTATCAATGATCTTCCCAAGTTTGAAGACTTCCATCTTCTAACCTTTTTCTCCAAACTATTAGAATTCCCCTTGTGAGAACTAGGCTCTAATTCATTGTTGGAATGTTCAAATGGGAAGAGTACTTTTGAGAGGGGGGTGAATTAGAAGTAACCATTTTTTATCCTTTCAAACCCTTATTAACACATATCTAAAAAAGAATTTGTATGCATGTAAAAATATAAATAAACATGAAATGAAAGCATGCATCAACACATAACAAAAAGATTTGGTAACCCATAAACCCTCTAGGAATAAGAAGGTAAAACTAGGGTGGGGATGACACCCACAAAAATCACTACAAAAATCAATGTTCAACCACTTCTAATGGTCTGCCCTATGAAAGGTCTGCCTTGTTAAAGGCTTTACATTATGTCAATAGTGACTTGGTTAGAGGATTTACAAATAGTTAGATGAAGCTTCACCTTGTTAAAGGATTTACAATAGATTGTTAAACGCACCTAATACATAGGATTTTCAATCACCTTCTTGAAAGGTTCTCCTACCTACCTATTAAGCTAACCTATCAACATTGGATTTCAACCTCTAATACAATTGTGAGAGAGTATTAGAACGTTTGACCTAATTTAATGCAATCTCAAATTGCTAGATTCAGGTACTAGATCTGCTCTTCTTGTTCTAATCCTTGCTTGATCTAATCTCTATATGTGTTCCTTGTTTGTTGTGATATTCTAATCAACTTGATATGAAACTACTGCTTTGTTCCTCTAAGTCTCTTCTCTTCGCACTGAAATTTAGCTATAATCTTCCCTTATACTATTTTCTTCCACACATGAAATGATGCATTCATTCTCCTTATAAAGAATGCAAATACTTAGGGTTAGGTATGGATCTATGATCCATATTGAATCTCAAATTCCTGCTCATACTTTGCATTTTTCTTATTGGTTACATGCCTTTACCATTTTTTTGATTGGTTGAATGCAGATTGCATAGAGAATGTAAATGATTCATCCTTATCCTTTTTCTCTAAGTTGGCTCCAAAAATGGTTCACATCTTAGTTTGTGCAAATAGAAACTCTTATGTTGATCCTAAGTTACTCAGTACTGATTACATTACTAATCCTTGGCATGAACTGATTCTTGGATTGCTCGACATCTATTAATTTCCTAGTTTTCTCAGCACCTATTAAACAGTATATTGGTTGATACCTACATATTTTTTATTGCTCAGCACATGAAAATTTCCTAGATCACTTGACACATACTGCATTCTAACTTGCTTGGCAGGAACTATGAATCAACACCTATTGAAATTTTGGCTTGGCATCTATTGTGTACTTGGCATGTATGCTTAAAATGGTTAAGTGTGTTGACACTCAATTGTCAAGACTATTCTTTTGACCAACACTAGATCCATAGATGAGACATTCTTCAAGAACAAAAATGAGATTTCTATTATCAATATTGAATGAATAAATTACAAAGAGATCAATCTTTATAAAAGGTATCTAACATAGGTTGCATGATAAAAATTAATAAAACTATTAATTATTATATGCTTAAAGTTTATCTTAATTATTCTATAGATAATAAGTGACTTAATAATTAAATTAATGTTATTTAATTAAAAAATTAATAATTATTACTGTAACACCCCCCCTTAATATAAATTCATGGAGTAGCTAGAAACCTAGAAACTATTGTTGAAAGAAAATTTGGGTCCCAAAAAACAATGGCTGATGAGGTACCCAAGCACAACCAAATCTTTGTAAAGAGGAGAAATATAGAAAACCATATGGGAAAAACCCTACTCCAAAAAGAGATGGAAATAAAATGTTCCATAAGATATGAACAAAAGAATCATCATGAATACCACTACTAAAGCATGAAGTTACAAACACTACAAAATTGTTGATCTGAAGAATTTCCACTATATAAAAAATTATTGGGTAGAGAAGATTAAGTCTAAAGAGCTGATCAATCAAAGATGAAAGGTATCTTCATGGCCTCCAAAAATAGGAATGAAAGAATATATATATAATAAATTATCCATCTCATTGAAATGCATAGGTATCTAGCCACCACAATCACCTAGTATATAGGATCAAATACTGAATACATATCTCACTCCATCAAACTAAGAAAGAAATAGAATGAACATAATCCCACTATAAAGCTAAGAGGTAAGACATAAACACTAAAATTCAATGCAATATCTCCTACATAAAAAGAACTAGGAACATTGAGAGTGCAAAAGAAGTACAAACACCTATAATGGCACATGTCATCGACACATCATGAGGCTAATGTCATCAACAGAACACTCACTTGTCAAAGGAAGATGGAAAATATGGCCAACATGAAACTCCCCAAGGAAATTTATAATGTAGTATTATTACAACAAAGCACATAGATGCAACATCCCAAAATGCAATAGAGTGACACTTTATCTCAATACATTTGCAAAAATACTACAAAAGGATGTCAAAAAAGACCAAAAGAGACATAAGGATGATATAATAGATAGTAAAACCCATGAAAAATCATATGAAATAAAAAAAATGATCCCCAAACCAGAAACAACCTATATATCCATTAGAATGCAAAAACATAACTGAATGGGATGTGCCTAGAGCAGAATCTAGAAAATAGAATGTCTCAAAATGTCTTGTGGAGTGCAAAATAGAACTTATAACTTTGATAACCAAAATAGGTTGCCAAATAAAACAAAAAATCCAAATAAACTACACCATCACAATAAGCTCGGAATCATCTTTCTTGTGATATCTTGTTTGTGAAATGTGATATGTTGTTTGCATCTAAAATTCTAGAAATTATCGCCTTGGGAAACATGCCAAATATGGGAGTAATTTTTTTTGGCCTCAAATTCCAACTATGTCCAAATTGAATAAATTTTATATGAAAATAGGGTTCTTCGAGCACTCTAAGCTCAACGATGATGTTCATTTGTGCTCAAAGTGACCCAAAAATTAGTAACCCCCTAGATTCAATACAAAAATAACTTTTAAAAATGAAACCCTCTGAAAGAGAAAGCACATATATTAAAGCCAAGACAAACCTCTCATAAATAGAATAGGGGCATGAAGATATGAAACTCTGATAGCATTTTGAAGTTGATGAAAGATAAACCCCACAACTCCCTAGAATCACCTACACACAAATACCTATCACAAAAAGAGAGAGAAAAGCTATGGAGGCTGGAATTCCTAAATCCATGGATGAGACATTCTTGATGAGCAAAAAAGAGATTGCTAATATCAAAAGTGAATGAATAATTTACAAAGAGACCAATCCTTATAAAAGGAGATCAAAACCCTAATAGGTATCTAACCTAGTTTGCATGATAATAATTTATAAAAGAATTAATTGTTATATGCCTAAATTTTAGCTTAGTAAACTAGATATAATAAGTGACTTAATAATTAAATCGATATGATTTAATTAATAAGAAAATACTTATTACTCTAATAGTTTCATGAAGTCACACTTCTCCAAGTTTATCATTATCTTTTCATCATGTAATTTCTTGAAAATAATTTGCAAATGTTTGATATGCTCCTCTTTAGTTTTTTCTAAAAATTAAGATGTCATCTAAATAGACAACAACAAACTTACCAATGTAATCTGCCAATACCTTGTTCACCACCCTCATAAAAGTTGATGGGGCATTGGATAGACCAAATGGAATCACAAGTTATTCATAAAAACCTTCTATAGCTTGAAGGTTATTTTCCATTCATCCCCTTCATGTATTATGATTTTATGGTAGCCACTTTTAAGGTCTATCTTGGTGAAATACCTTGCTCACCCAAAATAGTCCATTAGGTCCTCAATTCTATGAATTTGGAACCTATACCTAATGGTGAACTTATTAATGGCTCTAGAATAATTACAAAGTCTCCAAGTTCCTCCTTTTTTTGAGTGCTAAAATAGTAGGGACTACACATGGGCTAAAGTTTTTCTTAATTAAGGATATCTTATAGGAATATTTATTAGGTAAGGTAGCTTCTAGGATAAAGTCTATTTGGTAGAAAACAAGACTCCTAGGAGGTAGGGTGGTAGGCTATCCATCACTAGCAATAGCTTTCTACTCTTTAAGTGTTGCACTTCACTTGGTATCTCTGTATTCTTAGCAACAACTTCATACTTAGGTTTCAAAACCAATACAAACCCCACTACATCTTCTTCCATTGGGGTCTTCAAGAACACCTCACCAACCATGAGAACACTTGGACTTGAGGTCCTCAAGTCCCCTTCTTCTAGCAAGGATTGGATTTTGAAAGTCATCCCATCCTTTGAATAAGTAGACATTTTTGGTCCCATAATGTATGGCTTGATTATCAAATTGTCATGGCCATCCAAGTAGAAGGTGGCATGAATTCATGGGGAGAATATCACATAACACCCTATCCTTGTATCTCCCTATGGTGAAATCTAGCCATGCTTGTTCTCCAACAAGAATATGTTCTTTATTGAGCCATATGACCTTATATGGGTTGGCATGAGGGATTATTTTTAACTTTAGCTTGTTGATTGCCTCTTCATAGGTTATGTTGTTAGTTGATGTTGAGTCATTGATGACCCTACAAACTTTTCCCATGATCTTGTTAGAAATAGATAATACTAAGAGCATCGAGGGGGGGAGTGGTTGTAGTGGGTGAATCAATATTCTACAAACTCTTGCCCACAACTAAATATTGTTAGTTACTTTATAACTTGTATATGAAAGTAAATGAACAATGTTGAATAGTAAATACAACCATACACATAAAGAACTCATAACACCATTAGTTGTTAACTAGGGAAACCCTAGCCAAGGAAAAGCTTTAGTGGGGATGATACATACTAGATGATTCACTAAATAATAGGATTTGGTTAAGGATATTGACCCTATTAAGAGTCTATAAAGTACATATAGTGTCTTGAGTTCTTGTTAGAGGACTAGCCCTTGCTAGAAGCCTCAACCCTATTAGGAGTTGGTATATCAATTACAATGTATGCAAGAAGAATCCACTACCCTAACATGCAATTATACAATTCAATTCCTTCACAAGATAGATATACATACAATACTTTCTTGTTGTTGGAACTCACACTTGCTTTGATCTTACATTAGATTTTGGATCACATAAAATTTGCACATGATTCTCAAAATAGTTTTCATGTCACATAGAATCATGTGGATTCTATAATATCTATGCATTACACACATTTACTACATAACACACTTACTCTCTATTTGTGCAACATAAGATCTTTACTTATACCTTGTGCATTCACAAATTGTTTCTCAGTCAGCTTCCATGTCTTCCAATGCTTGATATAATATAAAATAATAACCAAAAAGTCAACTTAACATGACTTAGTAATTACATTGAAATCAAAATAATTTCTAATTTTGTACAACTC
The DNA here is from genome assembly GCA_028749045.1 of Cupressus sempervirens. NCBI lineage: Eukaryota > Viridiplantae > Streptophyta > Pinopsida > Cupressales > Cupressaceae > Cupressus > Cupressus sempervirens. The sequence goes on along the minus strand of CM053793.1, from coordinate 674,417,325 downwards.
TATTTTTTTCTATTCTTTGTTCTGCACTGTTAAATACCACCATAGTTAAACTTATGGTAAATTGCATCATACTAATTGTACACACATTCTCACTGATACAAATTGCCTTGAAGGTGTCATAAATATTTTCTTAACTATGCATAATTTAATTCTCTATGCATCATCCATACTAATAAGATTTATTTATTATACTCCTACAAACTATATAATACTTAGATAATTTTCTGTCTGTAAATGCATAAATGAAATGTTGAGTATTTGTTGCCATAAATGTCAATAATCAAGACATCTAACTAACCATATTTACAAAAATCTTGCCCTTTGGCATTGATAGCAACATTTGTAAAAATTGGCTAAGTCCCAAAATGATATCATACCAAAAAAAACAAAAAAAAATAACTACACACAAATTCCCTTCAAAACATAATAATTTTATTCATGTTTTGATGGATCACTACATTCCTTATCACTCCTTTACATTTGATACATAAATAAGCTCCCATTTACATATAAATTTAAATCTATACAATTTTCTTCTAATAATACTCCCCCTTTGACATCAATGGAAAATGTGCAAAAAAAATTGTATCACAAAAACTTGTAGTCTGTTGTTGATAAGCTCGTCATTGTGGATATGTAATCTAAAAAATTAATCTTTAGTCTATCAAATTCCTTCTTCTAGTTGCCTTTGACTATATCTAATATAATGATGAGTGTAAAAAGTTCATAGGATGCCACTTCGATTGTGCTCAAGTCAGTATAGGCTAAATTGTCATAGGAATTTCTTACTAAAAGACATTTTGAAAATAAAGAATCTTCTTATTAGCTTTTCCTTGTCAAATTCAATGCTTCAAATATCATTGTGGATCTTCTCAATCTCATTTTTAGAATCTTCAATTCTAATTGTAGGTTGCTACAATCTTGTAGTGAGTGATTGAAGCTCACTCATATGGATTTTGATCTTTACATCAAAATCATATATGTAATTGTAAGACATTGTGCACTATCCATAAGAATTCTTACCTTTAGCAATATAGTGTCTCAGTTCCTTGATGTTTCCATCAAGTTCCTTCAAATCATTATGCATATTAGTGCACACAGTGTTAAATAGGGCTAAATCATGATTACCATGTGCTTGTGTTGCTACTACTTTAGCTAAGGTTGTGAATTCCCCATCAAAGGTCTTCCTGAACTCTTTTTCCTTAGCTTGCAACTCTAGATTAGCTACGATTGTACAAACTATCTTTTGCATGTGCTCCAAGATTTCAGCAAGAGTCTTCTCTAATGAATTTATAGGATTTTTTTTCTCAAAAATTTTTCTTAAGGGTCCAATTAGCTCTTTTTGATCTTCATTATCAAATGGAATACTATAGTAGCATTTTTCATCTATTCCAGCTCCTAATACTACAATAGTCTTTTTCATCTATTCCTCTGCACTCTTGTTTTCCTTAGCCTCTTTCTTCTTCTACTCTTCTTCTTCTCTCCTTTCCTTTCCCTCTTCCTCTTTCTTCTTCTTCTCACGTTCTTCTTTCTACTTCATTTCCTATTCTTGTTTTCTCTTCTTCTATCCATCTACACTAGACTATTAGCCTTTTTTTGCTTAGTCTCCTTAGGTACTTAGGACATATATTTCATTATAGCCTCCTTTATTTCTTTCCTAGCCTCCTCATAATTGCCTCCCATCAAAAGAATTTATCTTCCTTTGTTCCTAGCAAGGGTTTCATACCCTTCAAAATTGTTTCGAATTCCTCTTTTAATCCAATATCACATAACTTTCTCATGGATGAGATCCTCATATTCAAATCTTCTTCTACTACCCTTCTCTTTCTATTGATCAACCTATTGTATAGGTCTTCTAGAATCTTATTCTGAATACTGCAAAATCTTTTATTCCTCTTACTAATAAATTTAATTATGGCATTCTCTAATTGCCTCCTATGCATGTTGGTATACATGCAAAATTTTTTGTTGAACTGAACAATTTTTTTATCATTTATAATCTACATGTTTAGATTTTCTACCTTTTGTTTCCATTCTTTCTTGTTTATGGTTGTCTTGGCTTCTTGTGCATCTTGCTCAATGAGTTTATCTTTATCATCATCATCATCATCTTCTAAGCTTTTAGAACTTCTCACTTGCATGGTTTTCATTCCTTTGTTAGGCCCGTTATTTCTCTTCTTTACTCTTTTCTTTGCTTAAGGTGTAGGTTCTTACTTAACCTTCATCGATCTCCCTAACTTCCTCTACGTAGTAGATACTTCCACCTTTGACTACCTTGTATATTTCTCATAGCTTGCTCTTACAGATTGCACTTATACAACTCCTTCATATGGTGCAATGAAAGCTTATTTACATGGTTGTCTCATTGTTACTCCTAAAGGTCTTGCAACTACAATAGGTGTTGCTATCAATACTTTTCCTTATCCACTAGCCTTCATCTCTAGCGCAATTCCTTTTATCTCTTTAAATTCTTGTTTGGTCATGCCATATTCCTTGAATATTAAATCTATCTCCTTCTCTAATTTATTTTCACTCTCCTTTGCATGGAGATCAAACTCTACAATTCTTGACCTTTCATCATATGTCCCCCATCTAGGACAATATGAATCCTGCTCAGACTTGAATATGATCTACACATACCCTTCAATAAGTTCAATGCTCATCTTATAGCCCATAGGCTCAATGAACTTCACTCTAGGTATCACTGCTTCCATGCAAGTTTTCTTAGTTTCCACCATGAAACATAAATAATCCTTATACTTCTCTACTATAGAGGGAGGTATCATATACCTTAATTTAATCTCAGGCTGAAATTACTTCATCATTTTTTCAATATCAATGTCTCTGACATTGTTAGATTTACATCTCTAGTGTTGAGTTACAATATTCATTATGCACTTGTTGCTATCCCAATTAATTGCTCTAGAAAACTTCTTAGTAATTTAAAATAATAAATGATTCAATAGGGACTCAATTCTAAATATTGTGCTCTTCATTTTCTTTATCTTTGCAATATTGTGCAAAAGATGCACTCTGACAATGTCACACAAATTAAATTTTCTCCTTTCAATGGCCATCACATATTATGTATGAAGGAATCCAACTACTATAAAGTTTACCCTTGTTCCATAGTTTAATTTGTACCCTAAGATTTTTTTAGTCAACAACTTGACTGCTTTATCCTAAATAGGATCAACCCTCATATTTCTTCCATCAAACTTGGTTTTCAAGTTAGTCTCCACTAATTTCCTTATGCTTTTCTCATTAACAAGATTACAACCTTCGATTCTAAATCTTGTGACCTTGTGGATTAAGTTATTATCAATGACAATCTCCACATCACCTAACTAGAACATATCATCATGAACTCTGCTCAATATAATTTGGGTCCACTCATGATTGTCAAATTATGTGTAGAACATATACTTCACCAAATTCAAATATTCAAGGTGCACATACTCAGACTTTAGGTATAAGTCATCATTACACATGACTCCTAAGTCCTTGTGAATCTCCTCATCACCTATACTATCAAATTTTCAATGTATATAATTCCTTATATCCTCTACATGTAACACATTTTTTGGAACTTGCAAAAATATGCATACAAGATCATCTAGTAAATAGACAAATAGGTGTTTCTTGAGCTCATACCTTGGTGTATCACTAACATCATGCACTTTTTGACCAGCAATTCCTCAATAACTATATATGCATTAAGAAACTGGATTCAATATTTCATAAAATACCTCAAATTTGTGATTTAGGGCTTCCAAAACTTTTGTCTTCACAAACTTTCTTCATACTTTAATTGCTGTCAAATTGCTCTTCATTTCACTCAAGAAACTTCATGTGAACAAATGACACATTAAATCTTTCTTACAGTCCTTAAATCATTTCAAGTCACATTGTACAATAAATGTGTATCTACTACAAACTTAGAATTAATGTGTCTATTTATCAATGAACTTGATTTTACAATTCCTACTTACTATGATCACATCAAGACTTGCACACTAAACCATAACTTTCTATCTATGCCTTCTACCTTCTATTAATTGCATAATCTTTAACTCACTCTCTAACATTAGTTCGGACCACTGATATTGTGCTGGTTACTACAATAGCTTAATTCAAACAACTTGAGCCACAAATAATCTGACTTCAACTTTCTGCCAAGTACATCAAAGAATTTTTATTCCATTACTATATGTGAACTCTATAGATTGCAAGCCTTCAAAAATTCTTCTTTCAACTCCTCAACATGTTCCTTTACTGCTTCTTTCTAACTATTTTTTCCTCCATTTTTATTCCTTGTATCATTCCTATTGATGTTCCTTCTATGATTAGGGTTCTTGTTAAACTTCTCTTTGTCCATTCCATAGAATCCTCTTGTATGTCCAAATTTATTGCATAACTAATATACAGGTGCATTTCTCCTCTAATTGTCCTCACTTTGGCTCTCAAGTGCTCTACAATTCCTTCTATGTGAACTCTCTAGATTGCAAGCCTTCACAAATGCTTCTTTCAACTCCTCAACATGTTCCTTGACTGCTTCTTTCTAACTATTTTTTCCTCCATTTTCATTCCTTGTATCATTCCTATTGATGTTCCTTCTATGATTAGGGTTCTTGTTAAAATTCTCTTTGTTCATTCCATAGAATCTTTTTGTATGTCCAAATTTATTGCATAACTAATATACAGGTGCATTTCTCCTCTAATTGTCCCCACTCTGGCTCTCAAGTTCTCTATAATTCCTTGCAATATGTCTAGGATTGTTACATTTGTTACAAACAAACTACTTCCTCACACCATTAGGTTTCCATCCATCATTAGATATTTTATGTGATCTACTTCTTCCATTACATGTAGGGTTTTTATTCCTAAACATTATACTATTCTTATTATCATCAACAAACTTAGGTTTCTTATATTCTACTACCTTGTTTCCTTAACCATGACAATTATAACAATATAAATTATTAATAGGTTCAAAAGGCTTACATGTACAATATCTCTTCAAATGTCCAACTTCATTACATATGAAACATCTACCTTTGAATTCATGTCTTCCCTCTTTGGATGAATCATCTTATTTAGGTTCTTTAACTTGCTCAGTTGTTCTAAGTTCATCAAATTTCTTTATCAATTTAGTTTTCTCAACTTCATCAAACCACTTGAATCTTTTTTTAGGGATTTATACTATACAATCTAGTTCTACCCTAATCCAATTGAACTATTGTTTTTCTTGTGTCAATTCTCCTTTCATGATGATGTTATATTTTTCCAACTCTACATGCTCTATATTAATATAATCTAATTCAAATGTCACTTGAATTAACTAGGATCTAAGGTCAGCATTCTTAGAGTTTAGATTAGGTTCACTCTTGTTGACACTAGTCTTAAGACTCAACTTAAGTTCAACAATTTTCAACTCATGCTTCAAGATCTAATTCTCTTTCTTGAGATTGACTATATCTTCATTAACACTATTCTACACAAATGATTCCTTGCTAGATTTAAAATCATCAATATCATCTTTCAGTTTGCCAATGTAAACTTTTACATCTTTTTATCTATCTTTCAAGTTGTCTCTCTCTTCATTAAGAAGGTCAATCTATTCAAGACCTTCTTCAAGATTCTTCATCAACTATTCCATATTCACTAGGATCTTACTTAAGCTATTAAGCCTCTTCAAAATAACTATTCTCTGATACAAAATTTTAGAAATAAATAATACTGAAGGGGAGGGGGGTAGTTGAATTAGTATTCTACAAATGTTTTCCCACAACTGAATATTTTTAATTACTTAATAACTTGCAAATGAAAGTAAACCAGCAATATTGAATAGTAAATATAACCATACATATAGAGAAATCATAACATCCTTATTTCTTAACTAGATAAATGCTAGCCAAGGAAAAATCCCACTCGGGATGATACCCACTAGATGATTCACTAAACAATAGGATCCAGTTAGGGATATTGACCCTATTAGGAGTCTATGAAGTACATATAGTGTCTTGAGTCCTTGTTAGAATTCTCAACCCTATTAGGAGTTGGTAGATTAATAACAGTGTATGCAAGAAGAGCCTACTTCCCTAACATATAATTATACAATTCAGTTCCTTCACAAGATAGATATACATACAATACTTGCTTGCTGCTATAACTTGCACATGCTTTGATCTTACATTATATTTTGTATTACATAATGTTTGCACATAATTCTTACAATAGTTTTCATTTCACATCTAATCATGAAACTTCCTTAATATTTGCATATTACACATATTCATTATGCAACACACTTACTCTCTATTTGTGCAATATAAGGTCTTTAATTTTACCTTGCACATTCCCAAGTTGTTGCTCAATCAACTTCCATGTCTTCATGTGCTTGACATAATATAAAATAATATCCACATATTCATCTTAACATGACTTAGTAATTATTTTTTATATCAAAATAATTCCTAAATTCATACACCTGTGCTTTCTACTATGCTCTATTCTACACTATTAAATACCAACACAGTTAGACTTATTATAACTTTTGCCATGCTTACTGTACACACATGCACACTGGTACACATTACTATAAAGGTATCATAAAGCTTTTCTTAATTTTTCATAAGCTAATTCTCCATGCACCATTTTTACTAATAAGATATGTTCACTATATTCTTGCAAACTCTCTAATACTTAGACAATTTTTTGTCTCTAAATGCATAAATAAAATGTTGAGTATTTATTTCCATAAATGACATTCATCAAGTCATCTAATTGACCATATTTCCAACAGATCTTGCATCTAATCCTAAAGAGTTGTCTTCTCTAATTTGGTTCTTCTTTTATTGGCTCCTTGATCAATGTTCTCCTTATCATCAGGTTCTCCCCTTCCTCTAATTCTAGGGGTGCCTTAGAGTGTTTGTTGCTACTACTAGATTCCTCTTGCACATAGTTAACCCTTTTGTGCTTCCTTGGGATGCTGAGCATTTTCCATGGTACCTCTATGTAGGGTGTCCTAGCTGATTGTAATGATATAACTTAATGGTGAAAAAATAGGGCTTTCTCCCTTGGTTGTTTTTCCTTCATCTCCAAGTAGTGTTAGAGCCTCTACCCTTGTTGAAACCTCCTCTTCTTGAACTCGTTTCTTGTTGTTTATTAACCTTTGGAGTAGAGTTCTCTTCTATATACCCAAGATGTGTCAATTATAGGTGCACAAATGTTTCACAGCCACACAATACAAGACTCCACTGTGTGATTCCCAATACCCACTCTCCTTAGACTAGATCAAATTCAAAGTCTAAGGAACTTCCTTAAGGCCTAACAAGACAAAAACTTTAAGAAAACATTTTTAGGGATTAAATAGGGCTTCTTACAACCTTAGATGTAATTTCCAAATGTTTTCATACAAAAATCCTCCCAATATGTACTTTAGAAATCAACTCAATCACCTAAAACTCCAAATAGGGCTACAAGGAGAAACTAATGATTTATGAAGGAAAATTTCTTTGAAATCAACCACAAAAAATATTAAACACCTTCAAACACTCCAATCCTTAAATTGACAATCCTTGCCAAGTTTGGACTCTTGACTAGTCTCCCAACTCAAGTTTTTTACAAAATTCTCCTAGGCCTAATAGGGCTAATTAGGTCTCTTTTCCAAAGAAAGTGAAAGAAATTCAAAAGATCTTCTAACCAATCCTATTGGAATACTTCAAAGACATGTTAAAATTTCTAAGTTCAAGTTTTATAGTTATATTCCACCCTTGGGCCAAGTTATGCCTCAAAAACCCAAAATTGGATAGTCATATTTAGATGCCTGTCTAGAGGGTTTATTATTTTCTCCTACATCTTTTGCTTCTCGTCCTAAGACCTAGATAATCTCAATGTATATCCTCCCACTTCTTTCCATCAAGGCTTATCTTTTTCCCATGGTGGAATCTCTAGGAAAGAGAATTCTTCTCTTAAAGGCCTAGTTAGGGCTTCTTTGTGACCAACAAGCAATAACAATTCAATTTCTCTTAACCAGTATTACTTGAAGATGTCAACCACTTGAAAATCCTATATAATAAAATTCTTCAACTTTTCCAATCCTTTAGATTTGCATGTGAATTTGTACAATTCAGTATAGGTAGTTTCTCAACCAATTTTAATAGGAAAATAACACAATTTTTTTAATTTGAAACATTGATTACAATATATTATTCTCTTCTTCCTTGAGAAAGGTTTCTCAACCTCATTTATGTCATTCCAAAATAAGTCCAATTGATAAGGGAGGTTGTCAACATTTGGATTCAAAAGTTATATTTTTGTAGAAAAGTTGTGTCATGCAACATTGATAACTTTGACAACTTTTTGCAAAAGTTTGTCAAATGTCTCCAAACTTTACTAACTTTAATCCTAGACCCTTCCTAGGACTCTAAGAAGGCTTTGATCAATAATCTAACCTTTTTTACCATATTATCCTCATTCTAGCTAGAAATTGTCCTTAAAATAACTAAGGTAAACAATCAAGTTTATAACACACCTAATGTCTACTTGCCTTACAATTTGGACATTGTTTCTAGCATCAGATTCTAGATCCAAATCCTATGCTAACCATTTATGTTTAACCCTCCTGACGTGCTTTCATTGGTATGCATTTGAATTTCTCCTACACAATACTCCCAAGGTGCATTGATCTCAAGTCCTCTTGAGATACGCTCTTGCAAACTTAGGCCATGATTCTAGATCTCTTTTTCATCCATCCATATAGACTCCTCCTAAGGACTTCCCTACCATTCAACCAAATACTTCATGTATGCATTTTTCTTGGTTTGTTTGATGACCTTGGTGTCTAAGATCTTTTCAAGTTTTCTTGGTTCATGGGTTGCTATCCCTACAACATCTTCTTCTAGTTGTTTAAGCTACACTTCTAAACCTATATTTACATTACCTCTATATGGGGTTAGATCACAAATATTAAATATGGGATAGATACTAAGGTGTGAGGGCAATTCTATCTCATAAGCATTCATTCCATGCTTCTTCAATAACTGACAAGGTCCTGCTTTCTTCATGAGTAGTTTAGTTTTCTTGCACTTTGGTAACCTCTCTTTCACCAAGTATGCCTAGACCAAGTCTCCAACCTACAACTAAACATATCTTCTATGTTTTTCCATAGCTTGCTTATACTTCTCTGCACTTTTCTCAAGTGCCAACCTTACTAAGTCATGAATCTCCTTCATGATTTTGGAAAACTCCTCTCCATGAGAAGTGACTAGAATGTTGGGAAGCAGTTCCCTAAGTTCTAGGATACCTCTTGGATTCCACCCATACACTATTTCAAAAGGGCTCTTCCCTATGCTTCTATTGACAGAGTCATTAAATGTAAACTCTACTTATGGTAGGACTGACTGCCACTTGTCTCCATTCTTCTTTGTCAAGCATCTAAGTGGGTTTCCAAGAGACTTATTAACCACTTCTATATACTCATCTATTTGTGAATCGTAGGCAAAGCTAAAACTCAAATTAGTTCCAAATTTATTCTATAAGGTCCTCCAAAAGTGACCAATAAACTTCACATCTCTAGATCTGATAGTCGGGTTAAAGGTAAACCATGAATTTTGACAATCCCCTTGAAGAACAAATTTGCAATTGGTAATGCATTGTTGGTGCTTTTACAAGGGATGATGTGGGCCATTTTACTAAATTTTTCCACTACAACATATATGTTATCATTTTCATTTTTTGATCTAGGAAAATCCCATCAAAATGTCCATTTTGCAACTCTCCCAAGGCCTTGTAGGTATAGGAAAAGGTTCATATAGTCTTTCATTAGTGGATGTACCCTTGGCCCTTTGATAGATTTTACATGTTTCCATAATATTCCTCACTTCAGTCTAAAGTTTTGGAAAACAGTGGAACCTTCTCATCTATTCCAAGGTCTTATCCATTCCAAAATGTCCCTCACTGTTGCTTGCATACTTTTCTCTAATGATAGTCTCCCTCATAGAACTCTATGGAATGCAAAGGTAATGCCCCTTGAATAGTATCCCATTTTGAATCAAATAGTCAGCATATTTAGTGTGATAAGCCTTAGATTAGTTAGATAATTCCTTATAGATGTCTTTAAATTCATTATCATCTTTCTACATGCATTTCAAGGCATTGATCCATAAAATTTGGAGTTGGATTTCTTGCACAACTAGATTCCTCTTGCTTAGTGCATTTGCCACCTTATTGGCAACTCCCTTCTTGTGTTTTATTGAAAATATGTAGGCTTGAATGGATTCTACCCATTTCATGTGTTTATAGCTTAGTTTCTCTTGGCTATTCAAGAAACTTAAGGCTTGGTTGTTTGTGAAAACAACAAATTCTTTTGGAAGGAGGTAGTTCCACCATTTCTTCAATTCCTAGTCTAAAGCATATAGTTCCAAGTCATAAGAGGAGCATTTCCTCTTGGCTTCATTTAGTTTCTCACTAAAAAATATATTTTCCTCCCTTCTTGACTCAATATAATCACTATAGCCAAGTTAGAAGCATCACATTCATTAGTAAATATTTTCTAAAAATTAGGGAACACTAAGATAGGTTTTTCCATTGCCTTCTTCTTTAGCATTTGGAAGGCTTCCTTTGCATCCTTGATCCACAAAAAGTTTCACTTCTTCCTACCCTTTATTGTCTCAATGATAGGAGCACACAACTAACTAAAGCCTCTAATGAACTTTCTATAGAAGGAAGCAATCCCATGAAAGCTTCTAACTCCAGTCATGGTCCTAGGGGAAGGCCAAGTCAAGATGGTTTCAACATTCTTAGGATTCAATTTTGTGCTACCTTCCAAGATCACAAATCCCAAATGAACAAGTTTTCCCTATATAAAAACACACTTGTCTAAGTTTATAAAAAGCTTTTCCTCATGTAATTTCTTCAACACCAAGTTAAGAAGTTCTACATGTTCCTCCTTATTTCTATTGAAAATAAGGATGTCATCAAGATATACTATGAAATACTTTCTAAGGAATATCTTAACAACCTCATTCATTAATCTCATGAATATGCTTGGAGCATTAGATGGGCCAAAAATGAATCACTCTCCATTCATATAATCCTTCATTGGTTTTAAAGGTATTCTTCCATTCATCACCATAACTAATCCTTATTTACTAATAACCACCTTTTAGGTCTATCTTCAAATATTACCTTTCTCCCCCTAGTTAGTCCAATAGTTCTTCTATCCTAGGAATAGGGATTATATACCTAATAGTGATTCTATTTATTTCTCTAGAATCAATGCACAATCTCCATGTGCCTTCTTTCTTGGGTGCTAGTAGGGAAGGTACTACACAAGGACTAAGGCTCTTTGATATTAATCCTTTATGTAGGTTTTCTTGTATCTATCTTTCCATCTCCTCATTTTTCTCTAGTGTTAACTTATATGCTACTTTTTTAGGCAATGTTTCTCTTGGGATTAGATTTATGTTATGACTTATATCTTTGATTGGGGGCAACTCACTTAGCAATTCTTTGGTGATAATGTCATTATACTAGTCCAATAGGTCTAGAACCTTCTTGGGACATATATGTCTCAAGGGATTCACTTACTTCATAACCTTCTTAGGTCTATCATCCTTACACAAAATGACTAGAGCATAGCATTGAGCCTTTTCCTACTTCACAAATTTTAGAAAATATTTTTCATCAAATTTATTTTTTTTTGGATCCTTCTACTCTTCTATAGAATTTGGTAAGGGTAAGAGAGTTACCTTTTCAACTCTATGGTTGAAGGTGTAATTTTTCAACTTGACATCATGGTGTGCCTCCACATCATATGTCCATAGTCTCCCTAATAGAAAATGACAAGAATCCATTGGTACAATATTATAGAGAACCTTGTCCTTATACTTTCCAATCTAGAATTCTACCCAAGCTTACTCCTCTATGATTTTCTTTTACTTCTTTGTGAGCCAAGACACCTTATAAGGGTTTTCTTGTGGTACCCTCCTAAATTTTGACTTCTTTACTCTCTTCTCAAATACTAATTTATTAGTAGATCCACTGCCAATCAACATCCTTCAAACTTTGTCCCCACACTTGCATGTGGTTCTGAACAAATTTTTCCTTTGAGGTGGTTCATGGGTGCTTGGTGCTTTCAAAAGTGCCCTCATCATAAAGGCTTCTTCCTTCTCAAGTTCTATTTAAGATACTTGGTTTTCCTCTTCTTTATTGTCCTCTTCCTTGCCTAGGTTTTCTCTCCTATTAGTTTGATTCTTTGCCTTTTTAGGACACTTAGATGCCAAGTTCCCTGGTTGGTTACATTTGTAATGTCTTGGAGCTCTTGATCCAAATCTTCCCCTTAAGTCTCCTGTTCTTCACCTATGAGATCCTTTAGCATTTTTCTCACTAAAGGAGTTGTCTTGACTAGTCTCCCCTTAGTCTCTAGGAGCTTTTCCTCTATCACCACTTGTTCCTCTTCCTCTATTTCCAAAATCTCTCAAATTTCTTCCTTTCCCTCCTTGGTTGTGTTTCCTCTTAAAATTTTCCTTCACCTTCAATACAATTTGAAAACATTTTTGGACTATGCTAGGAGAACATAGACTCATTTCATATTGGATATTCATTCTCAACCCTTGCATATACCTAGCAAGTTTGACACACTCTAGTTCCACCAATTTGGACTTCATAGTGAGTTTGTGGAGCTCTTTAGTGTAACTAGAGACATCAATCTCCTTTTGACTCAGACTCTACTTTTTTTTGTAAAGTAGATCTCATAGTCCTCGGGAACATAGGCTTCCTTTATCAAGTTCATCATATTCTTCCATGTGTTGATCTAGTTTTTGTCCATCTTTGCCCTCTCTACTTGAGTAAATTTCCAACAAGTTAAGGCAAACCCCTTCAACTTGGATTTTCCTATTTTCACCTTTTGATTCTCTCATATCTCCTCATAATCAAAGAAACTAGTGAGTGCATCAATCTAATCCATCACTTCTTCTAGATCCATCTCCCCACTATAGACAGGAAGATCAAGTTTAGTGTCCATAGTCCTTCTCTCCAAGGATTTTAAAGTCTTAAGGAAGAACATCTACTCTATAGGGATCTATTCTTCTTCCTCCTGCCAAAGGGTTTCTTCATCATTTCCCTCTTTCTCATTCATATAGTTACCATTAAATCATTTCTTGACTTGTTATGCTTCCTCTCAACATCATGCTCTTTCACCTGCCTCAGTTGTTCAACATTTGTCGTTCTGTTAAGAAGTTCATTTTCATTTTCTTCTATACCATTTGACATGGTTGCAACTTGTCTTTCTCCAAAGATATAAAAATTTTATTTGATATGACTTAAAGAAGATTCCCCTTCTATATACCAAAGATGTGTCCCTTATAGGTGAAAAAATGTCTCACAACCATACAATACAAGGCTCTACTATGTGATTCCCAATAACCACTCTCCTTAGACTAGATCAAATTCAAAGTCTAAGACATCTCCGTGAGGCCTAACAAGACACAAAATTTGATCCAAAGTTTTTAGGGATGAAATAGGGCTTCTTTTAACCTTAGATGTAGTTTCCAAATGTTTTCATACACAAATCTCCCTAATATGTACTTTGGAAATCAACATAATCATCTAAAACTCCAAAAAGGGCTACAAGGAGAAACTAAGGAATTATGAAGGAAAGCTTCTTGTAATTCCACCACAAAAAGTCTTAAACACGTTAAAATTCTCCAATCCTTAAATCAAAAACCCTTTCCAACTTCAGACTCTTCACCAATCCCCCAACTCAAGTTGTTTGCAAAATTCTCGTAGGCCTAATAGGTCTAGTTAGGTCTCTTTTCAAAATCAAGTACAAGAAATTTAAAAAATCTTCTAGCCTATCCCATTGTAATAATTTAGAGATATGTCAAAATATCTAATTCCAAGTTCCTATGATTCTATTCCACCCTTGGGCAAAGTTGTACCTCAGAAATCGAAAAATGGATAGTCACATTCAAATGCCTATCTAGATGGTTAGTTTTTTCTCCCAACATCTTCTTCTTCCTATTCTAAGACCCAAATAATATTAATGTGCATCCTCTTCCCCTTATTTACACGAAGGCTTATCTTTTTCCCATGGTGGAATCCCTAGGAAAGATAATTGTTCTCTCAAAACCCTAGTTAAGGCCACCCTAGAAGCAACAAGTAATCAAAATTTGATTTCTCTTAACTAGTATGACTTGAAGACCTCAGCTACTTTAAAATCCTTCATAAGAAAATTCTTCAATTTTTCCAATCCTTTAGAGTTGCATGTGAATTTGTACAATTCCATATAAGTAGTCTCTTGAGCAGTTTTAATAGGAAAACATTATAATTAATTGATTTGAAAAAATGATTACAATAGATTCTTCTTTTCTATCTTGAGAAAGGTTTCTAAACCTTATTTATTGTATTACTAAATAGTCCCAACTGATAAAAGGTAGTTGCAAATATTGGGATTCAAAAGTTGCATTATGCAACATTAACAACTTTTTGCAAAAGTTGTCATATGTCTTTGAACTTTACTAACTTTAATCCTAGACCCTACCTAGGATTGTAAGAAGGTTTTAATAAATAAACAATCATTACTTAACCTTCTATACTATCTTATCCTTATTCTACCTAGAAATTATCCATAAAATAAGTAAGGTAGACAATTAGGTTTATAACACACCTAATGTCTCCTTGCCTTACAATTTGGAAATTTTTTCTAGCATTGGATTCTATATCCAAATTGTATCTTAACCCTTTGTGTTTGATGCTCTTGATGTTCTTGCAATGGTAGGTATTGGAAGTGCTCCTGCACCAACTTTATTGTCTCATTGTGGCCTATAATCTTATCCTCTTCCACCATAACTTCTTTGACCTCTTCCATCTGTGTCCTTACCTCTACTGCTAAAGTTTGAGTCTACCTTCTTCTTATTCTTCTCTTCCACTTTCAAAACAATTCGGAAGCATTTATGGACTATTGTGGGAGTCCATAGATTGATTTCTTCTTGTATACTCCATTTCAAACTTGCTAGATACCTAGCCATTTTGATAGGCTAATCTTCCTTTACTCTTGACCTTAAACAAAACTTATGAAAGTCTTTAGTGTAAGTTGCCACATCCATGTTTGTTTCAAACCTTTCCTCTTCTTGTTTAATTGAAACTCATAATCTTCTAGTAAGTATTTTTTCTTCACCTTTGTTACCATTACTTTCCAATTTGCAATGTGCTTCTTTCTAAAATTTTCCCTCTCTTCTTGGAGGTACTTCCACCATGTTAGGTCTGATCCACTTAGCTTATATTTGGCTACCTTGACTCTTTGTGCTTCACTCAAATCTTCACACTCAAAGTGGTTCTCCATCCCTTCAATCCATTTCATCAGGGTCCATCTTCCCACTAAATAAAGGAACTCCTTCTAGGGCCTTTCCACCTAATGCTTTAATGCCTTTTAGGAATGAATCTTCATTTATAGGAGGGTCCGGTTCAAGAATAGGATCTTCCTTATCTATATTTTATTTTCCCTTGTTTCTTCTCTCACCTTCTTGGTCTTTCTTCTTATCTACCTCAACAACTTCATTAAATTCAGTCTTTATTTCTTCTAGGGATTTTTCAAGTATTTTATTCCTCTCCATCTATTCACCCATCTCTTTAGCCAATTTTTCATTGGTCTAGATATTCAATTCTCTAACTGACTCTGTAGGTTGAAACAAATACCCACCAACCAAAATCTTCTTGCTTCAATACTACTCTAATGTAAGACAAGGTAGGTAACTTTCTTATTCCTTAGGTCCTTTTACCTAAGGACTTGATCAAGATTCCTATTAACCTACTAGGGTTCCCTTTAATACCCTAACCCCTAGGGTATCTCTTCCCTATCCCCTACCTACTTCCTATCTAGATACACCAATGGGATTGATTCTTGGACTCCATAATGCCTCTTCAACTCACTTTGCCAACTATCATTTTTTATCTTTCTTCAACATCCCTACCATTTTAAGGAATGAGGGGTTCCCTTACGAAGGGTTGGAAATCATCCAACCTTATAGAATCAAAATCAATAGGGTTTTCTACTATCCTTTGTAAAACTACCCAAGTTGCACCAGTTAGGCCTAATTAATTTAGCCCACCTACTTGGGTTTTTAAGCTTTAACTTCAATTTTATCTAAACAATATGGACAAAAAAAACTTTATATTCAATTATCCTTTTGTAACACTTCAATTATTTTGCAAGTCTCATCTCTCCAAGCCATATGTACATATGGAAGCAATTTTTATGCCTATAATTAAGGGTTTCACAATAAGGTTGACAGGTCTGACCAGGACCTGATCTTTCTGTCAAAAAAAATTGTCATGAAACCTTCCCCTTTTTTATATGATGGAATTACTGATCCCTCCACCTTCTACAACTCTTGGTTTGAAGTATCCTTCACACTCAAACCCTAGGAACTCTCTACCAATACTATGATCACCTAACCAAGTATCAAAGACTTGCCTAGGGTATCACATTTGAGTATCTTATGAAAATTTCTAGGGCCCCAATTTTTTTTACATGGGCTCTATTTCCATGTCCCCTAAAGCCATGAATAACACAAAGTAGGAACTCAGAGGGGAGCCATTCTTGCACAAATGGTAAAAAATGGATTAGCATAGAGAACATTTATACATAAATTCCAAAAATCTATTGAAATGAATGCTTACTAACTTGAAACCTAAGTGGAAAAGTATAGCAATAAAATGAAAAAAAAGGACCCAACACAAGAATGATTGTTTCAATCCATTTTCCTGTACAGGAAACCTAGAAACTCTAAAATTGTTAAAAATTACAATGTAATTCATGGATTCACTTGCACAAAGTTGTTGCTTACAACTCCTAACCCTTGGGATGTGTTTATTTTACAATTTTATAAGCTCCCAAAGAGGTTTGAGGAATTTGGAATAACGATCAACTTCTTTCTTTCTTTTTGCAACTTTCCTATCAAAAAGTTGTCAAGCAACTTTTCCAAAAATTGCACAAGTTTGACAACTTTTGAATCTTTGAGAAAATTTTCCTTCCATCACTTGGGAACTTCTAAACCTATTTATTTTGACCCATTAATGATTTCTAGGCATGACCTAGCCTTCAAGAAATCAATTGCATGATTTTTACCATCTTTTCCTTTTTGAAAGCTTTTGCATAATTGACATCTTTTTGACATCTTCTCCCTTGCTCCAAATGACATGTTAGGAGGTCCAATCTATTCAAGAGGATGTACAAAAATCATTGAGGACAAGATGGGTTAAAAAAAATACATTCCTCATGCTTCCATCATCCTTAACCCATAAGCCCTAACATAAACAACATGAAACACCAACATATCCTAAAATGGGAACTTTACCTAGAAACAAACTCTAACAAAGATATGACATTGAAAACATTCAAACTCACACTTCTGACTTGCCTATCTATTTAGTATATTCCAAAACAATAACCAAAAACTAATCTAAGGGAGGTTGATTAAGGTGTTCATGCATCAAATGGTGAGGAAATCCCCCATTATAAAGAAATGAAGAATATTCAAATGTTGGAAATAGTGGGAAAGGATGCAATTTCTGGAAATTATGTCATGGAGCTCAACCAAACTCAAACAAAAGGAAGTCTAGCAGAACTTGGTCCATTGGAATTTGCCATCTAGAAGTGTAACTTTGGCCCATCACAACATGACAACAAGCACTACCTATGGGAATTCTTCAACCAAGAGATAGGTTGGTAATTATATGAGCTAAAAAATTATGAGTCTCAACTCAAAGCCATGAAAAGAGAGCTATAAGAATACATCAAAAAAATGTTTTCTTCTTTAGCCACTAAAGTGAGATAATCATGAGACTCCTAATTTTTGTATCCCTCTAAAGAGGAAAGTAAAGACCTTTTCACCAAATTACAAGAAGAAAAGAATTTGAAGTAGATCAATAGAGATTGGATTGAGGATATGAAGATAGGGAGACTTGTCCCAATTGATAAGATGGTTTTTGTGTACATTAGAATTGATGAATTAAAAGGTACTATGGAAAACAACATGGCTTTGTTAAGAATAGACATTGATAAATATAACCATAAATATTATATGAAGTCATAATTATGAAGAAGAAGAATTTCATCAATGCAATAATTCCAAAAGATGGTAATGAGCCACTTTTTAATTAGATTATGTCCTTAGAATTCAAATAAGAAAGTATGATTAAAGCCATGAAATAACATATGAATGTATATGAAGGACTAAAGAAGTTGGAGGAAACGAATTATATTTATTTCTAAGAGTTGCATACAGAGTCCCATGTCATTAAGTGTTTGTATGTTGTGGATGCCAACCATATGAAGGATGCCTACAAGAAATTAATTAATGAGATATTATGCCCTAGAAAGTTTCAACCTTCATATCTACACCCCCTAATTGCCATGGATAGAGCATTAGAAAAGGTGTTAGGAAAGTTACAAGGGATGGTTGAAACCATGAAAGCATTGGTTAGAGAACATTATTATTGGTTGGTAAGTTTAGATAACATAGGATAAAAGCACTATCAACTATCACACTTTTATAAAGGAAAAGGTTAACAACGGTAAAAGTGATAAACTTCAATGACCAAAATGCCATATTTTTGTTAGGAATTTCAAGATGATGTAAACTAATGAAATGTGTTAAATAGTATGAAGATTATGAATACAATTTTTCCTAAAAAAAGTTGAACAAGAATTTATATATTTTTAAAAGAATTAAAATTGATTTTTCTATTGTTGAAAAATCCTTTAAAATAGGGGTTCTACTTCCTACCACAAAACTATATGCCAATTTGTTTTCTCTAAATTTTAAATATATGTTAGAATACATGGATATCTAGTGCAAGAAAAAAAAAATACTCATTTTAAAGATATATTTTATGATTTATAATTTTCAAAGTCAAACATTTCAGAAATTGATAGTTTTCATCTCCCACCATCATTCCATTGGAAATATAAGAGGAGTAACTAAGAGGGGAAGGGTGAATTAGTTAACAAAAAATAAATCCTAGATCCCTTAGATGTCAGCAAAGAACATAAACTTCACTAAAAATATTGATGCTCATTAAACACATAGGTACTCAGTTTACACTAGGAAATGTTGTAACTTAGTAAATTGTTAGCATGTAAATATTATAATATTTTCTATGATTAGCATTTATTAACTTAATTTCATAAAAAATAAAAAAATAGAATGAACATAAGTAACACCAAGATTTAACATGGAAATCAAATTTTGGAAAAATCACCAATTGCAACAAGTTAATAATTTTCAATCTTTTGAAGTGAGCCTAGTTAAGAGCCAACCCTACTAAAGGTTACAAAATACACTATTAGGTGTGACCCTATTAAAGGATTTAGTCACCTTGTTATGAGTGACCTTTTTAGTGGTCTTTATATACTTCAATCTAGGAATGCCACCTTGTTAGAGGATTTATACACATCTGTTAAGCTAACTTAGTTAAGAGATTTAAATCACTACTACAATTATTAGAGAGTAACATTGAGATGAACTGATTTCTGATGCAACTAAATTTCTTATTATAGATCTCAATTCTAGATTTTATTCTTGATCATTTATGATCAAATGTATCTTTGTAACTCCATAAGGATATTCTTCTTATCCTTTTAATTCACTTCCCCTTAACATTTTCAATTCTTCTACTTAATTGCATATATTCAATCCTCAACTTGACCTTATATTTATATATTACACATTCTCAAGTTGGCTTGAATGCAACTTAGAATAATTAAAATTCA
Source organism: Cupressus sempervirens (assembly GCA_028749045.1). Taxonomy (NCBI): domain Eukaryota; kingdom Viridiplantae; phylum Streptophyta; class Pinopsida; order Cupressales; family Cupressaceae; genus Cupressus; species Cupressus sempervirens. Next base: position 674,397,548 of record CM053793.1, on the reverse strand, counting down.
TATCCTCAGTCACCTAGAACCAAAAAACAAATCTATTACATTCAATATTCCAAAACATTAAAATTCTTTGTTAGCCAACCCTACTCAATAGACACTAACTTAGAAATAATTTTCCTACGTTAACCAAGTGAACTTGGTTATCACTACATATTAACAAAGTTCTTTTTGTAACTAAGTGTTCTTGGTTAGTACTCAATCTTCTACAAACTTCTCTTTGTTGCTTGATTGAACTTGGTAGACACTATCTTCTAAACTAGGAAAATTCTGTTCAATGCTTGGTAGACATAGAAAATTGGCTTCTTGATCCAAGTGAGATAAACATACACTAACTAAAAATCATATTACATTTTTTGTAACATCAAAGCCAATACACAATTAACTAACTATTTTCAACAATCTCCTTCTTTGGCATTAATAGCAACACAACATGTCATAATAAAATGAAATTTTTGGAGCAAGAATAAAGTAAGTAACATATCCTTAGTTTCATTTTGATTCTCATCCATGAGAACTCCTTCTATCAATGTGAACTCACTCTCTCTTCAACTTCTCCCTCTTTTAGAAAACTCTAATTCTTTTATATCAAATCAAGTTCATCTTCTTCTTTATAAAATTTCTATGAAATGTATACTCTCCCTTATTAGAAATCTTTTGTGATATGTCAACAAAATCTCCCTCTTTGACATCTCATGCCAATGACAATATTTAGTGAATAGTATACCTCATGTATTGATTCATATGCAATATGCCCTTTTCAATATTGCATCAACTGACTAATCTTCAACATGCTCTAGTTGATGCATCACTAAACTTCATTTAGTGAGTTGCAGATAGGGGAATGACCCATAAGTTAGCTCTTACATAAAAATATGTATCCTTAGCTCATGTCTTAATGAATATGTCTAGAATTTTTTCTTTTTTATTTACATATTCTAATCTTTCCTCTTTATCTTGCACCAATTCTCTTAGAAAATGATATTTTATAGCAACGTGTTTGGTTTTGGTATGCATCATAGGATTCTTTGATACATTAATTACACTAATGTTATCAAAGAAGATAACCAATGGATCCTTGATTTCTATCTTCATACCTATCAATAGTTACTTTCAAACTAAATAAAATTGAAACAATTAACTATTACTACCACATATTCTTCCTCTATTCTAGACTAAGAAATACAATTCTACTTCTTTCTTATCTAGGACAGTAATCTTTTTCCAAGAAAGAATAATCCATCAGTAGTGATCTTGTCCTCAACACTTCTTGCCCAATCAACATTTTTGAAGGCTTTCAAATCAATATTACCTCCTTTCTTGTACCATAATCCATAGTCTTCAGTACCTTTTAGATACCTAATGGTTCTCTTGATTGACATCATGTGATTTTCTTTAGGATTTGGAGAGAATCTTGCCACCATACCAACTGATAAAGCAATATTAGGCCTTGTGTGCACCATATATTGTGATTTTCCAATCATTAATCTATATATGGTATTATCTACCTCTTTGGAATCATCATTCTTAGAAAGCTTATGTCCAATAGACATAGGTATTCCAACTGGTCTCAAATCTTCCATCTCAAACTTTTTTAGTATCTCGTTGATATATTTTGATTGAGTAATGAAGATACCATCTTTCTTCTACATGATGTATAAGCCAACAAAGAATTTTATCTCTCCAAACATGGACATCTCAAATTGTTTACTTATTTCATCTAAAAAAGCTTTTCATAGATCATCATTTCCTGTAAATAAAGTGTCATCCACAAATATTTCTGCCAACATAATCTTCTTGTATATTCCTTTTTTGATATACATGATGATGTTATCATTTTTTCTTTGAAAACTAATCTTTATCAAGTAGATATGAAGTATTTCATAGTAAGCTCTTAGAGAATTCTTGAGACCATACAATGCTTTGTACAATTTAGAGACCATATCCTTTTTTCTAGGATCCAAAAAAGCTTTAGGTTGTTCTATGTAAACTCCCTCTTCAAGAATTCCATTCAAGAATGCAAATTTTACATCCATTGGATAAACTTTAAATCCTTTATGTACAACATAAGAAAGTAAAGTTCTAACACCTTCTAATCTTGCAATAGGAGAAAAAGTTTCACCATATGTTAGGATTAAACCATGGATAGAAACAACAATTACATGCAAATATAACCAATATCAAAAAATAAGAGATCATGTAGAAAAGAACACAAGACACCAAGATTTAACATGGGTCACCCAATCCCTGGGTTATGTCCACCAAACAGCAAGTCCGATATTATTATGATCCAGTAATTACAACCTAATTGCAACCCATAACCTCTTACAGCTCAATACCACCACTAGAACCAATTTCACATCACAACTATGAGACAATCCCTAACCCTAAGCTCTTTTATACAAGTATTTTTACCACTTTAGGGTTATAATTAATAATTACATGTCTACCCAAAATCCTAATAAAATAGGACCCAATTTTTTAGCGACAAAGAATTAATGAAGTATGTACAATACTTTCCTAATCAATCATCACAATCTAACACCATAATCAATACCTTCTTCTTGAGAATTGTAGACACTCAAAAATGGTTCACATCTATGGTTTCATCACTTCTTCCATACTAATTAGTCTCATTTTCTCATTCTATTAACTTTGATCTTTTGGCCAAAATCAATCATATTTCATCATTTGTATCCTTTTTCACATCAATTTCATATCATTTCGTAATCATTTCAAATAAACTCAAAACCATTTCAAATCAACCTAGAATCACCCAGAATTAATCATAATCATCACAAAACATATCAAAAATCTCAAATCAAGTATCATCTTCCCAATCCTAGGCATTGTTGTGGCTTTTAGTGCCTTGGAAATCTATCAATTTATCAAAACCTATCAGTCTATCAATCCTATCAATCTGACCTTAGTATTGTCATAGCGCTTAGTGCTAGGTCAAACTATCATTCATGTCATTCGATCTTTGACATTGTTGAGGCTTTCAGTGTTGGATCATGGCATTATCAACCATTTTAATAATATTGATAGTGTCCATCGATGTTATTATGATCAACCTTATCAATCAATTTTGATACTAAGCATTTTACAATGTCAATTAAGTGTTACATATCAATCAATTCATGTCATGTGTCCTTGGCATGTTATCAATTTATGTCAACCAATAAATTTGACCATGGCTTTGGTCTACTTATCATCATCTTATTCGATATTCAATATCATTACATTCTCATCAAAGGATATTGTCACATTTATTTAATCAATTTTGGCCATTCATCTACTAATTTTCTCTATAGGATTAAATAACCCATAATTTAATTCTATTATTCTTTCTACTTATTGTTCCTAATTATCATCCTCAATTAATTAATTTTTTTAATTAATTGGTTCATCATTTGCAAACCATGGAAATTCTTAATTTCCTATGTCACATTTTCCTTCATTAATTCCATTTTCTACTAATTTCTATTTTGTGGAATAAAAGGATTTTTAATTCAAATATACCATAGAATATTGACATCATCATGACACTTTGATATGAAACCTCATGGATTATCCTTTGACACTTGGATAAAATATGTCATAATCAAATATTCTTATTCTCTCATGCACATCCATATTTGGCTTATTTGTCATAGATTCTTGGCCTTAAGTTGGCTTGAGGTGTCTTATGATGCATCATAGATTCTCTTTCAGATTTAGTCAAGTTTGACTTCCATGCATCATAGAATCCTCTCCCCTCATCATTCATGGATCTTGGGTGTAGGAGAAATCTATGTAACTTTTATAGGAGGCTTGCCTTGGACCAAGATACTCAATATTGGGTATGTCAGGGGACTACCTTAGAGCAGTAATGGGCCAAAAGCCAGGTCAACATTCCAGCCATTATATATAATTCAATCATAGTGAAAACTGTGTCGACAATATTTTTGCATGATAGCTCTCCTCTAGTACCCTTGTGGTGTGTCAAACCTCGATTCTTGGGGTTAGGAGACCTTCTGTGGTAGTTTATCATTCACTTGCAAATGGAATGCCCTTACTAAAAACTATGTTTTAGTGGCCAAATTCCTTTCTATCCACTAACTCAAGGGGTCACCCATTCCCATGAAGACATCCTATATTCTTGCAATCCTTAGTAGAGGTAACAGTCCCTTGGGAATTCATGCCCCTTGGGAAGTGGATCTTGGTAGCCCCAACAAGTGACTACGCTATAAGGGGGAGCCTATGCTGCCAAGATCCTAGGTTGTTCACTTTGGATAACTATAGCTAAAATTTGGCTCAAGTAGGAATTCAGTGGATATAGTCCTAAAGCCTAGGTTGTGGTGTGCTTGTTCACTTTTAATAATAGCTATTCTTTTCTTAATGTGTCTTGCATGTGTGTGAAACATTAATCAAGACAATAGCCAACATTCAAATTTACACCTTGGAAACTTCCAAACACTTTTCAAAACATTACACATTTTCAAAACATTTCAAACTTTGTCATATCTTTGCAAACATTGGTTCAACGCATTCAAACCTTAGAAAACATAGCAACTTGTGATCCTAAATGTGCTTGGCAAAACATAGATCTCATTCTTTCATAAACTCCACTTGCATTACCCTATTCTATGCATCATTCTTGCATCATATAGAATTCATATTGCATATTTTATTCCTCATTTAGTTTCTATTACCTTTCATATTGCATCCATTTTGGTTTAGTTTTACCTCCCTTAGTTTTTGCATTCCAATCTCAAAACTTGCATGTTGCATTGTCCATCTTGCATCTTTGCACACCTAACCTTCATATTGACCACTTTAACGCACATTCTAGGTGTCCTACACACCATTTTCAGCATTCATTCTAGTCTTAACACTATTCCCTATTGTTTAGCTCTCTGTGACATCAATCTGGAAAACATAACCCTCAATATTGCCTTAGTTTTAGCCCAATTTACCAACTGCACCTTGAAACTACCAACTACATCATGGATGTAGTTGGTACTATCTAAGTGCACTTGGTGGTCTAAGGACCTGTTTTGGCATTCTAGATAAGATTTTGAGGCTTTTACAATGTGCTTAGGTACCTAGTTAGCTCCCCTTACATTAGCTTGCCTAGATCTACATTCTGCATCACCTAGTCTTCATTACCTTCACTTAAGACATCATTCCTTAGCTCATAACCTCTGTTCTTCATATCTCAACCCATCATAACATCAACCCCAACATCTTAGCTTCTTGGCATATCAAATTGGCAACCATACCCTTCAGAATTAGTAAACATTTGTCCTGGTTTACCAACTGCACCTAGAAACTATCAATTGTGCCCAAACTAGCCCCAACTACATCATAGGTGTATTTGGTACTGTTGGAGCACACTTGGCATTTTTAGGGTGCAATTGGGCACCTACATGACCATTTTGGGCCCCCAAACTGCAATTTAGGACCCCAAAATTGCATCTAGAAGCCTCTGTACCTCCTCATTCTGCACTTGACCCAAAACTATATCTTGCACCCAAAATATCATTTTTCACCTTAGAACCTTTGCATATCACATGTCTACTCAGCATCATCACCATTTTGAGTCACCTAAACATCATTTTGAACCCTAAAACCTTTGAATTCAGTAAAAAATCTAAACAAAAGTATGAACTCTAGAGTATTACATTGTGTCAACAGATGATGGATCTTGACCATGGCTATATCATCATTTTATTTGATAAAAAAATACCTATTTCAAGGTATATTTGGCTTTTTCATTTTGATCTTATCATTTTTTTGGTCCTTTTTTTTGGTCAAGATCCAAAGTCTATTGTCATAATGTTAAACTCTTAGGTTAATACCTTGTAAAGGTTTCACCTAAGTTCAAAACTTTCCATATGCCCTTGTGATTTCATTGTCACATTCCTAGTGTTCCTAAGCATCATTTTGAATTAACCTAGTGTTATATCACCTTCATCTTGCATTGATCAAAATTCTAGCATCATTTTCACTACCAAACCCTATCAAAGAGTTCATCAACCAAATTGTCCTTTTGATCACTTATCCTCATTTTTTGCATATCCCAAATGTCATTATCAACCATAGAACACCATGCTTTGCATAATACACCTTGCATACACCTACCTTTCACATCCTTACCAATTCCAAAACATAATCCTAATTGTCATCTTGCATACCTTAGAGTCATTTTCATCCCCTCTAGTCAAACTTCAAAATGGCACCTTGCATTTGCATTTGCATAACATCCCTAGGACATTTACACTTTTTAAATAAAAAACCTAGCTCATTTAGCATTTCCTCACATTTCATAACATCCCTAAACACTTAAAAATCCCAAAAAAACTCATATCTTGCATACCCATATCTTAGTTATCAAGTTTTGACCTCTTTTACCAACTGCAACCTTGTTTTATCAACTACACACTTCAAGTGTGCAATAGGTGTTTTTAGGATGCACTTGGTTGTTTTAGGATGCACTTTATAATAAAATATTTTATTCTATGTTCTAGAACCCTAGTTGACACTTCCATAGGCTTCATTGCATCCCTAAACATTGCAAAACACTCTAAATCACTCAAAACACTCAAAATTTGTATTTTAGGCACCCTAGCACCTTTATTTACCCATTGCATGCCTCTTACTTACCAACTGCTCACTTTTACACCCTAAACTACATCATGGGTGCACTTGGTATTGTCTAAGCATATTTAGTAGTTTAGTTTCACACTTGGGAGGTAGAAAAGTCCATTCAATTTTCCCTCCATTGCATCTGCACTCTTAGGTATCATGCCAAAATTTAGTAGGACACAATCAGCCTAGAGACCTAAAGAACTTTATCAACCTTTTTTTTTGAGGCACAAACACAACCAAAACCTCATCCAAGATAGAAGAAGAGCAAGAAAACCCAACATACATTTGAAAAAGACCAAATCGAGGCATCACAACCATTACTAGCAGACCCCTTAAACATGTATCCACAAGAGCACCATAATCAAGCTATGACACAACAAACCTTGAACAATGCACCTACCTTGATATTTCCTCCAAACACTTCCCCCACACATGGGATGGTTCAATGGAGTGCTTAATTTGAACCTACATTTGTGTCGATACCACTCAGAGGTGGAAGTGTACCAACCACACCCGAGGATGAACAATCACATTCCTTCAAATTTAACCAACCTAACACAAGTAATTTCCACCTTAACACATCAAACATACAACAAGGTACTATACACCTCAGTGATGACTTTGACATTGACTATGGCATCACTAATGAAAAAATGGCTAGGGCATGTCAAGACAAAAACTTCAAACTTTTGGCAGCCCAAGAAATTGTCAAATTCAACCAAAATGTGGAGGAACCTAAGTCCAAACATCAAACCAACACAACCATTGAAAACATACAACCCATGATCAATTTGGACTTATATAAGGGAAAAAAACCTTTGGAGTTTTCAAACACAATAATGGAACCTATAAGGTCCCATATAAAACCAACAATCAAAATCCTCAAAAGTACATTTGAACACATCAACATTAATCCTTTGTTTGATGAACCACAACCAATGAAGGGAAACAAGAATCTCCCTAAATATCCCAAGAGGACATTAAGACTTGATTTTAGTCACATGATAAAACAACAAGATACACCTAAAGGGACTCATGCTCTAGGGATGCCAAACATACCTCCTTTGGAGACAAATAAAAAAAGTGCACCTTTGCTCCTAACTCTACCAAGTGTTATGACATCAAATGTTATGGAGCCTTCCATGAGTACACTATCTGACACATCAACTACAATAGTCCCTATTGACATACAAAGGAAAAGTCTTATTGACAATACACGTATTCCCAAAAGAAATGCACCTCATTGTCAAGTCAATATGATGTCCCAAGGAGAAACCTCTAACACACAAAGGTGTCAAAGAAACAATACCAACATGATGGTCGATTCGCAAGGACTTGGTCAACTCCCACAAAAACATCAACCTATAATGGTACAATGAATTAACACTTCCAACCCACAACCAAGTATACATCCTCTTAACACACATTCCACATATCAATAACAGCATCAACCACAACAACAACCTCAAGTGGTGCAAACATCCAACATCCCTCATATGCGATACAACATAAATCCACTTGACGCCCATGCAATGTATCATCAACAAATCCAACAACAACAAGAAATGTTTGCTAAACATCAAGAGCAACTAAAGCAATAGTTGGAATATCAAAGAAGCCTTGAGAAACAAATTGTATACCAACAACATTTGTTACAACAACAACATGTGCCACAACAAGCTCAATAGATACCTCTACAACAACAATCACATACATGGTCTCACATACAACTGATAGAGGTATCCCAATAGCAACTACCACACATGTCACAACAACAACAAATAGTACAACAATTGCATTCAATCTTGCAACAAGTGCCACATCAAATACCACAACAAGTACCCCAAAAAATATCACAATAGCAACCATTTTGTCTTCGAGGTACCAACATATCTCCACCACCAAGTGATACATCACCAAACTCATTAGACATAGAAATGTTAGAATTGAGTAGACATAGTTCTCTCCATAACAAACGGTCTACTCATAGACACAAAAGACTTGAAGGAAAGACTATCATGCAAAACGCTAATGAAGAGCTATTACAACAATTCAAGCAACTTTCAAAACAAGTCAAGGCATTGGGAGTCTGAAAGAAATAGGCTCTATATACTGAAAGGGACCTACATCCTAATCCATTTGACAAAAGTCTATATATGCCTCCATTCCCAAAACACTTTGAGGCTCCAAGGTTTGAAAAATACCAAGGAAAAGGAATCCCTATTAATCACATCAGAGAATTTTGTGCCTCATGTACCAAACTCAGTAATGAGCCCACTTACATCATGAGATTGGTCCCTTGTTCTCTAGGTGGGCCCGCACTTGAATGGTACTCCAAACTTTGTGGTAATATCAAATCCTAGTTAGAACTCATAGACAAGTTCACCTCCCACTTTGCCTTTAACACTACGAATGAAGTGACACTATTTGATTTGTTCTCAACTAAACAAAAGGTGTGAGAACCATTTATCACATTCTTACTGCACTAGAGAAGCTTGGTTAGTCAATGTCACTAGACATTCCTGAAGAACAACAAGTAAACTTGTGCATTGAAAACTTAGTCCCGGACTTAATGTATGGACTCAAAATCAAGAGTCCAAGCACCATTTCTAAACTAATAAAAAAAGGGGCTAGTATTGAAGATTCTCTTATCTATAAGGGAAACCTCAAGATAAACAAGGAAAACAAAAACACTAGTTCCTCTAATGAAAACCCAAAATTTTCCTCCAAAAATAAGAATGTGACTAATGATGGTATTGTGGATGCATGAACATTTCACACAGCACAACCTCAACTAACTTTGAAAGGTGAAAACCCTACAAATTCACAAATTCCCAATCAAACATCAGCTCCACAACAAAAAATTGAGACTTCCACATAGGCCAAATCCTGAAGGCATCCTAGAACCAAGGATAGGAAATTCACACCATTGGGGATACCTCTTGAGATTGTGCTACAATAGTTACTGAGTAATAACTTCCTACAGTTACCCCTAATCAAAGATGAACCATTGAGGAAAGCCAATCGGTAGGATGACAAAAGGTATTGTGATTACCATCACACCAAAGGACATAAGACTTCATCGTGCTTCAAATTGAAGAATACAATACAAGACCTTATTGATGATGGTGTAATCATGGTTGATCCATCACTATTAGCATCCAAATTTGACCACACTATATTCAAAGATCCTTTGGGTAATCATGACAAAGCGAGACCCTAAAGTTCAAACTCAAACTCACAAGGTAATGTGAATTACACATGCACTAGATATGACTACACCATCAATTGATTCAATGAGTCTAATTCCAACATATCCACATTCACATTGAAGGTTGAAGAGCCTTGTTGCAGTATCACTACATTCCATAACAAGATCACCCTACCTGGAGCCCCATCTAGACCTACTGCCTCTTCTAGACTTGCACCCCCTAGTAGACTGGCTGCTCCTACTTCATCATATTATAGCCTTGTTGAATAGCTTGGAAAGACCCCTATGCAAATATCCATCTTGGACCTCCTATGTGCATCTACCCAACATCAGAAGATCTTGGATCAAGCCCTTAAAAAGTTTGTAGTCCCAAACAACATTGATGTTGCCCAGTTTGGAGCCATGGTTGGGAACCTCTCTACATCACAACATATCACCTTTTCCCCTTAGGATATTCCTAAAGATAAACCCAACCACAATGATCCTCTTCATTTTAAAGTTGTTGTCCACAATGTTAAAGTCAGACATGTCTTGATAGATGGTGGAGCAGGACTAAATATCTATACACTTAAAGTGGTCAAAGATTTGGGTTATTCTAAAAATGATGTGGATCCCTCTCAAAGGATCACAATCAAAGCCTATGATGATGGTGAATGTTTCTCTATAGGGGTCATCATCTTACCTATCATAGTTGGTCTAGCTACTAAGAATAATTTATTCTAGGTCCTAGATATAGAAATGAACTGCAATATGATACTATGCTGACCATGGATCCATGCTATGAATGTAGTTCCTTCTACATATCACCAATGCCTAAAGTTCTCCTATAATAATGTAAAGGTAACCATCCTGGGTGATCTAGATCCCTTCCAATTCTGTGCCATTCTTAGAGGAACCACTTCATACTAGGTCTCAACAAACCATGTAGCAAATCCCCTAGAGTCCTCCAAGTATGTTGATCCTTCCAAACTCACACCCGCATCTAAAGGAAAGCTCAAAATCCAAGACCAAGGTTGTGGTGAGTACTCCATGTCTCATGCCTTTCACATTGGGAAACTTCCTTTATCCCCCAAGTCATATGGTAAACCTTAGCTTATATGAAACAAGCCTAAGTTCACATTTCAAAAGAAACCTTTTGTGACTTTCACTAGTAGAGGCAGACTACATGAAGAACATGTCTATGAAAATACCTCTACATGGATTGAAAAGGTGATAGTAGAATAAGAAATTACTCCTATATCCCTTGACAGGTATGGACCAGGATTCACCATCATGCAAAAAAAGGGATATCACACATGTAGTGGCCCGGGACTCCAAAAGAAAGGCATTGTTCAACCCATCACTACATTAGGATGACCTCGTAGCTTGGGACTTGGATTCAAACCATTTTTTTTGGGTCTTCATAATACTGAGTCATCCTCATTTGAGGAAGTGAATGCTTCAAACAATGGGAGGGCATCTGAGAACAACCAACCCAAACCCACCCAATCTGTATCTAATGTTCATGATCTTGATATCTCCCTTGGTCTTGATCATATTTTTGCGGACCCTAATAGCCTCTTATGGAAGATAAATATGACAATCCACCTGTCACTCAAACCAATTCTTCACCTTGGATCAAAACATTCTGGGATCTAAGCCTTCCTACTTTTGAACATGATCTTGATGACATCACTAAAGCAGATATCCATAAATATGCCTTTGACCAAAGCTTATTCAACATTAATGATGGCATTTCCTTAGTTTTCCCTAAACTTATTGCTTGGGACCAACAAGGTCCACCAATGTTTGACTAGTTTGAAAATGATGATGTTTTCATAGAATTCTTTGAGCTCCATGAAGATGTACCACAAGGTGATCACAAGTCTAGATTTTCCATTGATCTCAACATCATGACATATTTTAGGGAGTCAACTCCATCTTTCAATCACAAAATTGAGAAAATAAAAAAAAAGAACCAAGTAGGTCTCTTGGTGAAAATTGAAAGGTTCCATTAGACCATGAAAAAGTAAAAATAAAGGATGTATCTGAGGGTGAAAACCTCTCTGAGGTGCCTGAGGATGGAAGATTGGATGCACCCCTATTGAAGGAAATATTAGCACTACTTGTGGAGATGATAGAAGAGATTAATCTAGGAACTCCTAACAACTTGAAAGTCATACACTTTGTAGCCTCATTATCACCAGAAGAAAAAGATGAATTTGTCAGATTGTTTCTAGAGAGGAAAATCAACTTTGCCTAGTCTTATGCAAACATGCCTAAATTAGATCTTGAAATAGTCCTTCATCACTTGCCACTAAAACCAAGAATGAAACCAGTAAAAAATAAGTTGAGAAAAATTCATCCTCAAGTTGCCCTCCTTGTTAAAGCTGAATTGAAGAAACTATTGGATGCCAACTTCATAAGACCCATTGATTATGTAGAGTGGATATCTAATCTAGTACCAGTAAGCAAACAGTCTTGGGGCATCTAGATATGGACTAACTTCTATGATCTTAATAAGGCATGTCCCAAGGATGGTTTTCCGTTATGAAACATAGATATCATTGTAGACATGACAACTGGGTATGAGATGTTATCACTATTGGATGGCTTTTATAGCTATAATCAGGTAAGAATAGCCCCTAATGATCAACACAAGATAGCTTTTACATGCCCTTGGGGAACATATTGCTAGAATGTCATGCCATTTGGTCTTTAAAATGCTAGGGCAACATATCTAAGAGAAATGGCCACCATCTTCAATGATTTCATGCACATCCTCATGGAAGAATGTGTTGATGATTTACTTTCCAAATCTTATAAAAGGAAAGATCATTTGGGCATCCTAGATCATACCTTCAACAAAATGAGAAGCTATAAGCTTCATCTAAATCCAAAAAGGTTTATATTTGGAGTTGTCTCTGGAAAACTCCTAGGCTACATTGTTTCTCAATGAGGCATTGAAGTGGATCCTGAGAAAGTAAAAGTAATACTTGACATGGCTCCTCCAAAAAATCTAAAAACCTTAAGAGGACTACAAGGAAAATTGTAGTCTATCTATAGATTCATTGCACAACTAGTGGATAAGTGTCACTCATTTCAACACCTCTTATGTAAAGAAGTATCCTTTCAATGGAACAAGTAATGCCAAGAATCTTTCCAACAAGTCAAGGATTATCTTCTACATCCACTAGTTTTAATGGCTCCCATTCTAGGTAAGCCATTCATCCTATACATATCTATTATAGATATAGCATTAGGAGCTCTCTTAGCACAAAATGATGAACAAGGAAGAGAGTGAGACATATATTACATTAGTAGAACACTTGTGGGATATGAGCTAAATTATTCACTAATTGAGCGAGCATGCCTTCCTGTCAACTTTGAAGCCCAAAAGCTTAGACATTACATGCTCCATAAAAAAATAGTGCTAATCTATAAGATTGACCTACTAAAGTATCTCCTAAGTAGGGCAGCTCTCATAAGATGACTAGCCAAATGGGTCATGATCCTTAGTGAATTTGACATAGAATATGTAGATAGAAAGGTAATTGAAGGGCAAGTCATAGCAGATTAGTTAGCAAAAGTACTATGTTAGTTTATCATCCCATGCTAATAGACTTTCTAGATGAAGCCATATTTCACATGGATGTAGCTAATGAATGGAAGCTTTATTTTGATGGATCACATACATGAAGTTGTTCAGAAGCTGACATTATGTTTATCACTCCTCAAGGAGACATAATCCCCATGTCATACAGAATAACATTCCATTGTACAAACAACATAGCAGAAAATGAGGCATTGATTATAGGACTCAAGATAGCTATCCAATGGAACATTCAACATTACAAGTCTTTGGGGATTCCCAATTGGTCATCCACCAAGTCAATGATGACTATGAAACCAAAGATGACAAACTAATGCCCTACAAGTAGATGGCAGACTTCCTTAAGTCTAAATTTTTCACTATCTCTTTTCATCAACCACCAAGAATACACAACAAGTAAGTTGATGCTATGGCCACCATCAATTCTATGATTGATATGCCTCAAAACTGTGGAACACTTTAAATTCCTTGTTGAGCAACTTTTGATTCCAGCATTCGAGCTCCCTCAATCTGAGTTTGTGTGTGAACTTGTTGGTCTGAATTCTCCATAGTATCAAGACATTTATGATTACCTACATGCCCAAATCCTACCACCCAACTTATCCAAAAATTACCATTGAGCCTTTATCCACCAAGCCACTAGATATGTCATCACCAATGACACCCTTTACAAGAGATCCTTTGACCAAACCCTTCTCAAATGCCTTGACTTCCAAGAAGCTAAAATTGCCTTGCATGAGGTTCATGAAGGTATATGTGGAGGCCATTTCAATGGTATGAGTCTAGCCAAGAAACTTGTTAGAGCTAGGTACTATTGGCCTACCATGGAATAGAATTCCCATGACTTTGCCAAAACATGTCATAAGTGTCAGATACATAGCAATCTAATCCATGCACCAGCACAAGAATTGTAGCCAGTCATATCACGATGGCCCTTTTCACAATGGGCATTTGATCTTACCAGAGCTATTTCTCTTCCATCCTCTAATAGTCATAAGTTCATTATCATAGCAACATAATATTTTACCAAGTGGGTTGAACATATCCATTTGACCTTCATCACTAGCAAGCAGATCTCAAGGTTTATTCTTAAATACATCATATATCAGTATGGAGCCCCTTGGCTATTATTACTAACCATGGTATTCCATTTCAAAACAAAGATGTAGACAAGCTCTATGAGAAGTACAACATATACCATGGATATTCTAGTATTTACCATCCATAGGGCAATAGCCAAGTAGAAGCATCTGACAAGACCATAGTTAAGATTATCAATGATTTAGGTCAAGATTGACACCTCCAACTAAATCCAGCTCTTTGGGCATATTGAACAAGTGTGCATACTCCTACTGTTGCAACACCATACTCTCTTATCTATGGCACAAAGGCCATACTTCCCATTGAAGTTGAAATCCCATCATTAAGAGTGTCCCTACAAGGTATTGTTGACAATGAAAACTACCAAATATCTAGACTCCATGAGCTAGAAATACTTGATGAGTAGAGATGAGCTACCTTGACACATTTGCAAGCTTATCAAAACTAACTCAAATGGAGCTATAACCAAAAATTTTGAGGTCATCAAATTGAGGTTGGTGATTTGTTCCTAAAGATGAACTACAAGACTCAGTAGCATAGAGAAAAATAAGGAAAATTTGAGCCAAATTGGGAAGGACCTTATGTAGTTACTACATCATTTGAGTCTAGAGTATATCAGCTTGCAACTCTAGAGGGTGAACCATTGCCCATGTCCATAAACAACATGCATCTTCACAAGTATGATACTTTATTCTATCAAAAAGTCATGAAAAAATATTAAAAAAAACCATCAAAATGTCCTGAAAAAAGAAAAGAAAAAAGTTAAAAAAGTCATGAAAAAATGGATGCCTTGATGAAAACCTCATAAATAGGTATCTTGGCACGAAAATTTGAGTCAAGAGAAAAATTTCATCCAAAAGTGAAAACTTGGCAAATAGGTGCTTTGGGCAAGTATCATGGTGAAAACATGGCAAACAGGTGCCATGTATAATCAGTTGTTGCTCCTCCATCTATTGGGATTCCATTTGGTCTTTTCCCCCTCTATGATTCCTTGATCATATCTTTCCTATTGCAAGACATCTTTGGCTCCTTGACCATGGCTCACAAACTGGTTGACATCCATTATTATACTACTTAACGCATCACCAGTCTGTACATACTTTATCATTTGGCCTATGTACATAGTTTGCATCTTGTCTGAGGGCATATCACCTATACAGTGCATGTGTTTGAATTTGAGCTAGGGGCATATCCCTAAGAAATTTTTATTCATTGGACCTATCGCATAATGGATTGGAGCTAACACTTTTATATGCTTATATGATCCTAAAAAAATCCTAGAAATTCAAATACAATATTGAAAAATCCTAAAAACATAAAATGTCCTGAAAAAGCACTCAAAATCACATAATGTCCTGAAAAAATCACTAAAAATCATAAAATGTCCTAAAAAATACTAAAAATCAGAAAATGTCCTGAAGTAAAACCTACAAATCAAAAAATGTTTTGAAGAAACCAGTCACACAAAAAAATCAACTATCCCCGAAAACCCTAAAAATCACAAAACCCATAAAAAAAATCTGCAATAAACCTTGTCAATATTCACTATACATAACCATACCTTTTGTGTACGCACTTGAACTTTGTAGAATGAAACTCAAAGCACAACACTTTCAAGACAATCACACTATTTGAACAATGTGAACCAACAATCAATCCAACATGTCACTATGAACCTATCAACTAAATCCACAAATAGAGCTATCACATCATCAACATTTCAAACACTACCTACACACCTTCAAACATTAAAAAGAAAGTAATAATGGACAAGAATAGTTGTTGGCTCATGCTATTTAGTGAGTGATTTATTTTTTGCTTTATTTTTCTTTGATCATGTTCCTATGCCACTCAATGATATAAACTGATCTATGAGAGTGGCTAGGATGGTTCATGGTCATCTTTTTCTATTTTTGTATATTACAATGCACCTTTGAGAGTCTAGGGCATCTACATATGCCTCAGTAAGGACAAGGTCATTCTTTATCAGTGTCATGCTTGTTTATGCAAAAGGCTTGCATTTACGCTTTGGCCCTTTATGCCATGATGCGTTACATTCCTTTTGCCATATTAAAATAAAGCTCCATTTGACATATAGTGAACTTTACAAGAGCAAAAATCTTCTCATCATACTAACAATTCTTCACCTCATCTCCTCAATCTTTTGTATCTTCTTTATCCACTACCTTGGTCTCGTACTCTGATACACAAAAAGCATTGTCATCCTGCATTGTTGCATATGTCCAAAGTCCAAAATGATCCAAAGCAATAAACATGGCATTTATATTATATTCAAATTTCATTTGCATCTATTTTAAATTTTATTTGCATTCATTTCCTATCATTTTCTATTTCATTTGCATTCATTTAATTTTATTTACATTGCATTAGGCATTCATTCATGAGAAAAACATGTGGCAAAAATAAAAGATGGCATTTCCTATGCATAACATATGATAAATCAACACATGATGTCATCATATATAAGTCCGCACAAAAAACCATAAATAGATTCATATAAAATAGCTAAAGCATATGCATAATTCATCTCATATAGTCATCATAACGTAAGTAAATCTCATAAATGTCTCACAAAAGTGTCAGAGTACATGGCCATAGTTTACATCAATAGTAATTGCCTATAGGTGTGAACCATGAAAGAGAATAATAGAAACCAAAAAGTAACATAGAGAGGCCCCTCTATATGTGAGTCTATCAATGTCATCCTATGCTATCCCTAGCCTCGTGGTCTCTGTCTAGCTCAAGGATGACCCCTCTACTCTCTGTGGTGGCCTCATAGGCCCCATCACCCCCACAATACTCTATGTCTTGTGGGAAGGAGATAATGTATGGAAACTCTCTACTCTCTACCCCGATGGCACCACTCTCATATTGAACTTGCCAATACTATGCCTCCATGTCTGCCCTGATCATCATCATCATCAAATCTTAGAATTTTGCATCTTTGATGCTATTGATGAACCCTTGGGATTCTTGCACTGCTATCTCTACCCTATGCACCACTACATCTCTGTCAACCCTTGCTTGATCTCTCTTTGCAGTAACTACATTCCTCTCTCCCACCACAACATCCCTCTCTACCACAACCTAATCTAACTGAATTCATAGCCCTCTAATCACCTCCATCAACTCTACCTAGCTAGGCCCTACCTCTACTAGTACTAATGCTCTCCCGGTGTCCTCCACTGGATCCTCCTCCACATCCATCATAGCTACATCCCTATCATCCCAATAGTCCTCCTCATCCTCTCCCTTGTCACAACCTCCAACACCATCCCCACAACCACTACCTCTACCCTCCTCATCATCTCCCTCCTCCTCTCCCTCAACACCCTCTTCATCATCTCCCTCATCCTCCTCCTCAACAACCTCATCATCACCCCCCACATCACCCTTAGCATCCTCATCTCCATCCTCCTCCTCCTATTCTCCCTCGTCATCGTCTCCCTCATCCTCCTCCTTAGCATCATCCTCTACCCCATCACCCTCATCAAATCCCTCCTCATCCTCTCCCCCATCCTCCTCCTCGTCCTCCTCATCCTCCTCATCCTATGGCCTCCCTTGAGGTACTGGTACTGCTAGATCTATCAAAGATCTCGGCTGATGCTATGAAAACCACCTATCATATAGCATCCACTATATATGCTACTACCCCCAAAGTCTCAACTATAAATATACTAACTGTGCATATGCTACCTATGTCCTAATAGGTGGTCCCCACTCTTGAAGCTTTGCTCTATATTGGACAAACAATACTAACCTATAGGTATACCCTATGTCTCCCCAAACTATCTCTATACCTGCTCTAGCAGGTACATCTCTATAACCAAGTGACTAATCACTATGCATCCTATGAGGTAGCACTCCTACCTATAGTATGGTAAGTGGATGTCATCATCATCCCATTTGGGGCAATCTTTGTATGGTCTCCATATGAACTGTGTCATTGTGTCTATCTAATGGTGAAAGTACCTTGCATATCCCAATGGTCCTCGAGCTAGGACACCTCTATAGCTGTAAGCATATTGCATATCATCCACCAACAGTTGCTCTACTAGAGGCCTAAGTACTGCAATATGCTCATAGGCCCATATTTGTTATAATGTTCTACCAATGCTAAAGGATAGCCCCCCTCTATACGCTACCTGATGTAGATAATAATATAACATCCCAAATATGCATGGGCCCCAAGAAAACATAGTGCCCTCCATAATCATCTACTCAAGTACTCATCCCCATCCAATAGGAAATCCATGTCCCCTTCTATTAGGTATCAATAATCCACCAATCACCTAGAAAATCATAGTTGTCAGTCACTCAGGGCATCCCACTAACAAGTCCCACTTAATCTCATAGTCGTGAATCCCTAACTTTGCATCTCTGCATCCAAATAAATGGTGTAATGTTGATCATCCTAAAGAAAGGTCATATGCTACTAACTCTCCATGCATAGGGATCCTCAAGATGTTCCATACATCCTCTAGTGTTATAGTCACTTCCTCTGTCAAAAGGTAGAAGGAACTAGTCTTTGAGTGCCACCTCTCTATCAAAGCTGTCAGCAAAGCCCTGTTCCCCCTCACCTCTGGCATAAAAGTAACATGATATAATACCAACCTAGTCAATATCCCCCACTCACTAGGTGTCATTTAATGATGTAGTGCAAGGCTTTGTGGCCTATTTCCCTTTATCCATAATAGGGGCAGATCCTCCTGCATAATCATATAGCCTATGTCAACCTCATATGGTTTTGCATCCAGTTTACCCTACAATTTGACTTAGTTTGACTTAACCCAAGTTTGACTTATTTTAACTCTAGTTTGACTAAGTTTGACTTTTTTGAGAATTTTTGACTAATTTGACTTATGTTTTGAACTCTTCCTAGGGTTTTGAACATGTTTTCCAAGTTTTGAGTCATTTTGAGCTCATTTGCATCATTTTGACCCTATCCCTATCTATCGGTCAGCCTTTCTCCTCCATCATAGCTAAGTTTGACCAAGTTTGACTTTTTTGACTATCCTAGCCTTAGTTAACCTATGTTTTCAATTATTCTTAGGGTTTTGAACATGTGTTCCAAATTTTGAGTCATTTTGAGTCTGTTTGACCCTTTTGGGCCCTTTGCACAGTTCTTTGTCAGCATTTACCCAAGTTTGACCTACATTTGTCCTATGTTTCAGAAAATTCTAACCATTTTGACCACCTTTGAGTTCATTTTATCATCTTTCTAACATCCCCTAGGGTTATTCTAGCCCCTACCAATTTATAGCTTGATCTGAGACCATTCGAACCTCGATCGGAGCCCTGGTGCATCCTAGGGCATAGGTGGGAAGGGGTTCCCAACTGTGTCATGTATGCACTTGGTCATGCCAAATATGTCCAAGACACACTTGGGAATTCCAACTACATCTAGGATTCACTTGGCTATGTTTTGGGTGCAGTAGGGGCATTTGGATGCCCTCCTTGGCCTCTAGACCCCTGTTTGACCCCATTTGACCCCCATTCCCCCCGATAGATTCCTAAGTACCTAGAAAGAAAAAAAAAAGTAGTAAAAAGCATGCAAAATCAGTAAAAAGCATGAAAAATCATAAAATTACAAAGATGGCCTCTATGTACTCACCAGAGGTCCAACTTTTGCCCACCATCGGAAGGTTTGCACTTGTTTACCATGGTGTTGCTCCCTTGGTAGTCGATCCATTATCCTTGCTCCAAAGCTCTTTTCTTCCAAATGAGAGAGTAAAAATGACATTCAAAACCCTCTCAAAGCACTTTTATAACTTTTTTCTACCTAGATGGATGTGTGTGAAGTCCTTTTGGTGTTGGTCGCAATGCCCTTTTTCACTTTGGAGCCCATAACTTTCATGTTTTAACTTTGATTTTCGATCCGTCAGTTGCTATGACATTTTTTTCTCATTTTTGATGAAATAAACCTATCATATTCCTATGTTTATCAATTTATCAAGGGGACATAAATATATACCACATTGCTGGGGCATGCTTTTATGGCTTTTTTTTTAGCACTCTTTGACACAATTCTCTAGATCACATTGTATCAAAGAGGGGGAAAATGTAGACACTCAAAATTATTCACGTCTATTGTTTCATCACTTCTTACATACTAATTTATCCCATTTTCTCATTCTATTAACTTTTATCTTTTGGCCAAAATCAATCATATTTCATCATTTGTATTCTTTTTCACATCAATTTCATATCATTTTGCAATCATTTCAAATCAACTTGAAATCACCCAGAATCAGTCATAATCATCAAAAAACATATCAAACATCTCAAATAAATCATCATTTACCCAATCCTAGGCATTTTTGTGGCTTTCAGTGCCTTGGAAATCTATCAATTTATCAACACCTATTAGTTTATCAATCCTATCAATCAGACCTTAGTATTGTCATGGCTCCTAGTACTAGGTCAAACTATCATTCATGTCATCCGATCTTTGACATTGTTGAGGCTTTCAATGTCAAATCATGGCATTATCAACCGTTTAAATAATATTGATATTGTCCATTGAGGTTATTATGATCAATCTTATCTATCAATCTCGATCCTATAGTATTTTACAATGTCAATTAAGTGTTACATATCAATCAATTCATGTCATGTGTCCTTGGCATGTTAATAATTTTAGTCAACCAATAAATTTGACTATGGCTTTGGTCTACTTGTCATCATCTTATTTGATATCCATTATAATTACATTCTCATCAAAGGATACTGTCGCATTTATTTAATCAATTTTGGCCAATCATCTACTGAATTTCTCTATAGGATTAAATAACCCATAATTTAATCCTATTATTCTTACTAATTATTCTTCCTAATTATCATCCTCAATTAATTAATTTTATTGATTAAATGGTTCATCATCCACAAACCATAGAAATTATTAATTTCTGAAGTCACATTTTCCTTCATTAATTCCATTTTTGACTAATTTCTACTTTGTGGAATAAAAGGATTTTTAATTCAAATATTCCATAGAATATTGACATCATCATGACACTTAAATAAAATATGTCATAATCAAATATTCTTATTCTCTTACGCACATCCATATTTCACTTATTTGTCATAGATTCTTGGCGTTGAGTGGGCTTGAGGTGTCTTATGATGCATAATAGATTCTCTTCCACATTTAGTGAAGTTTGAATTCTATGCATCAGAGAATTCTACATTTGGAGTCTTTAGTCATATGTGTCATGGATTCTCAAAGGAATCTCTTTCCACATCACATATCTAAGGGTGAAAAATCCAATGTTCTCATCCTCCATGCCAATTATAAAATGAAGACTCTTTCTCTTATTTTTTATTTTTAGGTCCTAATTCTTGAGTCTTTGGGTCCTTAGCTTCTTTGCATTTTCATACCATTTCTCTCAAGCTAAAATGACAACTTCAAGTATTCTCATAGCATTATCATCACTATAGGCTTTTGCTTCAATTTTGTGTGCACTATAGGCAACTTTGGAGCTACATCATTTGGAGAAGAAAGAAGGACATTGGAGCTACAAATGAAAGAGGGGGTTTCTATTGCTTTCTTTATTAGTTTGGCTTTCATGGCAGACTAGTGGGTGTTAACATATGTTGATTGAGTTTGTGATTTCTCATAGTATGTTATGCATTTAACCCATTTTCTAGGTACTACAAGAATAAATTTTGCATACTAACTTTTCTTTGTTTCTTGAGACTTCTCCATCTTCATTCAGCTTATTTCTGAAAAACCACTTTGTGCCAATTATATTTTTATCCTTGGGTCTAGCAATAGGAGTCTAGGTCTTATTCCTCTCTATCTGTTCTATCTCTTCATTCATATCTTCAATCCAAATTTCATTATCTAAAGCATCTTTAACTGATCTAGGTTCAAATTTAGAAAGAAAACATGTACCTTTCAATTTATTTCTTGTCATTCTTCCATCTGACTTGTCTACAATGATCTATGAAGTGTATGTTGCCTTATGACATATCTTAATAACATAGGTACTTTTGATTTAGAGCTTGTTTGATGCAGAGTCCTATAGAAACCACCTACTTATAGCTTTCCAATGGTTTTGACAATCCAACTTTGGATTCTAGGACCTATCTCAAGTTCTTTTACCCACATCGGCTATGCTCAACCAATGAGCCTAAAGAAGAAGAGTCAAGTAATAAAGAAAATTATGAAGGTGAGTAGTTCAAGAGGAGGTTTTAGAGGAAGAAGAGGCAATGATTGAGGTAGATTTGGGGGTAGAACTCTAGGAGTGTTCACTGGTAGATGTTTCAATTGCAACTAGGTGGGACACTAGGCCTCTAGATGCCCTAAAAAGGGGAACAATCAGCAAGAAGGGGACTAGAAAGTCCATCTGACACATGAGGATGATGCTCAAAGTAACCATGAAGGTAAGGGTGTTGCAAATTCAAAGCATGGAGAGTCCCTGATGTTTAATAGGATACTATTGAAGAACCCTCTGACCAAAAAACTAGTGCTAAGCAAGACCTTGTTCAAAACTACTTGCAAGGTAAAAGGTAAAGTGTGTAAGGTTATAGTGGATTCTAGTTCTACTAATAACTTAGCTTCCATTTCCATGGTAGAGAAACTTGGATTGAAAAAGATACCTCATCCTAACCCTTATAAAGTTTCATGGCTAAACAAAGAACAACAAGCTTGGGTGAATGAGTAGGTATATGCGGAGTTTAGGATTGGGGACTACCATGAAAAAATCTTGTGTGATGTGGTTGATATGGATGCTTGAAACTTATTGTTGGGTAGGCCTTGGAAATATGATGTGGAATCACACCATCAAGGAAAAACCAATGTGTATGAGATCACCAAAGATGGAAGGACTTATATCATGCGACCTCTACCAATGGAAGGATATGAGACTCCTCAAGCTAGCAACATGCTAGTGGTTGGAGAGAAGGAGTTTTTGAAGACCATCAGAGGGAAGGACACTACCTATTATGCCATTATGGTCAGTCAAAAAGTAGAGAAGTGTTAGGATAAACCACGGACAGAAAATAAAAACTACATGCAAATATAACCAATAACAAAAATAATAGAACACACATAAATGAACACAAGGCACCAAGATTTAACGTGGTTCACCCAATCCCTGGGCTACGTCCACCAAACAGCAAGTCCGATCTTATTACAATCTAGTGATTACAACCTGATTACAATCCGTAATCCCTTACAGCTCAATACCGCCGCAAGAACCAATTTTGTATCACCACACATAAAAAATACCCAACCCTAAGCCCTTTTTATACAAGTATTAAACCGCTTTAGGGTTATAACATGTCAGCCATATGTCGTCCATAATATGTCGGCCATAATATGTCGGCTACCATGAAGTATGTACAGTACTTTCCTGATCAGTCACCACAATCTAACAATCTCCCACTTGGGGACTGATCAGGCTCCACACTAAACAACAATCTCCCACTTGGAGACTGATCCTGTAGCAATACAACTACCGCATGGGGCTCCCACTGGATCAAACCACCTTGGACTCTACTGTTCTTTTATTCACATTTAGTCTAAAAGACCAACTGAAGCTGAAGAGGAGTTCAGCTTCTCCCTTGTGACAACCTTTGTCAACATATCTGCTGGATTTTCATTGGTATGTATCTTCTCCAGCTTTAACTGTCCATCCTCCAAAACTGACCGAATGAAATGGTACCGCAACTGTATGTGTTTGGTCTTAGAATGCAGAGCTGAATTCTTAGCAAGATGAATGGCACTCTGACTATCTATGAACAAATAATTATCCTTCTGAGGATGTCCCAATTCTTCCAAGAAGAACTGAAGCCATATCATCTCTTTGGCTGCCTCTGTAGCAGCAACATACTCTGCCTCTGTAGTGGAGAGAGCATTAATCTTCTGTAGCCTAGAAACCCAGCTCACGGCTGCCCCACCAACAGTAAAGACATAACCTGTAGTACTCCGCCTGGTATCAATATCCCTAGCTAAATCTGAGTCAACATAGCCCTGTAAATCAGTAGTAGAGCCCCCAAAGTGTAAACACTTATTGGATGTTCCTCTCAAATATCTGAGAATCCACTTGACAGCATTCCAATGCTCAAAACCTGGATGACTCATATACCTGCTAACGACTCCCACTGCATGTGCAATATCTGGCCTAGTGCATACCATAGCATACATCAAACTTCCTACAGCTGAAGCATAGGGTACCTTGGACATCTTATCCTCCTCTTCCTGTGTCTTGGGACACATCTCCTTAGTCAATTTCAAATGACCAGGTAAAGGTGTGCTGACAGCTTTAGCAGTCTCCATAGAGAAACGTTGCAACACCTTCTCAACATAATCAGCTTGAGATAGCGTCAATTTTCTGTTCTTCCTATCTCTGCAAATCTTCATACCAAGGATTTGTTTTGCTGCCCCCAAATCCTTCATAGCAAATGCATGTGCTAACTGGCATTTTAGCCCCTTAATATGATGCATGTTAGACCCAGCTATAAGCATATCATCAACATATAGACATAAAATAATGTAGCTATCATCATCCAACCTCTTAAAATAAACACAGTAATCTGAATGACACCTGTTATATCCATGCTCATGCATAAAACTGTCAAATTTTAGATACCATTGCCGAGGTGCTTGCTTCAGGCCATATAAACTTTTTTTCAATTTGCACACTAAGTTCTCCTTACCTTTGACCTCAAAACCTTGTGGCTGAGCCATATATATTTCTTCATCCAAATCACCATGAAGAAAGGCTGTTTTAACATCCATCTGCTCTAAATGCAAATCTTCAGTAGCCACAAGACTTAAAACAGTACGAATAGAAGTCATTTTAACAACAGGAGAAAATATCTCATCAAAATCAATTCCCTTTTTCTGTGCAAATCCTTTTACAACTAACCTGGCCTTAAATATTTTCTTACCTCCTTCCTCTTCTTTCAACCTGTAAACCCA
This sequence comes from Cupressus sempervirens, assembly GCA_028749045.1. NCBI lineage: Eukaryota > Viridiplantae > Streptophyta > Pinopsida > Cupressales > Cupressaceae > Cupressus > Cupressus sempervirens. The sequence goes on along the minus strand of CM053793.1, from coordinate 674,372,066 downwards.
TTTATTCTGTAAAGCCTTTTTACCTGCAGGAAACTTGCACAAATCCCATGTCTTATTTTTCAGCAAAGAGTCCATTTCATCTTTCATTGCAGACTCCCACTGAATCTTAGTATCCACCTGCACAGCTTCATCATAACTTTCGGGTTCACTAGCATCAGTAAGTAAAATAGAATACAAAGAGGGAGAAAACCTTTGTGGAGGTCTAATTTGCCTTGTTGACCGTCTAACATTCACTGGTGTGTGTGGTATTTGTTGTTGCAGTTGTTGCACATCATGAGGAATGGCTAGAACATCAGCTTTCGGAGTATCATCCAGCACTACATAATCATCTTCTTTCTTCTCATGTTGCTGCAACAGATCTTTGTACAACACTTTTTCATTGAATATGACATCTCGACTTCTTATAATTTTATGATTTTCAAAATCCCAAAGCCTATAGCCAAATTCATTAATGCCATATCCAACAAAGACACATTTCTTTGATTTTGCTTCTAGCTTGGTTCTATTTTCAGAGTCTATATGAGCAAAAGCTTCACAACCGAAGGTCTTGAGAAAAGAATAACTCACCTTCTTACCAATCCATGCTTCCTCTGGAATACCACAGTCAAAAGGAGTAGAGGGACCTTGATTAATCAAATATACTGTAGTATTGACAGCCTCTGCCCACATGTGTAAGGGCAACCCAGCATGCAACCTCATGCTCCTTGCGCGCTCCATTATAGTCCTGTTCATGCGTTCAGCCACTCCATTTTCCTGCGGAGTCCTTGGAACAGTTTTTTGTCTACGAATACCATTAGTGGAGCAATAATCTTCAAATTCATGACTGCAATACTCACCACCATTATCAGATCTGAGACATTTTAATTTCTTACCAGTCTCATTTTCAACCAAGCATTTCCATTTCTTAAAAGTTTGAAATACATCAGATTTCTGTCTAAGGAAATAAACCCATACTTTTCTAGTTGCGTCATCAATAAATGTAACATAATAATGAGAGCCACCAAGGGAAGATACCTGAGCTGGTCCCCATACATCTGTATGCACAAGCTCTAATTTCTCCTTTTTGTTTTCCTTCCCTGTCTTTACAAAACTCACTCTCTTTTGTTTTCCATACACACAACTTTCACAGAAATCCATATTCACACATTTTAGACCTGGTAAAACTTTCCTTGAATGAAGTACTTTCATACCTTTCTCACTCATGTGCCCAAGTCTATTGTGCCACAGCGCTGTATCAAATCTATAGCAGCTATTTGTTCTCCCTGCTCAACTGCAGTAATTGTTCCTGAATATTCATTTTTCTCTGAAATAATCAAAGTAGAAGGAACAATATGACCTGTACAAAGATATAAGGTGCCTACTTTCACACCTTTTGCTACTACAAGGGAACCTTTTGAAACCTTCCAATTTTTATCACTAAAAGTAATTACACAACCCTCATCACCGAGTTGCCCTGCTGAAATTAAATTCCTACTCAGTTTTGGAACATGTCTTACCTCATGTAGTAGCCAATGATTCCCATTCTGCAACTTAATCTTAATTTTTCCCTTTCCAACAATCTGACAGGGTTCATTATCCCCCAAATAAACAAGCCCAAAATCCCCTTGGACATAATCAATGAAATAACCTCTATGAGGTGTAGCATGAAAAGAAGCACCAGAATCTAAAACCCATGAATCATCAACACTCTCTAAAGACAGAAGCAAAGCATCCTCTTCGGATTTATTACTTACCACATTTGCCTCTTTGTCTCCATCTGATTTATCTCCTTCATTTTTCTTTTGAGTCCAGCAATCTTTCTTTTTGTGCCCTGGTTTCCCACAGTACCAGCAATCATTTGGTCCTCTCGATTGAGACCTCCTCCCCTTTGACTTTCCTCTTGATTTCCCACGATTTCCAGAGTTACTTCCTCTTTCAGTCATTCTGCCCCTGCTTTGTGCATTTAAAGCACTTCCTGATGTAGATCCACCTGAGGATTTTCTACGAGTTTCCTCACTTAAAATAACACCGATCACATCATCATATTTTAGGGTACTTGATCTAGGAACAGAATTACTCACCGCCATTACCAAGCCATTCCAGCTTTCAGGCAGAGAACACAAAATCAAGAGAGCCCTAATTTCTTCATCAAAATTGATACCCACAGAAGATAATTGACTAGTAATAGTATTAAACTCATTTAAATGATCTGCAACAGATCCACCTTCTGCCATTTTCATATTAAATAAACGCTTCATGATAAATACCTTATTTGAAGCGGAGGGCTTTTCATACAGTGTCGCTAGGGTTTTCATCAAATCTTCTGTCGTCTTTGCTTTTGTAATATTAAATGCCACCGATGGTGCCAAGCATAACCGAATGCTTCCGAGTGGCTTTCTGTCCAAAAGATCCCATTCAGCCTCTGACATAGTTCCCTGATTCTTGGCTTTTCCTTCCAACGGCTTCCATAAATCCTTCTGATATAAATTGTCTTCCATTTGCATCTTCCATAACTGGAAGTTCTGCCCATTAAACCTATCAACCCTCAGCTTACCATCATCTGCCATTGCTCCCACTCAACCATGAGACTCCCACTTAACCGTGAGACTTTCGTGCAGAGGATAACTGAGAAACAACTAGGCTCTGATACCACTTGTTAGGATAAACCACAGACAGAAAATAAAAACTACATGCAAATATAACCAATAACAAAAATAATAGAACACACATAAATGAACACAAGGCACCAAGATTTAACGTGGTTCACCCAATCCCTGGGCTACGTCCACCAAACAGCAAGTCCGATCTTATTACAATCCAGTGATTACAACCTGATTACAATCCGTAATCCCTTACAGCTCAATACCGCCGCAAGAACCAATTTTGTATCACCACACATAAAAAATACCCAACCCTAAGCCCTTTTTATACAAGTATTAAACTGCTTTAGGGTTATAACATGTCAGCCATATGTCGGCCATAATATGTCGGCTACCATGTCGATGTCGGCTACTTCCAAAAAAAAATTTATCAGTACTTTATGAAGTATGTACAGTACTTTCCTGATCAGTCACCACAATCTAACAAGAAGAAGGTGTACAAAGAGGACAGAAAGGAACCTTGGAGGACAATGGGGCCTAAGGAGGTTCAAGATTTGTTGAGCCAGTACATAGAAGTGATTGCTGATGGGAAGATAGAGAATCTTTCACTTGTTAGAGAAGTGAAACATTGTATTGAATTCATACTAGACTCCACACTCCCAATCAAGCCTACTTACAAAATTACACCCAACCAAAATGAAGAATAGGCTAGACAAATTAAGGAACTCTTGAACAAGGGTTTCATACAGAGAAGCATTAGTCCTTGTGATATGCCAACCTTGTTAGCTCCAAAGAAAGATGGTACATGGAGATTATGTATAGACTCTAGGGCTATTAATAGGATTACCATTAGATATCGGTTCCCACTACCAAGGATGGAAGATTTGATGGATTTCCTAGGAGGGGCTAGATACTACACCAAGATGGATTTGGAAAGTGGTTATCATCAGATTAGGGTGAGAGAGGGAGATGAATCAAAGACAACATTCAAGACCAATGATGGGATCTTTGAATGGATGGTAATGGCCATCATTATCTCAAATTCACCAAGCACCTTTATGAGACTCATGAATGAGGTACTCAATCCCTTTATTAATCACATTGTTGTAGTATATTTAAATGATATTCTCATCTACAAAAAGAGTAAAAGAGAGCACTTATATCATATTGAGAAAGTGTTGAAAATATTGTTAGAGGAAAAGTTAAGGATCAATCTAGAGAAGTGTGTCTTTTTGCGGGAAGAATTGGTTTGCCTGGGATTCATTATCTCTAAGGGCAACCTTGAGATGGATCCTAGTAAGGTGGACACCATATTAAATTGGCCCATTTTAAGAACAACAAGTGAGGTCAAGGGTTTTCATGGCCTAACAAGCTTCTATATGAAGTTTATTAGAGGCTTTAGTAATGTGAGTGCTCCCATGATAGACACCATTAAGGGTGGAAAAAAATGTTAGTTTTAGTGGACCCAAGAGGCTGACCAAGCTTTTGAAGCCTTGAAGAAGAAGGTTGTAGAATAATCATTCTTTGTGTTGACAAATTTTAATAAGGTCTTTACAATTGAGTGCGATGCAAGTAACAGGGCTATAGGAAGAGTCCTAAGTCAAGAGGGTAGGCCAGTTGCCTTCTTCAATGAAAAGTTGAATGAGGCCAAGCAAAAGTATTCAACCTATGATCTAGGTATTCAATCCTTAAGGAAGTGGAGACATTATTTATTTCCTAACGAGTTCTCTATTTACACTGATAACCATGCTTTGAGTTTCTTAAATAGGCATGAAAAGTTGAACCACAAGCATGTGAAGTGGATAGAGTATCTCCAGTCCTATACCTTCACCATCAAGCATAAGAAAGGGGTGGAAAATAAGGTTGCTAATTCCATCAATAGAAGAAATCTAACCATTTAGGAGGTAAGGTTGGAGAATGTGGGGTTTTACTACATCAAAGACATGTATGCTGAAGATGTAGACTTCAAAGAGCTCTATCAAGTTTGCAAGGAATGACTCAATAGTATGATAGTACATATGAAAATTTCATGCTACAAGAAGGATTACATTTTAAGGGGAGTCAGTTGTGTATCCATAGGGGATCACTAAGGGAGAATATCATAAAAGAGAAACATTGTGGGGGCCTAGCAGGTCATTTTGGATTGGACAAGACTGATGAACTAGTTAGAAGATTTAATATTGGCCAAGAATGCCAATAGATGTGAGAAGATTTGTAGAAACTTGTATGGTGTACCAAAAGGAAAAAGAAAGAACTTCTAATGTAGGACTATATACTCCATTACCGATACCTAGTAGGCCTTGGGATGCAGTGAGTTTGGACTTTGTGCTTGGATTGCCAAAGACAAGACAAGGATATGATAGTGTTTATGTAGTGGTGGATAGGTTTTCTAAGATGGCACACTTCTTGCCATGCAAAACCAGTCATGATGCTTCTCACATTATAGGTATCTTCCTTAAGGATATCATTAGACTACATGTATTACCATTAAACATATTTTTAGATACAGATCGCAAGTTCCTTGGTCATTTTTGGAGGACCTTATGGAAGAAGCTTGGGATAGACCTAGCCTTTTCATCAACATACCATCCACAATCAGATGGTCAAACCAATGTGGTCAATAGATCATTAGGAAACCTATTGAGATGCCTTACCAAAGAACATGGTTCATCATGGGACTCAATCATAACACAAGAAAAGTTTGCTTATAATGACTTAGTAAACAGGACCACCGGATTGAGCCCATTTCAAATTGTTTATGGCACTCATCCTAGAGGTGTGATGGAGTTGAGAGAAGTCAAGTCCATGGAAAAAAGTGGTGCACAAGCTACTAATTTTGCAAAGGTAATGAAAGAAATCCATTAGGAAGTTAAGGACATATTAGAGAAGATCACAAGGATAAACAAGGAAGTCATAGTCACCAAAAGAAGAGACCTTCAAATTGTAGTAGGGGACTTGGTTATGGTGCATCTGAAGAATGAGAGACTTCCTATAGGCAAGTTCAACAAACTAATGATGAGGAAGATAGATCCTTTTAAGATCCCGCAGAAGTGTGGTTAGAATGCATATAAGGTAGAGTTGCCTCTAGACATTGGGCTCTCTAATACCTTTATCATTTTTGACTTATATGCATACAAGGGATTTGAGAAAGATAGTATTGGAAATATAATACTCAAGGAGGATGATGAAACCATCAGGTCTCTTCCTAAGGTATTGGTACCAAATATTGAATGCATTTTGGATAAGAGAGAAGGAAAAAGGACCCAGAGGCAAATACACATGGACTATCTCATCAAATGGAGAGACAAGCCTATAGAAGATGCAAGTTGGCTCACTGAAACAACCATTAAGAGATTGGGATATGAGGAATCCAACCTACCAACTCAAGAGGCTTGAGTTTAATTGGCTAGGGGAGTATGGTGTAGGGCACCCAGCCACTCCAAGGAAAGATTCAAGTTGTTAGGAATGGTAGTGTAGAGGTTTGGTCCATACATTGTAATAAGAGACTCATTGTAAGATCCATTAGCACTGTGTTCATGTTATAAACCAAGTGGCTTAGTGAGACCAAGAAGTCAAAAATAGATTTTTCTAAGGGTGAGTTGGGTTAGCTTTGTCTTAGGCAAGATTTTTTGAGTCATTTAGAACTCTTTGGGTTCATTTGAAAAAGTTTTAAAAGTTGCTGCAAACTTTTGAAAGCTACTTAGGTTACTTTAAAAGCTATTATTTGGTTGGGAATGGCCATTTGGTTGTTCCAATAGTCATAATAGGTTTTAAGCCTATCGAGTATGAGTAGCAAGATGGTATGTAACAAAGGTGGAAGAAACTTGAATAAAAACACCTTTAACTTTCTAGTGAATTATGTGTTTTAGTGGATTGTGCAGTCTCTTGTTGATTGCTTTGTGATCAAATTTACTGAGGGCATGTAGGAAGTAGTCATTTATTTTGGTCTGAAACTATTTGGAGTCATAGCTTAGGAGATATCTACGAGTTGTATCAGAAATCTCGTGTAACCTAATTTTAGGGCTCTTCAGCAAATGGTTCCCTAACTTACATATTCTCAAGTGGAACCCACTAAAACTGAGGAATATGCAAGTTACAGAAACTTCTAACATGATTTCAGGGGTTGGAAGTGTGGTGAGTAGGGTAAGTAGTGTTTCAAGCCTACTCTAGGTCAAGCAAGACCATGTGCTTGACAAGGTTTGAAAGCCAAGTTGGAGATAGTCAAGAAGGAGGGCACTTCTAGTTTGATGTAGTGTTGATGGTGAATGTATTGAGTGTCTATGGATTTCCATAAGTGTTGGGGGTCTTGGGAACCCATCCTTTCCATTCTTCTTTGAAGCTCTAGTCCAACCTGATCAACTGGGTCTAGGTACCAAATCAAGATTTGGGGGTGTTAGAGCAAGATCTTCCAAGAGGCTTCTGGGATCCATTGAAGAGTTCAAAAGAGTTTTGAACAAGAAGAGAAGCCCTAAGGTGTTAAGGAAATTTTGGAGAGAAGTGCAAAAGTAGAATTGAAAGACTATAAAAATTCTAGGCCTCAGAGTGGAATTTGGCATGGTGGAATTGATCAATCCAATCAAGTTGTGGATTTTGGTTGGCTAGGGTGTCCATACTCATAGATTGTCTCCATAGGTTGAGTCAGTGGGTGAAGTGAGGAAGGAGGTTACTTCTTTGGGCTTATTGGTTGAGCATACCTAGTGTGGGTAAAAGGACTTGAGATAGGTCCTAGAATCCAAAATTGGATTGTCAAAGCCATTAGAAGGCTAGAAGTAGGTGGTTGCTGCAGGGCTTTGCATTATTATTTCACTAGCCTCACCATGATTTTTGTATCAAGCTTTGGTCCCACTTTCTGTAACTCAGGTCCACCAAACTCAATTTTCTTTGGTAGCATCATGGTAGCTTTTGATTGCCACTTAGGTCCTTCAAACTATGATTCGGGTTACACTAGTTACAACTCGATAGCTTTTGAAGGTTTTGGGGAATCAGGAAGTGAAGTCTACTAACCTCTAATTAGATTTGGGAATGTATGAGGTTCATAGTAGAAAAACATTTTATAATCCTCAAGTTCTTTGGTGCTCTCTTCTTCACTATTTTCTACAAACTTGTCAATTCTTACATGTGCACTTTCTATGATCTTATGGTTTGAAAAATTCAAATGTTCATATGCTTTACTTTTGAAGGAATACCCTAGGAATATCCCTTCATCACCTTTGACATCACATTTACCTTTCCTAGATTCCTTCAAGATATAAATTTTTTGACCAAATACTTTCAAGTAACTTACATTAGGTTTATGTCAATACCATAGTTCATAAGGAGTTTGATTTGAGTCTTTCTTCAACTATACTATGTTCAAGGTATGCACTGTACTATGTATTGCTTCCTTCTAGTGATTGATTGCAACACCCTTTTCTATTATTAAAGTTCTTGCACCATCTATGATGGATATGCTCCTTCTTTTAGCTATACCATTCTACTATGGTGTACTAGGGGATGACATTTGTCTCTTAATTCCACTTTAAATGAAAAATTCATTGAATTCATTTCAAATGAATTCGTCACCTTTGTCTGACCTCAAACACTTAAGCTTCTTTCTAGTTTCTTTCTCTACTCTTTCTAGATACCACTTAAAATTTTGTAAAACTTCAGACTTATCTTTCAAATACATTATAGTCATCATTCTATAATAATCTTCAACAAAAGGAATAAAATAGTTATGTCCACTGTAACTCTCTATTCCAATAGGTTCACATAAGTCTATATGAATTAGATCCAAGACTTCTTCAAAATGATACTTTTTTCTTTTGAAACTTGTGTTGTCCATCTTACCAATTTGAAAATCTTTGCATAGGGCCATATTAGGTTTCCTGAAAGTAGGAATACTTGTCACTTTTTTTTTTCTTATCTTGATCAGCTTATAAAATTTCACATAACATAGTTGTTAATGTGATAACCAAATTTCTTGTACTTGAGCAATGAAACATGAACTTTCACTGAGGTCTAAGTAGAATAGGTTACCTTTTGTTTGTTTACTAGACCCAAACCGATTTCTTTCTCCATCCTATAGTTTGGCCTTCCCATTCATGAATTCTACATTGAATCCAATGTTATTCAATTGTGCCACACTTAGTAGATTATATTTTAGTCCTTCAACTCAATAAGCATTATCACATCTAAGTTCATTGGCTAGTGAGATACAACCTTTTCCCTTTATGCAACATGGTTCATTGTTTCCAAATATCATACTTCCACTATCATAACATTTCATATGTTCAAACTTTGTTTTGTCGTAATCCTATGATGTAACCACTATAAATAATCAATGTATAATTTTTTTCTAACATGAGATATAAGTGATATTTTATCTCCATCATCAAATTCATCTTTTAAAACAATATATACCATTTTTTCATCTTCACTACTATTTGAATCTTTAGCCATAAAAATAAGATTTCTTACCTTTCTCCTCCTTCTTGCCTTTATACTTGTTGTGCTTATTTTCATCTTTGTCTTCTCTATTTTGGCATCTTGTAGCAATGTGTCCAACTTCTTCATAAGAGAAATAGATAAAAGGAATTTTACTTTTGTACTTTCCTTTGCTTTTGGGATACCTTATTGCAAGAAATTCTTTAATGGCTTCAAGATCACTATAATAACTATCTTCCTCATCACTTTCAGATTGTTTTCTTTTAGAATTTTTAGCTTTCTTCTTAAGTGATACCTTAGATTCAAATGCAGACTCAAGATTTCTAGTACTTGGATTATAATTATCATATTTATCTAGTTTGAATGTAGTCAAGCTTCCAACTAGAGTGTCCAATGTTATCTTGTTATTTGGATCACATCTCATCTCTTGAATAGAAGACACTCTAATTGCATATATAGGAAGAAGGGTTCTAAGTACCTTTCTTACCACTACCACATCTTCAATTGTTCCTCCAAAGGATTTCATAGCACTAGCACTAACTTTGGTTCTCTCAACATATTTGTAATGTTTTCATCCTCTCTCATTTTCATCTAATCAAACTGACCTCTTAAGCTTTCTTCCTTAGCTCTTTTTATGTTATCATCACCTCCATAGATATCCTTTAGTTTGGTCTGACATATCATGAGTAGTAGCACATCTTTTTACCTAATCAAATTTAGCATAGTTAAGAGCTAATGCAATGTTACTTGTCATAATGTTATGATTTTTCCTTTTCATAAATGTGCTCCATAGTCAATGTTCCACTAGGAGCCTTGTAGGAATTTTTCAAGTATCTCAAACCTAAATCACTGATGGTTTCCAAGTACAACTTTTCAAGTTCCTACCATGACTCAAAGTTATCTATGTTTAGCTTGGGAACTTCTCTTTTGTAAGACATCCTTATCTTTAGATTAGGTCCTTGAAACCTTCTTTGTAAGCACCAAAAAGGTCTAATACCAATTTTTTGGAAATGTAAGAGGAGTAAGTAAAAAGGGGAGGCGTGAATTAGTTACCACAAAATAAATCCTAGTTTCCTTATTTATGTTTTAGCTCATAACATAAACTTCACTGTAAACATTGATGATCAGTAAACACATAGGCACTCAGTTTACACTAGAAAATGTTGTAACTTGATAAATTCTTAACATGTAAATCTTATAATATTTCATGTGATTAACCTTTTTTAACTTAGTTGCATACACATAAAAGAAATAGCATGAACACAAGTAACATCAAGATTTAATGTGGAAACCTAATTTGGTCAAAACCACTAATTGCAACTAGTTACTAATTTTCATTCTTCTAAAGTGAGCCCTATAAGGAGCCAACCCTATTAAATATTACAAAACACTCTATTAGGTGTGACCATATTAGAGGGTTTAATCACCCTGTTAGGAGTATCCTTGTTAGAGGTAATTAGACACTTCAATCTAGAAATTCCACCTTGTTAGAGGATTTGAAAATAGCTATTAAGCCAACTCTATTAAGAGATTTAGATAATTTCTACAATGGCTAGAGAGTAACAATAAGATGACCTAATTTTTGATGCAATTGAATTGCTGATTATAGATGTAAATTTTGGCTTGTATACTTGATCCTTTTTGATCAAATGTATCTTTGCATCTCTACAAGGATATTCTTCATATCCTTCTAATTCACTTCCTCTTAGCATCTTCAATTTTTGTATTCACTTATACACATCCAATCCTCAACTTGAATTTATATTTGTATCTTACACATTATCAAGTTGTCTTGAACACAACTTAGAATAATTAATATTCATCTCCTTAGTCAACTAGAACCAACAAAACAATCTATTACATTCAATATACGAAAACAAGAAAACCCTTCGTTAATCATCCCTACTTGGTAGACACTAACTCAAATTTTTTTCTTGTGTTAACCAAGTGAACTATGTTAACATTGCATATTCACAAAGTTCCTTTTATAATTGAGTGAGCTTGGTTACCACTAGTTCCATCCAACATTTCCTTCATTAATTGAGTGAGTTTGGTTAACACTCAATCTTCTATAAACTTCTCTTTGTCACCTAAATGAACTTGGTAGAGACTATCTTCTAAACTAGGAAAACTCTAGAATGCTCGGTATACACATGAAACTATCTCCATCACCCAAGTGAGCTCAATATACACTGACTAACAATGATATGACATTTTCTGTGACATCAAAGATAATACAAGATAAACTAATTTTTTTCAGCACATTCCCCTATGAAATCTATATCTAACACACAAAAATATTATATATTCTTGAAGATGACTCTCTCCTCTTGTGCAACATATAAATTTTATATTTTATCGATAGAATTTGCTTTTTTATTTTATTTTTGAATCTACCTCTTTTGAAAACTTAACATACCTACTTTTATTATTTAACAAATTAAATATTATGTTGGTACTCCAAATATATAGAATTTATATGTTTAGGTTCATGATTGAGAGATCTATGAGACTGTATTTTTGGTTTAATAAGTTTGTCAAATTTTAATGAGGAAAATTATGATTTAGATTCCATAATTTCAATAAACCACATATTTGGTTGATGTGGTTGCCACATGAGAAGCCACATCAAGGTACTTAGTCGAGTATTCCTCTTTTGACCACCCCTTGGTCGAGTGTTAGGGTGGTCAACCTAGCTCTGTAAAATCAATTTGGTGCTAGTGGCTCATATAAAACAAAGATGAAAATTATCATTTTGAAAAAATATTAATTCATTAGTTCTCTTCTAATTTTTTGGCTACATAATTTGCACTTTGGGATGAGCTAGTGGAAAATATTTATTTTGAGGAATATTGAAGAAATTTATTTGAATATTTAAAATGTAATGGGAAGTTAAGGAAAAAGAGAAAGAAAATAAAATTGAATGAAGGATGACAAAATGAAAGGACAAAAAAAACAATCTTGACAAGTTGTTGAAGACAAAGAGTTGCCTATTAATGTTGAAGAGAATACAAGTCAAGATCTAAAAGATGATTTGGTGCGAGTAATAAATTTTTTTTTTTCTAGCATGGAACATTTGACATAATTGAATGAAGATTATATTTTTAATCAAGTTTCATCTAAAGACATGGTACTTGATAGCACAATTAAAATGCATCTTAAAAAGTTGTGGGAAGCCAATTTTGAGAAAAAAAAAAATTGATAGGAAAAGCACAATTATTTGTTAGATTTTTCAGCAAAAAGAGAAATGACATAGGTTCTGGAGTTTATGGGTGTCAACAATAAGAAAAACTTGGGAGGTCAATTAAAAGAAAAAGTAATTTAAAATGTTCTTGATGCTTTGAATGATGTCAAGATTAAATGTCAAGGAGTTGATTTAGCTGATGCACATTGAGCATTGATGACTATGACTCCTAGCAAGAGGTTGACATGTAAAAGAAAAGTAGAAGCAATTTTTGATTTACTAAATGTTTTGAGAAGAATCATATAAAGGTATTCAAAGGAGAACCATGTTAGATCAAAATATTGAAAACAACTGGGCCATTATTTGTAGATTTCCTCAAAAAGATATAATTTCTAAAGATGTAAGAAGATGTGTCATTGAATATTGGACTAGTCACTCTCATGTTTCATCTAATAGAGAAAACATTATACAAATAAGAATTGAAGAGACAGGTAGAAATATTTTCACATCCAAAAAAATACAACTCAAATTTATTTTTTGATACATTAAAACAAGAATTTCCAAATGTGAAAAAATGTCAAAGAAAGTTTGACATGTTGCACCCTTCCTTTGTACACATAAATAAGGTTCATAAAAATTTTTGTTGGATAAATAATGTTAGAGTTTCATCTATATTTTTAATCATATAAAAAATTTCATGGTAGAAGTTAATAAAGATGTGGTTGTCCCTAGAAGTAAGACACAATTTGTAAAGTCTATTTTATGTGATAAATTAGACAATGCAGGCAATTTCAATTTTCAATGTTTAAATGATGAATGCATTCATAATGGACATTTACAAGAAATTCTATATTAAACTATAAATATTGATTTCACAAAGTTAGTTGTGTGGAAGAGATTTGAATATGAGACATACAAAACAAAGATGTGATAAGAATAATAAAAATTGTATTGAAGGAGAGTGGATTTCCCTACCTTGAGTTTGTGACTAGATTGTGTACTATGATTTATCCATATATTCTACATTGTCATAGTGCATGATGGAAAGAAAGAAAAAATAGTGAATCTAAAACTTATTTCCCACCTAGTTGTATTCTTTCAATTGTAGATATTTTTTGATAACTACACATTTTCACCTCAATTGCTAGTTCAAGTATAATATTTTCATTTTGACCAAGTTGTAATATTTCTATAAGTGACTTACATACACACACACACAATTAGATTTGGATGGGGTAGAAAGTAATTTAGATGATATCATTACCATAAAGGAGGTGCATTTCTATATTAGTGATGATAAGGTACATGATAGGATCTGATTGGCTCATTATTTTCAAATGATTTTTGATATTCTTGTACAACATGGGGTAAATGCTTCATAACATTGGATTTGGTCTAAAGGTTGTGTGGGTAAGTTACATACGTATGAGATATCTTTTATCTCAATGTTTATACATGTATGTATGTACGTTTAATAATTAACAAATATGTAAATTGAAGGCCAATTTAAATTGGAAAAAGCATTTAACTAGTTAGCAAAACAACATAGTACTAGTTGCAATCATAAGTTCATTTGGAACTTTTTTTAAAGTAGACATGGAAAAGGAGAGCAAGATGGAGGAGTATTATAAATTGTGCAATCTAACAACATGAACTTAAAGGTAGAGAGACATTGGTTTTCATTTTTATAATGTTTCATGTAGCTCAATTGTGTTTTTTTCATAGAAAACTTAATAGAGATTTCAAATAAAATTATTGAATGGTGTTGATCTCATTTTGCTAGTCAAGACACAAAATACAACAAACATTATCTTTGGGAAGTGAAAGGTAAAAAGTGTTGAATTCATTATATAATTTAAAGTAAAAGTTCTCTTTTTTTATATTAATTTTAACTTTCTATACATATGTAAATTGTGTCCTCTCCATTGTTGATCTAGATAGTTTTACATTAGATTTTTTTTTTAATGTAAGTTCTTGACAGATATTGACCGATCTAAGCCATATAATTTTCAACCCATTGTTAAAATAAGAAATATGCATTACTTAATTAATACAACACAAGTTTGTAGTGATTCAACTAAGAGATAAACCATTTCTTTGCATTGACTATGTTGAGAATAATCTAATGAGTCAATGTGAGAATGTTGTAAATGGATATGTTTTTGTTGATAACAATTATTCAATTTTATATTGTCATTTATGTTACACAAATGTTATACTCTAACCTAGTTCTACTAGTTGGAACTAATTTCAAAAGACTCCAGTATTAGCTAAGCATAACCTCTAAAGATGCAAGCTTAGGATCCTTGTGTAAACTAAGTTAGGTTAGATACGAAAGGAGTTCAATGTAAATAGAGTTAGGAAAGTTACCAAGAAACTCAATGCTAATCGAGTGACCCCATTTTGACCAACCTATAGTAGGTTAGTTTTATCTATTAGTTGGTTTATGCAAGTTGCCTCAATGGATGTTATTTCCTTATTTTAAAGGGTATTCAAGCTGACTTGACATTGGATTTCATATATATGAAAGGTCAAGTTGTGGATTGAAGAATGATGAAGTGGAGAAGAGGATAAGATGAAAATAAAGAAGGATATTTGATTTAGAGTAGAGTATCCAAGGATCTACAAAGAATATTCTAATCAAGGAGGATCTAGAGGATAAGCCAAAATAATGATCTGAATCTGCAATTTAGTTGCTTCATCAATCAAGTCAATCATTGTAACTCTCTAAAAATTGTAGAAATGAATAAATCTCTTGATTGAGTTGGCTTAACAATCATTTGGGAAATCCTCTAATCATGTGACATTTCTAGATTGAAGTTTCTTAAGACCTCTAACAAGGCCAATAATAATAGGGTGATATAAGTGCTTTAATAGGGTCACACCTCACAATGTATTTTATAATCTCTTGTAGGGTTTTCTCCTAATAGGGCTCACTTCAGAAGAGTGAGAGGTTGTAATCAGCTACATTTGTGGTTTTCCAAAATTGGGTTTCGATGTTAAATCTTGTTGTCTCATATGTTCATGTTATTTTATTACTCCTTTGTATTTCTACAACAAAGTTACTAAAGTTTAATGCACATCATTATCTTAAGATTGCTCTTTTAACTGAGTTAGAGTGAATATATAGCTCTAATAGAGCTATGAGTTAAATGAAATTTTGGTCTAACATATAATGGATTTGGAATTTTTTTTAGTGGTAACTAATTCACCCCTCCCCTACTAGTTACTCTTCATATATTTCCAACAATAGCTATCAGAGATTTTGATTCTTATAGGAAAGGTTTCAAGGACCTAAGCTAAAGATCGAGATGTCTTATAGAAGAGAGATTTCCAACTTTAACAAAGATAAATTCAAAGCATGATAGGATCTCATGAAGCTACATTGGGGAACCATTGGAGATACAAGCCTTAAATTCCTAGAGAACCAATATGTGTCACCTCTTGATCCTTTGACTGTGGATCAAATGGTACATAAAAATAATCACAACACAGTTATTATTGACATTATTGCTACTCTCAATTATGATGAATTTGATAAAGTCAAATATTGTCATACTACTCATGAAATATGGAATGAGCTGAAAAAGATCTGTGGTGGAGATGACAATGTAAGGAGAGTCAAAGCTTAAAGTTTAAGAGGCCACTTTGATCATATGAAGATGAGAGAACATGAAAGACATTGTAAATTATAGTGAAAGAATCAAAGCAAGTGTGAGTGTAATCAAAGCTTCAGGAGGAAAAATACAAGATGAAACAATAGTCATCAAGGTATAAGAAATCTTCTTCCTATTTATGCAATTAGAGTTTCATCTATTCAAGAGATGATATGTGATCCCAAAAGTGATATAACTTTGGATGCACTAGTGGGAAGGTTAACAACATTTGAGTTGGATAACTTTTATAACTATCTTTCTAGATCTCACAACATAGAATCAACATTCAAAGAAAAAAATTTCTCTTGGTAGAAAGGAGGAAACTCAAAAGGTAAATAGTTTGACAGTGAAGAAGAAGAAGAATCCAATGATGACCTTGATGTCATTGAAGCCCTTCTTGCAAGAAAGTTACCAAAAGGGAAAGGTAAATATAAAGGAAAAATTCTATTGATTTTTTTCTCTTGTGAAGAAGTTGGTCACATTAGTGCAAGGTGTCTAGACAAGGAGAGTAAAGATGATAGAAAATCAAGCAAGTTCAAAGGCAAGAAATATTTCAAGAGCTACAAAGAAAAAAGTAAGATATCTTGTTATATTGCTAAAGATTCTAATAGTGATAATGAAGATGAAATGGTATATATTGCTATTAAAGATGAGTTAGATGATGAGGATAATGAAAAGATGGCACTTATTTCTCATGTTAGAAAGAATGACATGTGGATAATAGATACTAGATGTTCTCATTACATGACTAGTGACAAGACTAAGTTTGAACACTTGGAGAACACTGATGGTGGAAGTGTTAAATTTGGAAACAAAGAAAAATGTTATGTGATAGGAAAAGGTTGAATTGCATTGAATGATGGAATAAAATATGATAATTCTTACTAGGTTGAAGGACTTAGACATAATCTTCTAAGTTTGGCACAACTGAACAACATTAGATTCAAGGTAGAATTCATGAATTGGAAGGTGAGGTTTTTGGATGGTAAAGGAGACCTAGTTGGAACTGGCAATAAGATAAAAGGTAATTTTTTTTACCTATACTTCAATAAAACTACATGTTTTCTAGCTTAGATAGAGGAACCTGAGTCACAAACTATGGGAACCATGTCTTAGATAGAGGAGATCAATTCTATAGTGCAAATTGAGTTGCAATCAATGCAAACCAACCAAAATTTAGTGCAACCTAAGATTCAGCCAACAACAAAGAAACCTAAGTTACAAATAGAGGAAATATTGAATACCTTTGGAATGGAAGATTTCAAACCTCTTGGAATGCCTATGTCTACTAGATATAAGCTATCCAAGAAATATGATTCAAAAGAGGTAAATCAAACTACCTATATATCTATGATTGTGAAACTTTAGTATGTTGTTCATACAAGACCTAATATTGCATTAGTAGTTGGTATAGTTGCAAGATTATTTGTGAATTCCAGATAAAATCATATGATGAAAATCAAAAGAATTATGGGATATCTAAAAGGCACTCAAGACTATGGTCTATGGTATAACAAAGGAGGAAAGTTCAATTTAAAATCCTTTATTGATGTTGATTAGGCTGGAAGCATTGATAATGGGAAGAGCACTAGTGGAGGAACATTCTTTCTTGGAAAGAGGTTAGTATCTTGGAAAAACAAAAAGAAGAATTTCATTTCTCAATCTACAAAAGAAGTAGAACATGTTGTTACAACAATTAGTTGCTCCGATATAATGTGGTTCAAGAAACTGCTATTAGGAATCAAGGAAGAAATCAAGGATCCAGTGGTAATCTATTGTGCTAACACAAGTTAAATCAATATATGTAAAAATATAGTGATGCACACCAAGACAAAACACATTACAATCAAGTATCATTTTTTGAGAGAATTAGTTCAAGATAAGGGATTAGATTAGAATATGTTAACAAAATAGAGAAAGTTGCTAGCATATTTACCAAACCATTACCTAAGGATGAATTTTTGTATCTAAGAGGAAATCTAGGGGTCATTCTATTGATCTCATATAAGTTTTGACAAGTGAGTGTCTACACACTTTAGTTATTTACTTAGTTCATGCCAAATAAGTAGTATATCTTGAGCATAACATGTATATAATAGAGCATGCCGAGTCCATGATGAGTACTGAGCCACTCATGTTTTGAGTCACTTAAGTGCTAAGTAGACAATTTATGTCAAGTAATTTAGAAGCTGAGAAAGTAGTACATGCTGAGTGATACAATGTTGAGTTAGAGTATAGAAAACATATGATGAACATCAAAAAATTCAAATGTTGAGTAAGATAGTTGTGTTATAGTTGTTTGTAATTGCACAATCAACTATGTTTAAACCATTTCTAAGCCAACTTAAAGATTGAACTATGATATTTGGAGGTAAGGATGAATCCTAATTT
The DNA here is from genome assembly GCA_028749045.1 of Cupressus sempervirens. Lineage (NCBI taxonomy): Eukaryota > Viridiplantae > Streptophyta > Pinopsida > Cupressales > Cupressaceae > Cupressus > Cupressus sempervirens. The sequence goes on along the minus strand of CM053793.1, from coordinate 674,353,830 downwards.
GGATTCCAATGCATTGCATGTAGCCAATCAAAAAAAGGGAAGGGTTGAGAAGAAAAATGGATGAATGATAGCCATTGATTCATACCTAATCCTAAGTCACCTAAGTCTTCTTAAGGAGAACAAACCCTAAATTATCTATGATGCAAAGAAGGTGTATGAAGGAGTGAACAAAGAAGTTTTCATACACAAATAGAGAATTCATGGTGGCTAAGGAGTTGTGATCTAAGACTACATTATAGAATCAGTTAGAGTAGAATAGAGGAAAGGAAAATATATAGTATAGAGACATGTGATCAAGAAAGATCAAGAATACATTAGTTTAGAGGTGATCTATCATCAAATAATCAAGTGCTAACCATAGGATCATTGTTGAGTCATTCTAGTAGGTGAATTGGCTAAATCTCTTAACAAATTAGTCCTAATAGGCTATATTGAAATCCTTTAATAGGGTACTTACTTAATTGTGAGCTGAAGTCCTTTAACAAGGCACACTTCTAAAAAGGTGTTGAAATCCTCTAACAGGGTGAGACCTAATAGTCTTTGTAAGCCTTGAATAGGATAGACCTTTCATAGGGTAGATTATGTTTCATGATCAAAACATTGTAGCCTTCATTGAATACACTTTATTACTAAAGTAGTGAAGATTTTTGGGTGTCATCCCCACCCCAATTTTACTTTCTCATTAAAGGGTTTTTTGGTAATTATATATGGTATCATACATGTGTGAATGTTTACTTGTTTACATGTTTTAGATGTACATGCTTTGCATGATATTTTAGTTTACTTAGTGAATGTATGAGACAGATGTGTGGTGAAAGATTTGAGGATAGAAGTTTAAACTATTGATTCACCACCTCCCCCCCCTCTAGAAGTTTACCTTTTCTAATGTAAATTAGAGCCATGGTTCTCTTAAAGAGAATATTTGGAACTTTGAGAAAAAATCTTGAAAATGGGACTCTGCAAGCTAAGAAATATCATTGAGAATCAAGGAATTGAAATAAAACTCATTCTACATCAACTAAATGAAGCAAGAGAAGAACTAAAGAAATTTTTGAAGAGAAGTAAGGTAATTTCTATTGAGGAGCATGGCACACAATACAGAGAGATAGACACTACTAAGCTATTTGGTAATAGAGACTCCAATAAATTTGATGCAACTATTATAGATCTAATGGAAAAGAATAGAGCCTAAGCTAAGGAAATTGAAAATATCATGTTAGAGCAAGAATCACAAGCCATACTACTATGTGAAGTGACTGAATAGAAAAAGAAAGCTATGGAAGACAAAGCCATGATTGAAGAGGGAAAAAGAGTTTTGAGCAATAGACTGGAGGAGAAGTCATCAGAGCTCACCAAAATTTCCAACATGTAATTGGATACTTTAAGTCAAATGATGAATGCCAACTATGAATTGAATGTTAAGGACATTAAAATAATAATATTGAATTTATAGAATGAGAAATTGAAGAGTGACCTAGAAAGGGAAAAGGAATTTGCTAAGAGTTTCAACAAACCAAATGAAGCCATCAAATACTTTGAGCAATTATTGAGATCCCTTGGACCCAACAATGATACATCTGGACTAGGATACAAAAGTAATGAAGAAGGAGAAACATCCAAAGTTCTAAAGAAAGGAATGATAAAGGTAAGAACTCTAAACCTACTTGTCATAATTGTGGTAAGAAAGAACATACCACTAATATGTGCTACATCAAGACTATAAATTAGAATGTCAAGCATAAGAGTATGGTTTAATGTCATAAGTGCAACAAAAAAGGACATCAAGAAAATGACTGCAAGAACAAGACCATGCACACACAAATATTTGAAGGATATTTTTATAACTATTAGAAGTATGAACATAGAGCTTTTTAATGCAGATTCAAATCCATGTGGTCATCAAATAGGAAAACAAAGGTGGTAAGGAACAATGAAAAATCTTACAACTAGGATTATAATACAAGACATAGCTTTCATTATTGTCAAGAATATGGACATGTTCCTAAGAATTGTATTAGTAAACACTTCAGAGGTGAATACAAAAGGTGGTTGAGCCAAACCACATGATTTAGCTATTTAAAGATTGGTCACATTAGTTACTACTATCAAATGAGGTGAAAGGCACCAAGTTGTGAATTTGATAAATGCAAAGGAAAGGAAGATGTTGAAAATATTAAAGATGAGATGAACAAGACATGGAAGAAAAAGGATGGTTGCAACATATCAAATGGAGAAGGAATTACTTCACCCAATGGGTCAAGTGATCACACCTCATTATACTAAGAAAACAAGAGGTATGTGGGAGATTATTTAAAGGCTATATCATAAATCAGCTCCAAAAAGGACTTAGTATTGAAAAGACTACAAAAACATGAATAAAGATGCAATATGTTAATAGGAATCCAAGAAAAATCTCAGAGTTTTTCATGTTATTGTTGATCATGAAATGTTTCCTATTTCTAATGAGTGGAATGCTAGAAGATGTTGAGCTAACAAACTAGCTAGTTAATGATGAGCTCATAATGGTTGCTAAACAAATGGAATGATAATAGATGTCGAGTGAGCTTAAAATTGGTTTACACTGAACTTACAGCTGTGTCAGCACTCAACATTAATTGCAAGGGTTTCAAAGGATATTTGATCAATTTTAAACTCATTTTCATCATATAAAAATTGAGAAAGAGAAGGAAGAGAAGAAGAAAATCATAAAATCATTCAAATTGATTGCAAAATATTTTTGCAATGATTCTACGTCATTTTTTTGGATCTTGCAAGGTATTTATCAAGTGCCAAGTTATTTTGTTTATATTTTCATAAACCCTAGTTTCACAAAATGGCACCTAGTTCAAATAATGTAGATGGAAAGGAAGTTTTGAATGTTCAACTAATGAGTAATGAGGTCAAGAAACCAATATTCAAAGCCATACCTAATATTGCTTACAAATAAGACCCCTCTAGTGCACTATCCATGATACCACCAAATGTTTGAATGCCGCAAGATGTTAGGAAGTGTTACAACTATAAAAATGGGAGTATTCATGATATGGAGATCAGGCAAGCATATGAAAAAAACCTATTAGAACAATGTATTAAGGAAGAATACAAAATTGTAGAGAAGAAAGGGTTAACACGAGCCCTAGATTTCCCAAATGTATTATAAATGGAATGGATTAGGATAGTATTGAGCAAAATTCATGAAAATTCACTACGGCTAGATAATGGACCCACCAAGATAACCAAAAGGATAATCCATAGGGTAATAGGGTATCCAACCCTAGATCACCCTAAGACTTTGAGAAGTGAATTAAATGAGGTTATTAAGAAAAAAACACTAGAGCTATATCGAATAAAAGAGGAATGACAATTGATATAATTACTAATCCTTTGATAGACTTTGTAGTAAGGGTTATTTCACAAAAATTTCACCCATCTAGTAGATTGAATAGTGTTCCATGTATTTTAGTAGATGTTGGATATAAAATTTTCAAGAAACATCATGCATATGATCTTGTAGAATTACAACTATAGCAACTAATTGAGAAATTAGGAGTAATAAGGAAGATGAAGAGTACACAATGTAAATTTGGTTCTATTCTGATATGCATTTTCTTTTATGTTCAAAATATTTTTCCTACATTTGGCACAATTGCATAGAAAACTAATAGGCCAGTGGCAATACAAATTGGTGAGTTTATTGAACAATTAGGTGAGAAATTTGAGTTAGTTATGACCAACTGTTTTGAGGGATTTAAGAAATCAATGAAGAAAAGATTAAGAATACCACTATCCTTGGTGGAGAAACATTATGATGATGTTTTCTTTCTAGTGGATTTTGATTACACTTTTGTTGAAGAAACAACACTAAGGGTGAGATGGTCAAGGCCCTTAGAATATGAAATAAATGTAGATGAAACCTCTGTAGAAATTACAACTTTACTAGTAGAATAGGTAGACAAAAATGCTACTAAATTTGGAAACTATCAAATGGCTAAGTCCAAAATCACCATGGAACTAAAGACTACCTCTATTATTAAGAAGAAAGAGAAGTTGGTGAAGAAATTAAAAGCTAAATTTGGTGAAGGTGTTGAGCAGGAAGAAGAAAAAGAAGAAGCTGAAGAGGAAGAAGACATTTAGGCACAAGAACTATTAGCTTTAACATAAGGAATGGGTGAAGATCAACCAAAAGAAGAGAAAAAAATTGCTGAAGGTGCCGAGGGAGAAGAAGTTGAGGAAGAACCTACACCCATTGATCAAAAGAAGAGGAAGGGCAAGGAACAACCTATGACAAGGGCTATGAAGACTGGCAAACCAAGCCAAGCCAAGCCTACAACACCTACTACAAGGGCTAGTGCATGTGTCACTACACTAAAGCCAAAAGAGAAGAAAAAACCTACAGAACAAGGATTTGAAGTGCAAAAAAGACTAAGGAAAAAATAAATTGCACAAGCTAAATCTAATGAGGAGAAAATAGAGTCAAATGAAAATAGCCAATTCAAAGTGGTGAGTCACAATTCTCTATCTAACTTAGAAAATCTATGTGAAAATATTAAGAATAGTGTAGATTTATCAAGATTTTCACGTGTTGATTTTGCTAATCTTGGTAAAGTTGAGAAAAATCAAGTGGAGGAAGCTATATATGCCATGATAGAAAATTTTAAGAAAGCCCCACTAGAAATTGCTAACTCAATACCTAAGAGCCTATATGAGAGAGTTGAGCAGAAATGACACTATTGTTTGAACTTGGAAAGACAAATAAGGGAGACTTTGATAATATTTCTTATTTTTACTATGATCCATAAAGATATGTTACTCATTAGAGAATAGAAATGGTGATTTGTAAAGTCATTTTTTTGTGTTAAGGTTGGCTAATCCAAATCCTAAAAGTCATTAGTAATATTAATCTTGCCTAATTGCACTAAATGGTTTCCAAGAGTGAAAAGCTTTCATTTCATAGTGACCCAAGGAATTTAAAGTTCTTACAAATTAACTCTTGACCATGAGTAATCGAATGAAAAAAAAGAATCTATATGTTAATTTTATAGTTGAACAAAATTATATAAAGTCATAATTAATAAAAGGAAAAAAAAAATGACTTGTAGTTAAGCATCTTAGACAAGTCAAAAAAATTGTCTTTAGAGGAAAAAAAAAAGAAAATCAAACATATTATAAATATTTAATGCCAAAAAAATAAAATTTAAAATATTATTTTGACACTTCAATCATCCACCAACTAGATCAAATATTTGATATAACTTGGAAGAAAAAGATAATAAGCAAGCCCCTCAAAAAAAACAAGAATTGACATAACATGCTATAAGCCTTCTTATTTACCCACTCTCTACATAAACAAAATTTTAAATTTCCAATTAATATAAATAATTAAAATAGCTTATAGCTAAGTGTGTTAGGAAAATAAAAATCTTAGAACATATTGGAATAATTTAATGTTAGAAAATATGACTCCAACAGAAATCTTAACTCTCTAGTTCTCCACCAAATAGGTCCAAATCCTCATGTCAAGAAATATGTAGAAAATAAGTTTTTGGGTGTGTAAAGACCAGTAAGTAGTGAATGGTTAATGTATTTAAACATAATTTTGAATCATATAGAGCTATTGTGATGTAAATTTTGATAAATAGAGATTATATTAAGGGATTCTTGTGGATGCAATTAAATCATCAAATGATTATAAAATTTTATGTTATTCTCATTTATGTATTTTGTTATATTTTTTTCTATCTATTGTCTTTATGCAAAAAAAATCATGACTTGTTTTCTTGCAACTACAATCACCTAAATGTTAACAAAAATCACATTGCATTCTATCTATTCTAAAATATACGATACAAATAATTGCAACTACAACCCTCAATGAGCTAAAACAAGGGAACCCAATAAAAGTTGTTTAATTTCCTTGTAATACTTTTGTGGGTATACTCTCGTACCATAGTGAGTTGAAAGAAAAATGCAATCTAATGTACAAACTACAATGATGCAAATGTGAGGTTCTTAACAAAAATTATGAAGAAATTTCTTGAAATCTCACAAGTTGATTCAAAGTGTACAATCTAAAAGAAATAAATTCACAAGTGATGCAAGATCTAAGATTATTATTGTAAGATGTAGATCCAAGATATCATAAGAATTTAAATACAAGACAACATGGTATGAAAATGAAAGTATTTTAACATCCACAAAATGAACATCTAAACTAATAATATTGTTGAAAGATCTACACTACAAGAAATACAACACTAATAGTGTTAATGCTTGAATTCTATATTTATAGAATGATAAGTATCTAAAATGTTTTAATGCTTGATAATAGTGATTGTAAGATTATGGTAATCATCCTATATACGAAAGAGACATCATTTTTTATAGAGGTTGAATATAATTGGACTGATGAGATATTTAGAGGCAAAATAATATTTGGAAAATATTAAGAACAAAATGGGGAGTGGATAGAACCAAGATGAAACAATTGTGAGTGTCTTGGATTAAAAGGAAAAACATGAAAAAGTAAAATTTCACTTTTAAAAAGATGAATTGAAAATTATTCGAAGAGAAAATAGATGGAGAGTTAGTCACCTTGGAAAAAGTGATTGTACACATGATTAGAAGTAATGCACCTTTTAATCATAATTAGAAGAAAAATTAGAAAGGAACTTAGATTAGGGATGTTAAAAAGGATTGAAGTAAAATAAATATAATGTAATCATAGTTTATAAGAACTTTAGGATACTCAAGGAATAAAATAGATATAATTTATTTTATAAAGGAAAATTTAGTGATAATATATTAAATTAAAATAATTATATTAAAGATAGTATTTAATAATATTTCAATATAAAAGTAAAATGAATTTATTTAATAAACATTAGTTTAACTAAACAAATAGATGAATAGAAAAATACACTCATTTAATAAAGTTTACCCCTTTTTCTCTTTCTCCTCAAATTCTTGCATTGCAACTTCATGCCTTCATGTCTACCTGCAAATTTGGTGTTTGAGTTATCAATCCTCAAGGGGTTGGAGTCCCACCCCATTCTCCTCTAGTGGAACTAGTGTAGGTTTTTCTGAACCTCCTTTTGGTCCTCTCTACTAAAACCTAGAATGCCTAGGAAGGGTGTAGTTCTACTTAGGATCTTAACTTGACTGAGGCACAAGATGTCCCTAATGATTTAGTTTGTATGTGTCTTCACCTTCTTTGGGACCCCACAAATGCTTTGAGACATAGGTGGAACAATTCACTGAAACCAAATTAGTTGGAGGTAGTTGTTGGATACAAGATTCTTGTGTTGTTTGGGATGAAAACTATAGTGGTTTCAGGTGTTACATGGATGGAGATTTCACTCCTAGATTATGTGGTTGATTTTATTTCCTCAAAACTCTCCTTGAGCCTAGTTAGAATTTTTTAATTCTTTTCGACCTAGTGTGGACATGGATAGGAAATACTGCTCTTCTAGATGGAGACTATATTGATCATTAACTTTCTCTATGATGGAAGGCTATTTCTTCTTGTCTAGATTCATAACTAAAATAGACCATAACACTCTCACGGCAGAATCTTGGCACTTTGGTAATCATGTGTTGAAGCTTGCTAGATGAAAACTAGGTTTTTTCCCTAATTAATATCTATTCAATTTGGCACCTATTTGGGTCAAATTAGTCAAGCTTCTTCTCAAAAATTTGGATGTTAGAGTGTCTAGATGGATTGGAGAGTATTTTGAACACTTCATCAAGGTTGACCTAACCACCAATTTAAGGAAAAACTAGGTTTTGCAATAAAATGTTTGAACATGGGGTTGATTAAGCTATTGCCAATTACAGTGGCTTTGAAATAAAAATGGGGTTCTTGGTCAGAACTAATTATATATAAAAATGTTGCACCCTTCTACCAAAACTATAATATTTTTGGCCACCTAGTTGTGGACTATAGGAGAAGTGAGAAAATTAAAGAGAAAGCCTCCTCACTTTGAATGGTTGTGATGGAGTGCTTAAAGACTATGGATGTAAAAGACTATGTCAACGTAGAAACCTTTGAGATCATGGACCTGGTAGAAACTCATTATTCATGTGAGAATGAGGGACTCTTGGAGAAGGATGAAGAAGAAACCAAGGAAAAGGGGATGGAGAGGGCCATGGAGATGTGGGATACAACTAACTAAGAAGAGAGGAAGATTGTTCGCAATATCTCTATGAAAGAGGGTGATATCAATTCTAAACTTGAGGAAGGGGATATTGATGCATTGTAGATCAAGTAGGTCACACATCTTGTTTGGGGGGAAGGGAATAGATTTTTAAACCTCTTGAATGAGGATGAGAAATCTTAGGCCATAGAACCCTGCAACATTTTCTTGGTGAAGGGGAATGGCTTACCATTTTTAGATTAAACCCTAGTGATCTCACTTTGGGTTATTCTTAAATTAAAACCCTCATCCAAAGAGAGGTAATTGTGGCATCCTTAAGACTGATGTTGGATGGACCATCTCAAAGAGGAATTACAGGGGTGGAAACAAAGCTAATGTTGGGAAAATGGTGAAAGTGGGGAGACATCTAGCTAAGAACCTCTGACAAAAGGAGAAAACAAAGGATATAGCATAGGGGAAATAGAAGACCCTAGTTGGGATCCAAAATAAAGAAGATAAAGATAATATCCAAGAATGTGAGAGTATTGAATAGTCTCGAGAACATGATTCTTTTGTAGGAACTAAAAATGATTGAGTATGCATTCTCTTGAGTGGCTTAATATCTATGGTTAGGAGCTAAGTTATCTTATAGTGTCATGACATTGTAGAAGTTGACGAAATCCAACTTCATAGTGTGCCAAGATCACTTGCATGCAAATAACTTGGTGAAGAGAAACCAAAGAAGGAAGGAACAAGAGCTTGAAGCAACAAAGAGACATTATATTGCAACAATTAGAAATGAAAATGTTCTAAAAAAATGTAAAGGGAGAGCTTATTTAAAAAGGTCTCTAGGAAGCTTGTAAAACAAGCTTAGAAAGTGCTCGAAAGTGTTAGGAGATAAGAATGATGACTAAGAATACATCCACAAAAGGTAGGATATCCTTAATGAAGGTGAGAGGATAAGTATGACTAGATAGGAACAAACTCCTATGTTGTCAACAACTTATTAACTACAAAAATTAAATAAATGCATTAACTTAAGTAAACTTAAGTAAATGAATAAATAATTAATAAAAAATTATTTACTCTAACACCCTCCCTTAAGTGCAACTTAGGGGAATTCCTTAAGCTCACAAAAATTAAGATGAAATGTAGAATGGGTCCTAGCAATAAGGCCATGTTAGGTACCCATGTTAAATGCAAAGAAATGCAACGTCTAAAAATGGGGAAAGAGGGAAAACCTCATGGGAAAAACCCTCCCCAAAAAAGAGGTAAGTACAAACATGCTGAAAAAATGAAGGAAGGAAGGAAGGAAGGCTTCAACAAGACCCCACAAGGACAACTTCCACTAAAAATGGCTCAAAGTCCTCTCTCAAAACCATAAGTACAATAGCCCCCCAATGAGAGATAGAAAAGACACCAAAGCCCCCTCATAATAATGGAGCCCCTAGAAAAAGAATTGAACCAATGAAACTCCAATGTAGAGTAAACAAGGGAACAAAACAAGGGAAACCCTAAATGAGAGGGAAAACTAGAAGGCCTAGCTGATGCTCAAAGGAGAAAATATGAGGATAATGAAAGGAAATCCCCAAGGCAGGTGTGATGATACTATCATGAATGTCCATTGTAGAATCTATAATAGGTGCACCTGAAGGCTTAATGAATGGAGCTAGAGGATTAGGTAGAGCAAAAGAAGAATCCTGCTAAAGAGAAAAGACCTCAACTAGATGTGGTGTGGAAGTCAAAATAGGGATCTTAGGAATAATACAAAGGTTCAAGTATCTTGACTGTACCACATGATGCTCCTACAAAAGAGAAGTGTTCTCTGATAATGGAGATGGTGGACCAAATTGTGAGAAAGTGTAGAGATGGGTGGAAGGATCAATTGTCCCTATAGCAATAAGACATCCTATTGCATGATCCCAAATGAAGACTCAATCTATAGTGAACTCAACTATCTTCGTTGATCTACTGCATGTAATCTAAGAAATTGAGAGAAAGTTTGTAGATAGAGATGGAACATAAAATACATCATTAAATATACCATCTTGAATGCTAACTAAACCTTTCCTATAGACTGGTAAGGTAGTGTTATTCCCCATGAAAATATGAGGAATGGGAGAAGCTTGAAGAGTAGAGAAGACATCATCAGAAGATGTCATATGGTGAGAAGCACCTGATTCTAGTATCCAAGAGACCTAGGAAGGAGATGCAAAGGAAGCCTATAATGCATGACCCTTTCCAAGATCTGGTGTAGATGTCAAAGATGTGGAAGAAGATTGAAAGGCAGACTCCTATGAGGTAAAAGAGGATGGAGAGGAAACAATGCTCTTTTGAAGAAGAGCTTGCAAATTTTCAATTTGTTTCTCATAGCCATCAAATCTCTTCTGAAAACAATGTGCCTCATCATGGGATCCTTCTTCTTAGAAGAGGATGATGAACCCGTAGAAGGGGAATCTGATATCTGCTTTGACTTCTGCTCTTGTATATCCTTGGCAAGCAATGCTTGCAATTGTGAACCTAAAAGTGAATCCATCTGAGTGATCTTGGACTATTCATGAGTTAACTGATCACAAAACATCTCAAATGAAGGCATCCTATGTCATCACCCAAGGAATCCATAGTGGATTAGAAAATGGAAGAGAAGATCTGATACTGTCCCCTCAACTTTGAGAGTATCAAAAAGATACACTCATCATCTATCTTGGTTTTCCCACATCCTTGCAAAAGTGTACATAGAGATTTGAACTTCATCAAAACATTCTCAATGGTGGGGAAGTTGGTAGGTGTCAAATATGTCAACTTTTCATCAAGATGAAGTGCCTCAAACTCATTCACTATGCCAAACAAAGACTAGAATTTCATCTAAATAGCTCGCGGAGTGGTCAAACCATCCAAGTGAAATGGAAGACTATTTTAAATGTTTAGTGCAATCAATCCCATGGCCTCATCCATTTTGTTTCTATTCTAAAGAACTTCAAAAGGGCACTATAGAATAGGTTGGTTCTCATCCAAACATGACCATAAACCTTGTGACATGAGAAGCCTAGTTACTTGTGCTTTCTAGGTGTGATAGTTGTGTGGCATTAGCTGAGTCACAAAAGGATCTGACACTGAGAGAAGAAGATGGAAGTAGAAGGGTCTATTCTGAAGTAAATTACAAAAAAGAAACTGCCACCCCCCCCCCCCCCTCCCCCCCCAAACAATGTATAAATATATACCTAAGATACCAAAGAAAACAACTATAGAAAGCACAATAGCTGAGAAAAGAACCTAGATTCTTGATGCAGAGAGGGAGGAAACTAAAGCTTCTACTTCAACACTAAAAATAAGAGTTCAATATTACTCCAAATTGATTTTAGATCTAGAAAGTAAATAATAAATCATGCACTTTAAAAAAAAATAGCATTGAAATATGTGCCCATATGAGCCCAAATGAAGCCTTTGAAGGTGCAAAAAATGGGATTTTCAAGTTGTAGAAAAATTAAGGAACAGATATGTCAAACTTCCTAACCAATGTGTAGATCACGAAATTATACCCCAAAATAAAAAAAATTTCTCAAAAAAATGAGTCCATATAAGGGAGATATCATTGTTTTGAAATCACCTCTATAGTTTTTTTTTTTTAATCGCTACCATCGTACCTCAAAAAATAAAGAAAAAAGCCCAAAAATTGTTAGATCTATTATGTCAAACCCTCTTTCTCCTTTTCCTCCAAATACTAAAAAAATTCTCTTCCTCCTGATTGAAGAAAAAATCACAAATAAACTAGGGTTTGTGTCTTCGAATCATGGCTTCAAAAATCCTTTGAACCAGGAAGCAACAAGGAGGCTCAGATACTATGTCGAAGTTGACAAAAGCCAACTTCACATTGTGCCAAGATTGCCTGCATCCAAATAACCTACCAAAGAGAAACCAAAGAAGGAAGGACTAAGAGCTTGAAGCAACAAAGAGAAATTATATTGCAACAATGAAAATTGAAATTGTTGTACAAAAATGCAAAGGGAGAGCCTATTTATAAAGGCCTCTAGGAAGCTTGTAGAACAAGCTTAGAAAGTGCTAGAAAGTGCTAGGAGATAATAATGACAACTAAGAATAAGTCCACAAAAGGTGGGATATCCTCGATCAAGGTGAGAGGATAAGTATGACTAGATAGGAACAAACTCCCATGTTGTCAACAACTCATCAACTACAACTATTAAATAAATGCATTAACCTAAGTAAAATTAAGTAGAAGAATAAATAATTAATAAATAATTATTTACACTAATAGACATGTGCTTGGAGAGGAATTGGAACTCTTTGATATTTAAACTAGGCTTTGGGTAGAGAGATTATCCTAAGCCCCTATTTCATGGTAGTGGGCTTCACCTCTAAAATTTGTAACTAGAACATGTTTAAAATATATACCCCTAATAATTGTAATGGGTGACCTTTAGTCTAGGAAGAGGCAATGAGATTTTTTGAATCCATGAGGCACAAAAAACATTTTGTATATGGGGGACTTTAACACCCTCCTATCACTTGGTGAAAATGGGTGACTTGGAGGACTTCTTTGAGAGTATGTATGACTTAGTGGGATTCCTAGGGAGGAATGATTTAATAAAACCAATCTTATAGGAACCCCTTTGACTCAGTCAAATAAAAGACTAGGGAATAACCTAATTCAAGTTAGGCTTGATTGTGTTCTTATCTCAATGGGCTAGGAAATTCTCTCACATATATACCTCCTTAATGAATTACCCAAGGACCATCTCTAAACACTCTATACTTTTATTCTCATGGAATTAGAACCAAACAAATAGGCAAATAACCTTAAGATATCAGATAATGTGACACTCACACTCAGAATGTAGAGAGCATATTTCTTGATGGTGGAACATTCCACTCCAAGGATTTGACATGTTCCACATTTCTAGGAAACTTGGAAGGATCCTCATAGAGTTCAAAGGATGGTACCAGTCATCATTTGGAAAGATATTTAAGTAAAGGATGACTAAGAAGAAGTTAGATTCCTACCAAGCCAATCTAGCTTATGGTAGTTCTTCTCTAGATCATCAAAATGAGGAGAAGAAATTCTAAGGTAAGTGGAAAGTTTTGTTAAAATAGGAAAAAATTTTCTAGAAGTAGTCATCTAGAGTGCACTGGCTGGAGGAGGGCGATAGGAACATGACATTCTTCCATACATTGACATTAAAGAGAAAAGAAAGGAATACCATTAGCCTATTGGTGGATAGAAATAGTCTAGAAATATCAGAGGAGGGTGGGATAGAGGACTGAGCCTCTAGATACTTTTAGGAGATCTACAAATCCCTGCCAAATCAATTTAGTATTAACACGTAGGAGGATATTTTAAAGATCATGAAGTTGGTTTTTGATGACTAGATGAAAAATGTCTTGACTAACAAGGTTACATAGGAGAAGTGAGAAAACGTTTGTTTAGTATGAACTGGTTTAAAACCAAAGGAATAGATGCATTTCCCCTTGCATTTTTTTAGGAGTTTTGGGATATTGTTAAGTATGATATTCCTCATGATTTTAGCATATTTGTGAGAATGGGAAAGTTGTTGAAGGAACTTAACTGAAACTTCATTTTTTTAATACTAAAAATGGATGGATTGAGACATCTCAAGGAATTCAAACCTAGAAGCCTCTACAAGACAATTTATAAGATCCTCTCTCAAGTCATGGTGGACTACATTAATTGCCTACTAGATAAGTTTATAGGTCCCTACCATAATTGATTTGTCCATGGTAGATAGATTTTGGATGTGGTCATTACTACCTATGAGGTGATACATTCCATGGAGAAGTGTTAGAACCTAGGTATGGCTCTAAAACATGGCATTTATAAGGCCTATGATAATGTGAGGAGGGAATTTTTGTTTGATATTTTGACCAAGTTAGGATTCAAAGAGGAGCTTTTTAGAATTATCATGACTGTAGTTAACACCATCTAGCTCTTGCTTCTGGTGAATGGAGTCCCAGTCATATCTTTTACCTCTTTTCAAGGTCTTAGACAAGCGGACCCCCTCTCTCCTTTCTTATTCATCATTGTGGTAGAGGTGTTGGGAAGAAAATTAAAGCACTTGGAAATTGATGGCAAGATAAGAGGCATAAGACTTGCATCCTCGAGCCCACAACAGGTGCTCCAACTACTTGTCAATGACACCTCCCTATTCATCTTATCATTTCTCCACAAAACTAGAGTTTGGTAGACCCTTCTTAACCATTATGAGAAGGTTTCAGGATAATTTATAAATTATCAAAAAAGAAATGTCTATTTTTTTAATATGGACAATGACTTGAGGAGGAAAGTGATCATAATTCTTGAATGCCAAGAATTGAGTTTACCTGATAGCTATCTTGGCCTCCCTCTGATAATAATAAAAAGTATCCTCTCAGTACTCGAATGGGCTGATGGAATACATATAGAGGAAGCTTCCCATCTTGAAAGGAAAAATCCTAAGCATTACAGGGAAACTTCAACTTCTCTCAGCCTCCTTACAAGGCGTTCCTATGTACTTCATCTCTCTTTTTAAACTCCCAGGTAGATATAAAGATATTATTGAAAAATTAAAAGAAAATTTTTATGGTTAGGAATGGAGGACAAGAACAGAATAAGTTTAGTAAGTTGGGAGAAAGTTTTTCAACCTAAGTCTTAGGCAGGACTGAACATTAAAAGGATTAGTCATTTGAATGAAAACCCTCCTAGCTAAGGTTGGATGGAGAATGATGAAATACTTGAGTAGTTGGCATATTATTGTTAGGGCTATGTACCTAATGCGTGACTCACTACATTGACATCTTTGGACAAATGAGGGACCCTTGTGATAAACAAAATTGGAATGTAATGTTGTGCAAATCCATAGAATTTTGAAGGAGGGTACTCAATGGGGTTAGGGCAATGAAAAAAAAGTTAACTTCCAGAGGACCAATGGCTCTAGAATGACCCCCTCATGATATAAGGTTCCAACCTCTAAGAGATTCTTGCACAAAGAAATGTAGTACCCTAGTTTGTAACTACATCACCCTTGATGAAAAAAATGGAAAGACTTTACAATTAAGATAATCTTGGGATGAGGTTACCTATAGAGCTTTAGGAGATGTTGCAGAATTTTTGAATCCCCTCCACCATGTTGGAAAATTCTTTAATATGAAGATTTACCCCCTCTAGGGACATCATGGTGAAATTGTCTTATACTTACTATCTTGAAGGAGGTGAACCTCTGAGGGAGTGGGAGAATGTTTAGAACTCCTACATTCTACCAAGGATAAATTTCTTTTGGTGGAAGACTCTATGTGGGGAAACCCTCACCATTGATAACCTGCAAAGGAGAGGATTCTAGCTAGCCACCTTTTCTGTGTCATGTTACAACACAAAAAAGTCCATTCAACATCTCCTTATACATTCTCCCTTTGCTTTGGAGGTCTAGATGGAGATTTTCTTTATATGGGAGATTCAGTGGTGCTTAAATAATAACCTACACTAGTTTGTTAACTAGGATGATCCTTCTAATCACCCATACCTCAAAACCTTCTGGAGAGTCATCTCGTTATATGTGTCATGGAAAATTTTGAAGGAACATAACAACCTCATAGTTTAGGATAAAGATTCTCCTAGCATGGTGGTGGTTCAATAAATGAATATGCTTCTAAAAGAATGTAGTGGGATCTAGCATTAGAAACCACTCCTAAACTCCTTGAGGGATCAAGATATGAGATGGACTACTTCTTTGGACTTTATTTTGAAGGTGGAATGATTCAAAAAATCTAAAGTTGTTTCTAGAAGTAAAATGATTTGGCACCCCCTCCCCCCCCCCACACACACTCGAAAGGCTTGGATGAAACACAATTTTGATGGCTCAAATATTGTTAGAAGGACTGCAACTAGCAGTGTTGTTAGTATAATACTAGTAAGATGGTGGTTTCCTATGCTGGGAACTATTGAGGGGTTCAAATAATGAAGTGGAACACATGGTCTTGGGTGAAAGTACAAAGTTGTGTCACCTTTTAGGCTGACTAATCAAAATAACTAAATTTGAGTATTTTTGTCTAATTTTTTTGTTTCAAACATATGATCTTGTTATATTTATTCTAGCTAAGTTATATATGATCTCACACTTTTTCAATTGACAATTTCTATTAAATGCATGTTTTATAGGTGTTGGTATCAAATTACCAAAGAACTTAAATTATTTCAGAATATTGACATTTCAATAACTCTTACTATTTTTTATGATATATATTTAATAACATATAAATAGTATTTTATTGAGCTCAAAGTCAAGAATATTCTCATATAGATTTTATAGTGTTTTAATTAGATATAATATATTGTAATTAAAAAATTCTACAAGTGAGTATTTTAACTATCGAGATGATGTTGATTTTGAGAAAGAAAAAAAATAGTAAATCATATCAAAAAAACTTAAAAATTATATGACATTCTAGAGGAGTCCTCTTCAAGAATCTATAAATTTTCTTTTGGTTGCAATAGATTTATTTTCTAAAATATGGTAGGAGATGAAAACTATTGATTTAAATAAGTTGAAATTTGAATCGTGATAAAAGAGAAAATATAGGTCTAAATTTTTTCTTTTTGATTGTTCTAGCTACATATGTTATCTATAGAATAATATGAGATCAAAAGGAAATAACTTTATTTCCTTGTAGTTTTGTGGTGGTAACTAGACTGCTAATTTCCAGAATTTTTTAGCAACTAAAAAGTTATCTTTAAAAAATAGGAAATTCTATCATTTATTTTTGCAAATAATTATTAAAAATTATGATCCCAAACTTCATCCATTTCTAGACATTTGAGTAGTTTACTTCATTTTCAAATTCTAAGTAATAATACAAGATTTATGTCATTGAAGTTGAACAATTATACTTTTGTTAGCCTTTTCCTTTGTAAAAGGGTGACATAGGTTTGTGCTTTTACCCCCCTACTATGGGGAATGAGGAAATAAAGCACTAGAAGGATTAATTGACTAGATATTAAGGGAGATTCTATATTAATTATCAAAACTATAAAGGGCAATGACCAATATAGCTTGAAGATTAAAGTGACAATTGAAGAAATCCACATCTTGTTGGATGGGTTTTGAGAAGTTCATGCGGATCAAATCTACTAGGAAGGAAACATAGTTGTGGATGACCTGGCTAAATTGGTCATAATGTGGAAGCAATAAAGGAATAGGATGATGTCAACCAAACCACACCATCCACAAAAATGATGATGGAAAGAGAATGTATTCTTTGCAATGCAATATATTGAAGTGTAACATGTGGAATATTAGTGTGGATCGAGGTGAGAAGGAGAACCAAGGAATTAAAAATATAAAGTCTAAAATATCTGGAAAGATATTTTAATTATTTACATTTGAGGTTCCCTCACCATGAGTATTAATTACTATGGTGAGAGGATGATCGGCTGAGATTTTTTGAGAATGGTAAAACTGCCAAGGATAGGCATTGTGAATAATTATAATGACAATTCCCTTGCACTTTACTCAACACACAGTTGGAAATGGTTAATCTTAATGAGAAAGGTATCATTCACATGTACTAAAGTTGGAGGGAGATTGGAAATCATGAAGGCTTATGATTTTATAAGGAGAATTGATTACTTTCTTAGGTTCATTTCCAGTAGTATATTTTAAACCACCTTGGCTTCCATGTTTTCTCCTACAACAAATGGATGTTGCTGCAAACTAAGCATTTTTTTATCGATCTCATTGAAGACATGTGCACTAGTGATCGCATTGAATTAGATAAGATTAAGGACTATATGATGGAAAGTGAGGTGGCATGAGTGTATCTATGAGAAGGCGTAATGCTCTCATTCATAGATGGAATTGAAGGGTATGATGAGCATGTGCCCATGCAATTCTTCAACACCTAGAATAATAGGAAGGTGAACATTAATGGGGTTGTCTCTTGAGGGGAGTAGTTTGTGTAATAGGTAGAGTTTCTAATGAAACGAGCCTGAGAAAATTCTTATTTCATAAGAAGGATCATGTTTTCATGCGGGGTGGTTTTTTGAGGGAGAACCTACCCAAAAATTTGGACATAGTGTGCTACATGATTATGCACTACATTACTCTCGAAGATTGGTTCTAGGCATTGAATTATTACCACTTTCCTATTTTCAACCACTTTAGGAACCATAACCTAATTTCCTTCCTGCAGCTTATTTTGCATTCAATGGAGGATAGTGTGTTTAATGTTAGGAGAAAAAAGGATGAAGGAAAACCCTTTTATGCACCAGGCATTCATGTTTAAAATCTATAAGTTTTGGAACTCACCCTCAACTCACATCTTCTAGTTAACCCCCTTTGCCACTATTACACCTCAAGTCTCACAAACCTTATCCCTAGCTAAGCCTTGAAAAGGGCGGACAAAAAGCCCATGATTACTATGAAAAACATTAGCTTTATTGACTCCAATACTGATATTAGGTAGAATAATAATGATGCCAGGAGGTCTAGCAAAAGGCTTAACATGGACAAAAATTAAGACAACTCCCAAATAGGAGGTGATTTTTGAGTCCATAGAGAGTGAAAGGGGATCCACCATGAGGAAGAGAAAGACTATACAACTTATGATGACGGGCCACACCACCCATACCAACTCACAACCAGAAAAATACAACAAGATGGAGATAAAAAGATGACAAAAATGCTTCATAAAGCATCCATTAATACTTGAAATCCATTAGAAGAGATTACATTTGAAGAGCTTACAATGCAAGAACTTCTATTTCTCGAACTTCCTTACAAGAGATTACATGCAAAGAGCTTCTACTTGAAGAGCTTCACTTGAAGAGCTTCTATTTCTCCAACTTGATTACAAATGATAATAAGCCTTGCTTAAATAGGCACTTCTAACCCAAGACATTAGAAACACAACCAATGTGGGATAAAAGGTAAATATAACTACCTTTAAATAAATATTAAATTCCCACCCAAATACAACTAAGCACCCAACAAATATTAAATACATGATTTAAGGATCTTTCCACAAACTTCTAAAATGCCACCTACACACCTCGATTAATGGAATGACAACTATTTTTATTATTTTCTATTTATGCCACCCATGCACCTTGAAAATATAAATTCCTCTTTTCTCCATTTTTCCTATTTTTCTATTTTTTATTATTTTCCTTCCATTTTTGTCACTTTCTCTCTCCTCCACAAAAATTTTTTTTCCCTTTTTTTTTCTTTCTCCTTTTTTATTTTTCCTTTTTTTTTTCCTCTTTCTTTTTTTTTTCTAATAATTTAATTTTCCCATGCAAGATGCTCCTGCATCAGACTCCCTTGGTAGATAGAAAAGTGTGTCCCACACTTTGATGTCAAAAGAAAGATATAGAACCATCTTCATCTTCACCACAAGCTTCCACCTTAATAGGGACAAGAAAACCAACATGCAAATCTTCCACATTTTTTTTTGCTGATGCATGATGCTCCTGCATCCGACTCCCATGGTAGGAAAAATTTTGTGAATATGGATTCACAAAATGAAGTAGCCACTGTTGACAATTTTTTTTGCCTCTTCCTCCAACACATAGCTGGAACAAGTATCCGATGCTGAAATTTCTCCTTTGCAATGAACTCTATCCAAGTATAAATCTCATCCTCATCCAATCTTGTTGAATTAATCACACCTGTAATAAATCCAGCAACACCATACCAATCTTCCTTTGCATACCATACATCACGAACAAGATCCTCATGCAAACCATCATTAATATCTTTTAAACTCGTATCAAAGACAACATCCCATGATTCATAATAATTTACCTACTTGACATCTTCATCTTCGCTTGCCTCTTTTATGTCGTCAACAATGCATGTAACTACTCCACTTGCTTGATCTCCAACTAAGGCACTATACTCTTCCTCCATTGTTTTAGTCTTCCAATCACCTTCATCTACTTTTGGCTACAAATCTGGTTATCTTCATGCTCTTCCTCTTCTCTTTCATCTTCTTCAACTTCTAGTTCACAAATAATTTTCTCTTCAATCTCTTGCTCTTCTTTTATACCACATGTCTCATACTCCACTTGATCTTCTTTCTTTTCCACATCCAAGGAATTATCAACTTCTCATTTCTGGTGACATGCTCTTCATTTTCGCAACTCAGCTTCTAATTCATTCACTTGCTTTTGCAAATCAACTAGCAATGATTGTTGATTTCTTGCTCTAAATTTCTCAAGTCGAGGAATCCTCAAAATCCATCCAATCACAAAAGTCATCTTCTTCTTTCTCTTCTCCATAATCAAGTCTTTAGAAGACAAATCTCATCCAAAATAAGAACCTTGTGCAAACTACCTCACAGTCGGCGCTATGTCTACACAATCAAGAACTTCTTGAAAAAATTCTCCCAACTCAAGGTCCTGGTGCAAACTACCTCACATTCAACGATCTGTCTGCATGCTCAAGAAATCTTGCTCTAATACCACTGATGACGAGCCACACCACCCGTACCAACTCACAACCAAAAAAATGCAACAAGATGGAGATAAAAAGATGACAAAAATGCTTCATAAATCATCCATTAATACTTGAAATCCATTAGAAGAGATTACATTTGAAGAGCTTACAACGCAAGAACTTCTATTTCTCGAACTTCCTTACGAGAGATTACATACAAAGAGCTTCTATTTCTCCAACTTGATTACAAATGATAATAAGCCTTGCTTAAATAGGCACTTCTAACCCAAGACATTACAAACACAACCAATGTGGGATAAAAGGTAAATACAACTACCTTTAAATAAATATTAAATTCCCACCCAAATACAACTAAGCACCCAACAAATATTAAATACATGATTTAAGGATCTTTCCACAAACTTCTAAAATGCCACCTACACACCTCAATTAATGGAATGACAACTATTTTTATTATTTTCTATTTATGCTACCCATGCACCTTGAAAATAGAAATTCCTCTTTTCTCCATTTTTCCTATTTTTCTATTTTTTATTATTTTCCTTCCATTTTCGTCACTTTCTCTCTCCTTCGCAATTTTTTTTTTTTTCCATCTTTTTTTTTTTTTTTCCTTTTTCATTTTTTTTTTTAATAATTTAATTTTCCCATGCAAGATGCTCCTGCATTAGACTCCCTTGGTAGATAAAAAAGTGTGTCCCACACTTTGATGTCAAAAGAAAGATATAGAACCATCTTCATCTTCACCAACTTAGCTTTGGTAGTAAGGATGTGCCAAGCCCTCCCCAAATTTATGACACCCTAAAAGCCAACCCATCCCCATATAAAATCTTGGGGGAAGATATCACCTCCCCTATAAAGGATATTACTAAGGGCGGGGGATGAAAGGGTTTCATAGAAATGGGTAGAACCAAAGTAAAACTTGGCTAGAGAGGTTGGAGAAATCCATGCATGACTTGGCTGAAAATTAGGAAGCCCTATGTTGAAAGGTTCAAACCCTTTTTTTTTCTTTATAGAAAATTCATGCATTTGACACCCATCCCTCTATACTTTTTCTAGGTGAACAAGGAGGAGAAGGATGCAAGAAAAGAGAGTGACACTACTAGCTCCCTCTATAGAGTCTTGGTGGACAATTGGCTCAAGACTCCATTGGAGAAACCTATCAATGAGGAGGTGGAGAAATTGGCCATGGAGGATCCAAATGAAAATGAGGGGGAGGACCTAGAGGAGAAAGAGGGGAACTAGCCCCTATTATTTTATTTCTCTTTCTTTTATTATGTTATGGTTAACTATGAACTCTATGCCCTATGTGACACTTTTGGTTAATGTGGATATTAATCATTTTAATTGGAGCACTTGTAATTCATTTTGTTGGATTACTTTTTGGAAAAGTATTTATATTAGGGATAGTATGGTTGATGTTGATATTTTGAAATACCCTATTATGGGGTTAACCATTAAGATGTTTTTGATGCTGAGGAAAGGTATTGGTTAGATAGTAAGAGGTAACTATAATGTTAAGTGTACATTTTAGTAATATTTAATATTAGAGTGTAAAAGATAATTTTAGGTGTCTACATTTTGCCCCTAATTAACATGGTGTTAAAATTGACTTTGTACCAAATAAAAAGAAACATGATGCCCAAATTATAGAAGAATGAGGAAGGATGATGATGAGGCAGAGCTATGTCCCCTCAAGAGGATATGATTGTTCAAAGAATATAGATGTTCTATGAAAATGAATAGGAATATGTGTACAAAAAATATGATAGGGATGGGGAATAAATAGGAGCCTTGATCTTGAATGAATAATGAAATTAACAAAAAGAAAAAATCTTTTATGGGAATTATATTGTTCCAATTCCTATCAATTTGTCTAGACATGTGTCCACATAACATCTTATAGAACTAAGGAAATCAAAACCCTAATACTGAGCTAGGGAAAATTGTTAAACTTCAATCCAATTGAGGATAACTGGGTGCACATCTTTAAGGTTTTCTTTAGGTATCCATGGTCCATCTAAAAATATGGGTTTCTCTACATTATAAAATTCATTCTTGACCACTCTATCTTAAAAACCATGGTTCCTAAAGAACATTATAAAAAATACCTTTTTTATCATTCTACAAAAATAAAAATTAATCCTATTTTTTTGGCCCACAATATTGCATCCAATTATAAAAATAAATGCAAGAGGGAAGAGTACGGGAATCTAGATAGATAAGAAAGATAGACCTAGTTCTTAGCTCAAACTATCGTGATCTTAGGGCTTTATTCATGTCCACATTAGGACAAATAGTCAAAATCTTAGGGCAAGAGAAGTCCTTAATTATTTTTCCTCCTCTCACATTTCTATACTTAAAGTCATCTCTCTTTCTCCTCACTAAGACCCCAATTTTTTTGCCTTCTAATAAATTTCCTCCATGAAATATTGCATTGACAAGGAGAAATTCAGCTAAGTTTTTATTGAGGCTTCTTTGAAGCCATGTTTTTAAAGTTCATGTTGAAATTAGCACCTACATCGTAATTAATTTGCTAAACATTAACCCCTATTGCACTAATTGCTCCCAATCATGTGTTGTCCTATCATCTTACCATTTTTTTGGCTTAGGAAAGTTGTAAGGAAAATAATATGTACTTGTAGAATGAATGGAAAACCAAAGTGCAAATAGTGACGATTGAAAACAACATTAAATTTCTTATCTTTGTTGTGGTAGAAGTAACTAAGGAAACTCAAGTTTTGAAACATAAATTGAAACACTTTCCAACTATAGATATCAAAAGATGAAAAATATGCCAAAAGAAACATTGAAAATATCAATAGAAGAAAGAAAACCATAAATCAAACCAAGAAGACAAATTAGAAGAAGGAATCCATGTGCAATAAAATGCAAGTTAATCTAAGCTTATAATAGTAAAAATTGATCACTAAGAACATGAGTGACAAATGAATTTTCAACACACTAAACTCCTATAATATCTTTATATCATGGTTTGAATTTAAAACTATAAATAGATGCCTAAACCAAACTTAAAATAACAAGTGCCCCATAGTGGCATGTAGTTGTCGTAAAATAATAAAAATAACTATAAAAATAGATGTATAATTATTTTTATGTATTATATAATTTTAGTATTATAAAATATTTTATAAAAATAATATAATATAACTTAGAAATATATTAGTTTTCTATCTATATTGTGGAATAAATATTTTTATTTTTTACCTTATATTATTTACAGTAAAATATTTAATATTATATGTATTAAGAGTTAATAAAAAAATATTTTTCATAGTAAAAGAGAAATGTAATTAGAAGTAATCACTTCATTAGAAACATAGAAATATTAAATACCAATAAATTTTTATTTTTTGCTATGTATTATTTATATTAAAATATTATGATTAATAAAAAATATTATGATTGGCCAATGATTTATAAATTAATTCATTGATTGTTAAAAGTAAATGAATATAATAAAATATTATATATATTACAAGTTAATAAACTAGTAATATTTAATAGTAAAAGATTAAAATAAATATAAGTAAATTTATAAATAATTTCACTAAAAAAAAAGAAATATAAAATATTAATAAAACATAAAAAACTAAAATATATCCCAAAATAAATCAATATGGAGAGGATCCTTAAAAAGTGGTCCTATAAGACCAAATCAAATGATCTAATCATTGTTGAGAAAATTAGATTCAATATTAAATTATATTAATAAATTAATATATAAACTTTAGAAATGTTTGATTAATCAAAAAATAACTCATTATGATTGCTCAATAGATTATAAATTAATTCACTAATCAATCAAACTAAATGCCTAGACAAATACAATAACTCTAAATAATTTGATTTCAAAAATAAGAAGAAAATAAAAGATAAATGCTAAATAAAATTGAAGATGAAAAATAGACAATAGGAAATATTTAAGAATGAAATTCAAAACTAATCATATAAAATATAAAGAAAGGTGGATCCAAAAGTGTATACAACAAGGACACAAAACATCAAAGTTCCTACTCAAGTATAGTTTTTGCATATGACAAGTAGCAATTTAGATAGTGTTCTATACATTGGATATGCAATAGGATAAAGCATATTGTACAATTTTTATTGTATTCCAATAATAGTTTGCATTAGCAAAGTATCTACTCAATTATGTTATACAACTTGATAGAGCAAAAGTATGTCTTATAGCATATCAATGCATATGTGTGTGTGTGTGTGTTTGTCATTATAGCTATCTATGATACCTTCAAATTCCATTTTGTGCATGTTAGTATATTGTAATTATGTCTTATAATAACTTTCTTTTCATATTTTAAATAAATGCTAATTTGTGACTAGTCATGTTTACCTTTTGTTGTGAGAAATTGTTCAATCTTCATTTCTCGCAAAATTATTGATGGCATTGTTCTAGTTTAATGCGAATTGACCTTTCACAGTGAAATTGTTGGAAATATTTAGGACTAGCTAGGTTATTGAGAGGGGAGGGTTGAATTAGTAACCTCAAAAGCTTTTTAACAAATTTAGAACTTAATTGAATTAATATTAATAAATCTGATCTACTGCATACATGAGAAATTAAGAAACATAAGACACCATAAACACAATATTTGGTGACCTAGAAACCTTCCAAATAGAAAGTAAAACTGGGGTGGGGATTATACCCACAAGACTTCAATACTATAGCATAAATTTGGTCACTTTTAATGATCTTCCCTGTTAGGAGTGATTAGGACTACTAGGTCCACCTTGTTAGAGGTTTTACAAACATACAATGAAGTATGCACTCAGTAAAGAGATTGAAGAAAAGAATGTTAAGTCTACCTTGTGAAAGGATTTGAATTTGATTCACCTATTAGAATGAAACAATATATCTTTGACTTACAACTAAGTTGTTGATTGAGATCATTTGAAGTATTGATCACCTCTATGTGATAGATATAACTCTGTTGTTCTTGATATGGCCTTACGATACACTTACTTTGCTACTAATTCACATTCACATGCTTACATTCTATTCACATTATTTCATATATGTCATTAAAGGAAATGATATATTATATATATAAATCCAATTATAAAGTTGGCCATTACACAAGTTAACACCAATATTACAAAGTTGGCCCTAATGTAGATACTTAGGTTCTGAAAATTTAACACCAATATTACAAAGTTGGCCCTAATGTAGATACTTAGGTTCTGAAAATTGACTTGGTAAAGTTCTGATACACGGCATCCACTATCATTACTTGGCATCATCATGCACTCAATAGAAGTAGAAGCTTAGTCCATACTAATCACTTCAATGTAGTTTTAAACTCAGTATACACTGGTGACTCAGTAGATACTGTGTAACTCAGTGTAAGCTACATTTCCTGATTACCATGACTGTACTCAGTAGATACTATTCTCCATTCAACTTGGTTAACACTAGCTTCACTTGACTTAAGCTATTAACTCGATAAAAATTGCAAAAGCTTAAGAAACACTAAACTACTTGGGTTGAACTGTAGTGCTTAAACAATGTATACAAAATTTGAATAAGTGTTTTCACTAATAAAAAAATTAATTCAATGTCAACAATCTCCCTCTTTGACATTAGTGACAAAAACACTTATCAACCAAAACTTATGTACAACATAGTGTCATAGTTAGCTTGGTTTGGCATGCTAACTTTTGAGATTTTTGAAAAAAATCTTTCTAATTCTGCTATATATACTTTTTTTTTGCATGATTCTCCCCCATACAATGTACATATCATGTTAGGCATATTGACATAGTGTATCTCCTAGTATGGTATCATTCTCTCTTGGTATTTACAAATATCTCTCCCACTTAATTATATAGCCAAATATTTTTACACAATCTATTTACATGGAAACACAAAAATTTGAGAGAAAATTATAATGTACCTTAAGAATGAGAGTTAAGGTCTTATTCCAGTTGTCTTGCAAAACTTTGCACATTTGTAGAGCAACATGCACTTTTGTAGAGAGTTTGATCATGTGATATGCAATTGAGAAATTATTGTCATGGATCTATGTTTTGGAATATGCAATGTGCTTCTACATTGTATCCATGATGGGAAGGATCATATTCTAAATATCTATGAGTGTAGACTGGATCATTGCTTTCTCTCTCAATAATTTTTCTTGTATAGTTGATAATAATATGATCTTCATATGATGTGCAAAGCTTGAAATAGGGTGAAGTTGCAACTTAGCCATCAGATCTTCATCAATTTTATTCAATTTTCTCTTTATTTTCTTATTATAGTCGATAGTATCACATAACTTTTCAAAAAGTGATGTTACATCTGTGTAAGACGTTTCAAGACTCATCAAAATTGAAGAAAGCTCTAACTGCTAGATAGCTATTTGTTGAGCAATGTGCTCAAGCACTTTGTTATCAAATTTCTTTTCTCCTTTCTTAATTAATTTATCTTGACCACTGGAACCTTCATTGAATTTACTAACTTCCTCTTCTAATTTTAACAAAATGTGTTTAGAAGTATCAACTTCAATGCCTATAGCTTCAGTCAAAATGTTCTTTGCATCCTCAATAATCTTATATTCTCTGTCTCTCCCTTCTTTGTGTTTCTTCTACTTTTTCTTCTTTTGGAGAATATGACTAGCTATATGCATTTGATCCACAGTGATATTATCAAAGTCCTATTTGGGAATTTCAATTTCCTCATCCAAATCTATATCTTCATTTATTTCCTTTCCACCAATCAAAAGTCTTGGTTAAATCTTTGGTTCAACTATCTTTGAGGTTAATGCTTTAGAATCCAAAATAGAAACAATAGTGGAAATAGTAGAACTAGTACTGACAATTTGTATAGTGCCTACTAGTGGAATATTGACTAGAATACTTGTAAAATCCAAAATGATGTTTTTACCAAACTTTTCAAAACTAAAATATTCGCAAGTGAATTACTGATAGAAGTATTTACAACTGAAGCACTTGCAGGAGTATGCATAGTTGAGGTACTTATAAGAGTATGCACAACTGAGGTACTTACAGGAGTATGCACAATTGAGGTTGGAAAAATTATAGAATCCAAAATTGTACTTATTGCTAAGGAGCTTAAAATTGTAGAACATTCTTTATCCATTGCTGATGCTAACTCGATAACTAAAGGATGTTGCAGCTTGGTAGATGAAGTGGTAGACACTTCTATTAGTGGTGTGTTGAGTTGAGAGGTAGCAGGGAGTGATTGGACATTTGATGTATCAATAGTTGTTACAACCAAATCTATTGAAGTTGTCTCCAAGCTTGATGATGTTGTAAGTTTTGCTAGAGAGTGAGGAAGTGAGGCTATGATAGCTATAGCTATCTTGACTGGGTTGATCTCTTCTTTTTCTTGCTTGGCATCTTCTATAGCTTCTTCCTCTTTTTCTTCATCATCATCCTTCATTAGCTCCTGATATTCATCTACATCAATTGTGAAAAATTGAGTAAAGCCTTCATCATTCTCTTCATCCTTGTCACTATCATCACCATCATCTTTGATTTCAATAGGATATTCACTCAGTTTGTAAAGATGGAATACATTTCTCCATAGGATTGTAGCATTCTTCACAACATACTCTATATCTTTCATCAAAACTAGAGAATTATTGAACTTTAAAGTTATTTTGTTCTCATTATCTTTTAATGCCTTATTTACCTCTACATCAATCAAGTTTTGTACCAATTGTTTTAATGTTTGTGCAAAAATTTCTTTGGCAATATTCTTCGTGTTCTTCCATCTAATCTTGATCTTATGTAACAAGACTTCAGGGACCTATATGCTAGCTAGTCTGGAGAGAATTTCCATTTGTCCATCTTGTCCATGACTAGATCTTCAACTTCTTACTACTCTACTAGAGTCCTTGTCTCATATTTGAGTGCTTTAAAATTGTTCATTCCAGCACCTTCTCTTAGTATCTTTATCCTTTCTTGAAATGTAAGAGGAGGTTGGTTGAAGATTACATCACTGCTTTCTTTTCCTTCTTTCTTCCTAGATCTCCTTATAAAAACTGTAGTGGATGGCTTTAGTGGCTTGGTGATAATCACCTTGCCTTTCTTCCTTACTGGCTCTTCTTCCTTTTCCAATTCCTCTTCATTCTCTAATTCTTCCACATTTTCTCCTTTACCTTCAATAATCATAAGAGGGGTGCTTGTTGTTCTCAATTTTGTTATCCTTGTCTTGCCTTTGTTTACCACCTATAGAAGCTTGATTTCAAGTTCAATTCTTGCTTTTTCCTCTTGATAAGTTCCAAAGTCAGGTGTCTTTGGATCTATAGGCTCATTTACCAAGGCTTCAATGATTTTCTTAGCCTCATAAATGTTAATCTCATATATAAGAGGTTTTACCCACACAACTTTGGGTCTTACTACCTAGATGTAGACTCTATCACTATCTACCATAAAGAAAACATCATCTTTATAGTCTTCAACTAACTTCTTTGGTATCCTAAATTTTTTATTCATATTTTCTTTGAAGGATTCAAAATAGTTATTCATGATACTAACAAAATTTTCACCCATTTTAGTGATATATTCATTAATCTAATATAAAATTGGCATATCTTTTCACCATACAATTGTGCCTTTAGAAGGGAAAAACTTTTGAACATAGAAAAACAAACATTTCAACAATGAACCAAATTTGCATGGGTTATTTTTTGAAGTTCTAATGCTTTCCATGTTTTTGTTCAATTGCTTCGACAACAAATCTGCTAAGTCATATGACAGATTTTTCTTCACGACCTTAAAAGCTAAGTCAATTGCTTCGCATGACACACTATTGAGTCAGCTCAAACTATAAATTTTGTGTACTGTCACATGGATTCCAAATTTTAATTATGTATCAGTTACATTACTGATTTTCATTCCTCTACCATCCCATTTGGCTAGGGTTTTCTTTTGTAACTCATCTCAACCCAAGGTTTTAGTGGTTTTAGCTTTGGTGAGCATGGGGAGAGCAGTAATGTAATGTATCATTTTCTTGGTCATAAAAACTAGTTTCTCTAACCATTTTTGACCATTATGAACTTAACTTAGGATATACCTAATCCATTTGATTTTAAAGTTATGAGGCAAGTGAGGAATATGAGTTAAGCCTTTCTCTTCCAAATGTTTGTGCTTAGGTTTGGGAATTCCATTCACACAAAGTTCACTTAGGGAATTATCCATTTCAATGGTTCTTATTTCCTAAATTGTATATTTAAAATGTGTTCGAATATCATTTATGAGAGGTACCTTAGGTGGGATCAATGACTGAGCTCCATTCAGGTCAAGGGTTTTGGCTATTGCTGGCATAAGTTTTAAGTTAAGAGCTTTCCATTCAACACCTTGCACCAACATTTCAGAACCTTTCTTCACCTTGCTATTACTACTAGATGCCATGATAAATCAGTAAGCTAAGATTTTTTTTGAAATAATTTCACTAAAAATTCTATTCAAAGTCACTTGGATGTGTTGCAAATTGCTCTATTCATAATATTTGAATTCTCGGTGAAAATAAAGTTGATTTCCTACCTTTTTGATAAAACCTCCCATTAATGCTTGGTATGGTGAGAGCCATGATGGCATCATGTGTGATAGTCTATCATCCACTATTTGTATGGATTTCTTAGTGAAAGATTGTAACTTGGTAACCAAACATAACCATGTTACTCTCAACTTCACTCAGTAGAGTCCATAACCCAACCTTACTTAGTAGAGAAGTCAATTTGGTGATAACTATTACTAATCTTACTGATGATCCTTTTTAATCTTGAATAATGATATGAATCTTTACTTCCTTTCAATTGGAACAATTTAAGATATAACCTTAAAAATGTAGTTCTAGTTCTTCCTTAAAACCTTAATTGGAAATGGTGGAGTCACCCACTTCTTGAGTGACATGACTATCATCACTTGAATGAGCTTTCTCAATAGATTTAAAAATCCATTTCTGTCTCATCTACTTCCTGATGCTATCTACTTTTTCTTTCTTTTCATCTTCAATTATACCTATATTCATGCAATTCTCAGCTATATGACCAAGTTCGATACATGTGTAACATCTTATGGTGGCATCCTTTCTTCTCATGTGGATTTTAACACAATTCATGCCAATGTTTCTATATTCTCCATAGTAATGTCATCTACATCGAGTGTTTTAGTCCCAACCAAATATTGCTTTTAAAAATTGTTCAACTAGATTGAATGACTTAGATTTGCATTCAGATGCCTTGTGACCTTGTTTTTTGCATTTGTCACACTTGCCCTCAAACTTTGGTTTTTCTTTGCATTCATTAGCTTTATGACCATGCTGACTACAATTGTAGTATTTTCCATTGAATTTTTCTTTTCCATTACTCCAACATTTTTTTTGATGTAAGACCTATCTTACCATAGTGATTGTAGGTACATTTTTGTTTCTTTTACACACCTTTTTTGGAGGACTCACCTTCTTTGTATTCAATTCCTACCTTGCCCTTTTGCCTATAAAGATTTTGCTCATTTTGCTGATTTAGTTGATCCATGGCTGCTTGAGATTTCATTATTCTTTCATTGAGTTTCTTTTTAGAATTCAGATCAATTTTCATTCTTTCATTGATTTTCCTTTCAAAGTTTAAGTCATTCCTTAACCTTTCATTTTTAGATCTTAGACTCATGATTTATTTATTTGCATTGGAGAGCTGATCAATAAGGTCTCCTTGCTAAATGGATTTGTTTTGAATTTCACTGTTCCTTCAATCAAAGTCTTCTTTTTCCTTATTTCTATGTTTTGAGATTTCACACAATCATATTGACTAAATTTCTTGTTCTCTTTTCAATTTTCTTACTTCTTCTTATAGGGAACCATTCTTTTCTAGGAGTTTTTTGATTGCATCATTCGCTTCATTTGAACTACTTTAAGGGAGAAAATCTTCAATCTTTTCTTCAATATACTAGTGGTCATTCATCTGATCTACAAGTTCCTTCGTTCTATTTAGAGATTGGGAAAGATGTTCTTTTGCTTTCTTGAGTTGAGTTATGCCCATCTCTAGATCTAACTTTTCATTGTCAATAGCTTTGTCAAGTTTGAATATCTCCATTGTCCTTGATCTTTGCTCAAGCTATCAAACTTTATCCTGAGAACAATAATTCTCTAATACAAATTGTTTGAAATATTTAGGACTAGCTAGGTTACAAAGAGGGGAGGGGTGAATTAGTAGCCTCAAAATCTTTTTAACAAATTCAGAACTTAACTGCATTAATATTAATAAATTTGATCTACTACATGCATGAGAAATTGAGAAACATAAAACACCATGAATAGAATATTTATGACCCAAAAACCTTCCAAATAGAAAGTAAAATTGGGGTGGGGATGATACCCACAAAAATTCAATACTACAGCATAAAGTTGGTCGATTAAGGCTTACATTGATCACATTTGATGATCTACCCTACTAGGAGCAATTAGGACTACTAGGTCCACCTTGTTAAAGGTTTTACAAACATACAATGAAGTATGCACTTGGTAAAGAGATTTAAGAAAACACTATTAAGTCTACCTTGTGAAAGGATTTGAAGCTAATTCACCTATTAGAATGAAATAGTAGATCTCCGACTTACCAATGAGTTGTTGATTGAGATCCTTTAATGTAGTGATCACCTCTATGTGATAGATATAACTCTATTACTCCTAATATGGCCTTACAATACACTTACTCTATTGCTGATTTACATTCACATGCTTACATTCCATTAACATTATTTTGCATATGTCATCAAAGAAAATGATATATTATATATATCAATCTAATTACAAAGTCAGCCATTAGACAAGTTAACACCAATATTACAAAGTCAGCCCAAATGTAGATACTTGGGTTCTAAAAACTAACTTGGTGAAGTTTTGATACACAATGTCCACTATCATTACTCAACATCATCATGCACTCAGTAGAAGTAGAAGCTTGGTCCATACTAATCACTTCAATGTAGTTTTGAAGTTGGTATACACTGGTGACTTGGTAGATAGTCTGTAACTCGTATAAACTACATTCCCTGTTTACCATGACTGTACTCAATAGACATTATTTTCCATTCAATTTTGCTAATACTAGCTTCACTTGACTTAATCTATTAACTCGATAGAAATTGTAAAAGCTAAGCAAACATTGAACTACTCAAGGTGAATTGTAGTGCTTGTAAAATACTATATACAAAATTTGAATAAGTGTTGTCACTAATAACAAACTTAACTAAATGTCACTAGAAATATTGAAGGATAAAGATGAACTTTAACTTATCCTATTTGTAGTCCTCAACTTTCGTGTCTTTTAGGCTTGGTAGTAGTTGTTCAACAATGCACTTGTCTATTGAACACTAGATGATTTTTTTGTTTTTAGTTGTGATGATAGTCTTTAGGTATAACAAATATACACATGGAACCTCTTGATTGCATCTATTGCAATGAGCTATTTTGTCTTCTAGCATTCCATAATCCTCAAATTTTAAGTTGCATTGGGAACAAAATGCATGCAATAGATTTGTGAATGAGTTGGCTACTTTGAGAACCCTATCAACTTGCAAGATATGTTTTGATACTAATGTAGCTTGTGTATGAATTAATTAGTAGTTGAAGTGTTGAATTATCTAAGTTTGCTTACCTGAAGTGTTGTTTGTAGAAATGCATTCAAGGCATCCAATGTTCTCTTATCTTTTAGTGTATAGATATATGTAGCAACCCTTGTGTGAAATGTTCTGTCCATGTTGTTTCATCATAGAATGTTTCTAAACAACATTGCAGGAGTCTCACCTCTTTGTAATTGGATTGCTATTTGCATTGATTCTCCTTGGAATGTAGAGTTGATTTGGAGCTAGTCATTGACAAGAGATTTTTATTTTCTACTTTTAAAACTCTTTACTCAATAGAAACATGATTACTATAATCAATAGAAATATGACTACTATATGTATGCGCAAAAATGCGGGCCTCTAAACCTCACACACACTTCAATGTGGTCATTACCTATGAAGTCATCCTGGAATGAACATTGAATTGTTCATCCAAGACACTCAACAGTGCAACCCATTGCCTCTTATCTAAAGGGAATTTTCCTATTCAATGTCCTCAAATTCAAGGTATAGGCAACCATACCCTCTAAGAACAAAGGATTTTGAATGCAATTAATTTATGTGATATGCAATTATTCTATATGAAAGATGCAATTAATCTAAGAACATGTAAATCAAATGTATTTTTAAGAACTAGATGAGATTAAGCTAAGAATGTAAACATATGGGAATGTGTGAGCTAAAAGTGAATATAAAATGTAGTAGAAATTTGATAGCAATTCAAATCAACCCCCTTGATGATGAATTATGAGTCCCTTAAATAGAATTCTTGGGATCCATCAACGGATGAGATCAACCTGGATCAATGGTTAGGATTGAAGGAAAGATTCAGTTAAAATGGAAACTTCCTTCTATAGGTGCAATGAACTATTTCTAATTTGAGTGTGACGAGCAGTTAACTGAACTTGCCATGGCTGTGAGATCAAGTTAACTAGATTGATTCCAATTTGAGAGAGAGTTCACTTAGAGTTTCCTTTTAGAACTAAAGAGTAGATTTAGGAAAGATATTTAATTTAATAAAATGAGATATGATCTCATAAATACCTTTTCTATTTAATTAAATAATCACATTCAATTAATTAAAATAGGCATATTTATTAAATTAAATAAATTTAATTCCTTAGTACATTAACCTTAGGGTATAATTTAATTTAATTAAAGTATAAATACTTAATAATTAAATTAAATATTAATCAATAGGTTTTGATGTGACTAACATGAGTAAATACTATAGGAATTAAATAATGAACATGATGAATATAGATTAGGGTTTTCTGCATCTGACAATTAAGTCAAGTAGTGACAATCAGAATGAGAATTTCCTATTAGAATAGGTCTTAGGATTGGTCAGAATAGACCAAAATTGGTATAATGGCAATGAGCCAATTTTGGGGTATTACATTTTTCCCCTCTTTGAATGAATGTCTAAGCAACACGTTTGATTCAAAGAAAATCAGAAAGCATGATGTAAAGATCAAGAGATAAGATTGGTTTTGAAGTTGATGATACAAAGACCAATTGATAAGCTTTTAAGGACCATCTCTAGAATAGAGCTTAATCCCAAGGAATCCAAGAAGAATACCTTGATACCCAAAATTGATAAGCATTTTAAAGGTTTTCTTCATAACAAAGTTTAACCTTTAAGAATCCAAACATAACATCTAGATACTCGAGATTGATGGCATTTAAAAGATCATCTCCAAAATGGAGCTTAACCTTTAAGGATCTAGATAGAACATCTAGATACCTGAGAGTGATAATAATTTAAAAGATTATCTCTAGAATAGAGCTTAATCTTTAAGCATCTAGATAGAACACCTAGATACCTAAGATCAATAGCATTTAAAATATTTTATCCAAAATGGATGTTAATCTTTAAGGATCCAGATAGAACAGATAGAACACCTAGATACCTGAGAGCAATAGCAGATAAAAAAATCAAATTATGAGATATATAATCAACCCCAGAATAAGGGTTGATCCTTAGGAGTCAAGATTTAGATTTTCCTAATACCTATAATCAACTGATGGCCAGATGAAATAGATGGAAAAGATGCTAGAAAGAGGGAAACGAGATACCCCTAGTGGTGTCATAAGATGCACAAAAGGTGCCCTAAGAAATAAGGATTCAATGATGTAATCATTTGGCCCCCTCAAGAGCGAAATCAAAAGATGATACACTAGAAATATGATATAAAATGAGATGTTCAGAGATAGGGAAGAAATCCAAGATTGTGCAGAATGGAGAAGAGATCAAAATGATCAAAAGAAAGTTTAGAGTTGATTTGCAATGATTTGAAGGTCCAAAAGACAGAGTTTTGACCCAAAGTTGACTAGTTTTGACTTGAGTTGATTATTTTGAAAATGGATTTTCAAAATATGAAGGATTTGAAGTTGAAAGAATTCAAGGAATCTAAAAAATATTAAAAAATTTCATACTACACAAGTGTTTGATCACGTTGGTCCCCAAAATTTTAAAATGCATTTTTATGGTACTTAGGTGTGTCAAATTTTGAATTTGATCCCAAAAATGGATTAAGAATGGTCAAATTAGCCAGAGGGTGATTTTCACGCAAATTAGAGCACTTTCCAAAATTAGGTTAACCCCTACATAAGGGCCTAAGGGGTCACTTTCAATTCATTTGTGCATTTTTTCTTTTAGTGAATTTGAGCTCTAAGAGAGATATGGTAGTGAACGTGAGATATCATAATTTTGAGTGCTCCTGATGACATAGCCGGCCAGTGGACTATAGACCTTCAGTGAGTAATCGATATGTAAACTTTGTACTTTCATTTTCATGCATTTTGAGGTCATTTATTATACTTTTAGCTAGTTTTTAGGTGGTCAACATTGGTCTTCATGTGAGACTATCCTTTATCACTCAAAATCTATCTTTCTTTGCATGAATATTTTCCAAGTTGGCGAATCTTTGCATGCATCCATGGGGATTCTTGCATGGGAGATACCCACTTATTGCACGGATAATGATAGATTTTTACATATAGCTTTATCACCTTTTGTGCGAGATTGTCTTTTTTTGTGCGAAGACTTCTTTCTTCACACGAGAGAGAATTTATTCGCACGAGGATTCATGCACATGCAAGAACTTGAATTTTTTGATTGAGAAGATGAAGTTCCTCATGCGAAGATATAAATTCTCGCATGAAGAGATGAAATTTTGCATGAGGAAATACATCTTTCACGCAAAAATATGTGATAGAAGTAGGTTTAAAAATTGTAATTTTTTATGTTTTTAGCATTACTTTCACATTTGTTTCTTCATCACTCATATTTGGTGATTGAGTACAGACCATTTTCTTGTCACTGCTATTGTTTGTGTGTGTAGGAGTTTGTGTGTGTAGGAGGTCTTTGGTGATGTTTCATTTAGATCTCACTATCTGCCATATGGGGATTTTTTGTGGAGCCTAGATGTAGAGGACATGGCTCATATAGACAGATTGTGGCTCATGTATTTATGCCAGATTCTAGCATTACTAGTGAATCATGACCTATTGAACACCTTCCACCTTCCTTAGGGAGAGATGACTGTGACCCTCGAGGACATATATAGGATCCTATGCATACAATTTAATGGGCTAAGAGTATCATATGACACAGTGCCTTGGGTAGGCATAGAGGCATTGTGTACCATTTTTGGGAGACAATTAGCAGTTGGACGGGCCATCACTTGGGATGAGCTTTTCCATATAGATGTGCAGACACATAGATTGGTTGTAGTTTTTTCTATATTCATTAGTTGCTTCTTGGTTCTTGATAAAGGACAACACGGTTTAGAGTGTGGATGGGGGATAATGTTGTAGAGGATGATGTATATGCTAGAGAGCATCAGATGGGTTCAGTGCATGCTAGCTCATATGTTCTACAAGATGCATGAGATAGTACAACACAAGTAGAAGAGTATGGCTGCTAGTGTGTACGTGCTATAGGTCTTGGCATGGGAGCATCTTCTAGTCACATGACCTATTTTTGATGATGCTTGGGAACTTATAGAGCCATACATATGCAGATATAGAGGACATATTACCTAGGTTGGCTTGGGTAGGATAGAGAAATGGAGAATCTATCTCCGTTGTATGGTGGCCTTGGTGAGAGATTGAGTGGGATGATGCTCCCATAAAACTCGGCTAGATATTTAGCTCATGACCATTGATAGGTAGGACTATATAGATTATTGAGCAGTTTACCATTAGCCAAGTATGGAGGTAGTATTAGAGGCAACAAGACATCTCCCAAGAGTTTTGTGCCTACGCGAGACTCGTGAAGGATCTAACATAGGGATGGCTAGTGAGATTAGATGCAGGGTGATCAATGATTGATGTGCACAACCTAGTTATGACATAGTGGGACTACCATCTAGAGGTAGTTGATGTATGGGTGATAGTAGCATATCAAGCATATCTTATCAGTCATCCCATCCCATAATTTATAGATCCCTTGGGGGGAGCAGTGTTAGGCCAACAACATGCACCAGCAGGCTCCCCCATAGCAGGCTCTCGAGTAGCAGGTAGCATAGGGCCCACTTCCTAGAGGTGAGGTAGAGGGTTAGGCAAGTGTAGATCCTTGCATGATAGGTGCAATCAGATCTAGGGGGTGAGAGTAGTGACAGAGGGCAGAGACGGTGATAGAGGACGAGGGTGGAGGAGCAGGCACCCACTGAGCACACACCTAAGATGCTTGATGAGGAGATGTAGGAGCAGCCCACCATAAGATCCTTGAAGATTTTTTGATGAAAGAGGGAGAGGATTCGGCAAGCTTCTTGACAGATTAGAGAGTTACAGATTGTAGTGGCGGTGAGGGATGCACAACTGGCTAAGCGAGATCAAGAGATCCTGAGACTATGAGAGCAAGTATAGATAGTCAAGTGGAGGGTAGAGATGTTGCAGGATGAGGTCAAATTGCAAATGGCCTAAGCAGCTTATTATTTCTTAGCATACTCTACAGTTGTGTCTGATGAGGCTCAGTAGGTTCCTCAATTTTCCTAGTATGCCTAAGATTCTAGGGGTGCTCGTCCTCTAGTGAGACCGGATATGCTACCTCATCCCCCTCCTCCAGCTATAGTGGGTGATGGCATAGGCCATAGTTAGCTCTTGATTACATTCATCCTTTATTTTGATTATGGCTATGTATCCATTAGTGTGCCAGCACCATTTTATATGATTTTGATCGATAGCGCTTGAGTAGCACCCATATTTTGTACTAACACATTTTTTTGATATATATATTAGATTTTGAATCAAGCATCACAGTGTAAATGTCATTGTCTATGTCTGCTTTACCTTTATGTATATGAGATATTGATGATTATGAGATGCATGTGTTAAGTATTATGGATGCATATGTACTTTGATGTGATGTGATGTGATTATGTAGAGTAGATGATATGAGTATATGGATGCAATGCATATGAAAATGACCTGACATCTCATGTAGTGTTGCATGTTTTTGCTTAACAATGATAGGTATGCCATCGAGGAGCATGAACCAACAAACCAAATGCTTTTGCAGCCATGGAGAACCCAGATACATTTGAAGAGACCCCCAATCTCCCATTATGAAGAATAGAGATAAAATCACAATTGAATCACATTCTTATGCAAGTGAATTATGTAATGCAAGGCTATATTAAATGCAACCCTAGGTCTAGTTACTGAGCGTCATCAATTTATCATGACTGGACATAAAAAAAGCTTATATATCCTATAACTACCACTAACTTTGCAATCATGGAAATATGAATAGGAAATACATCATAGGTTTATTGGGATTAACTATAGGCATTTGAGACACAAGAAGCTAGAATGACCAAAAAATTTGTCCCATTTAATAGAACAAGTTAACATAAGCATCAAAGCATTGGTGCCAAGATGACCAGAATATTGCTTGCATGCAGACATGCCAAACACACAAAAGATCCTTTTTATGTTAAGAAATCGGTAAATAGTATGTCCTCAATGGCCTTTGTATCCATATTATAGGACAAAAATGCATCATACATACTCACAGTAACCTGTATGTTCACTTAGCAGGACAAGTATTAGATATTATTGTAGCATAAAGAATTCACTTCAATAGACAAGAAGAAGAACCAATGTTATTGATGTATTATATAAAAGGAGTTGAGGTACACCCGACCATCCAATATGAGATGGAGGCTCTTATAGTGGACACCCCTCTTATAGGAATTTATCAACTAATTGGAACTAAACTGTAGATAGAAAGAAAAGAAATGATCATGCCCCTATTCCTTACTTCTCTAATCAGAAATTACATCATGAAGTTGCTCGAAGGGACATGATAAAGAAAAAACAAAGAAAACAAAGAAAATGCTCAGCATATTCAAA
This sequence comes from Cupressus sempervirens, assembly GCA_028749045.1. Classification (NCBI taxonomy): domain Eukaryota; kingdom Viridiplantae; phylum Streptophyta; class Pinopsida; order Cupressales; family Cupressaceae; genus Cupressus; species Cupressus sempervirens. The sequence continues at coordinate 674,314,247 of CM053793.1, read as the reverse complement.
CAAGTATATCATTTTGAGTTCATTTTTGTGTCATAAGATTGATGTCAAGTAGTAGTGTTTGGAACATGTTTGAAAGAAATCTCTTCGGTAGGTTGACAATAATAGGCAAACATAGTCAGATCGACTAGTAACTGAGGTCAAAGAGGAACCTTTGAGGTGAAGAACCTAGGAGGACTGAGTGAGAGTAGACAGACATAGCCAGGATGACTGGTGATTCATGCAAGTTGATCTTCCATAAAGGAATCTAAAAATGTGACCCAAGCAATAGTAGGCAAACACAGTTCAAACAACTACTGACTATTGCAAAAGAGATTCTATTGGGAGAATCTTAAAAAGAGTGACACTAGCGACAATAGGCAGACACAACTAGAATGACTGGTGACTATTGCAAAAGAGATTCTATGAGGAGAATCTTGAAAAGAGTGCCACTAGAAATAGTAGGAAAACATAGCCAGAATGACTAGTGACTATTGCAAAATAGATTCTACAAGGAGAATCTCAAAAAATGAGACACTAAAGGGGAATACCCCTGAGCTATGACAAGACTCAATCCATGGATACATGAGAAAAAAGTGGGAAAAGTAGTAAAGCAACTATACAGAGGACCAGAAGATGCATTATGAGATGGAACATTGGGAACAAGAGGCAGCTATTTGCCAGGTTTTCACCTTCTTGACAAAAATTTCTCTTCTTTTTTTTGCTACCATGATGCCTATTTCCATGTTTTTACCAATGGGACTTTTACTGCTTTTCAATTTTTTTGTATATTTTTCTTCTTTTTGATTTTTTTTTTTTGTATTTTTGTATTTTTCAATTTTTTTGGTGTTACCAAGGCACCTATTGCTAGATTTTCACCAGGCGACAATTTTTTTTAGGACTTTTTTTTATTTTTAGGACATATAAATATGTACAAAGAGGTACTAATATTAGACCAAATATAAAACCACTTTAGGTGGAGAGTGTTGATAGGTTCTTTATCCACTTCTCCTTTGGTTGTGGAAAGCTAGTAGGCTCCATATCCATATACTATAGTAATGATGTAAGGACCAAGCCAGTTTGGTTCAAACTTCCCTTTTTGGACTTGTTGTTGTTGATTCTTAGGGTTCTTTCTTAGGATGAGATCACCCAGCTAGAAGTCACATGGCTTGACCCTCCAATTGTAGCTTCTTGACATTCATTGTTCATATGCTTGTAGATGATCACATGCCACTTGTTGACGTTCATCCAGTAACACAAGCTCTTGAAGCTGAGTTATCCTATAGTCATCATCAGTAATAAGGCCCTTCATAGAGATTCTCAAGGTAGGAATCTTGACCTCTATTGGAAGCACAACATCTACCCCATACACCAAAGCAAAGGGGGTCATGCCCGTTGGAGTTCTAATGCTTGTCCTATACACCCACAGGGCTAGATTAATCTAGAGATGCTAGTCTCTCCTTAATTTGCTAGCTATGTGATGAAGAATCTTAAGGATTGCCTTATTGGATGCCTCAACCTGGCCATTACCCTAGGGGTAATAAATGGAAGACCAATGTTGTGTGATTTTAAATTTCTTGCATAGTTCCTTGAGGTCTTTGTTCTTGAATTGTCCTCCATTGTCAGTAATGATTGAGGATGATACACCATATCTATAAATGATGTAGTTTGTGATAAAAAGAGCTATAGTTTTTCCATCAATAATTGCAAGAGGTACTACCTCTATCCACTTTTTGAAGTAATCTATAGCTATGATAATGAACTTATGTCCATTAGAAGAGGTCAGGTGAATCTAACCCACCAATTCAAAGGCCCCTTGTTGAAATGGCCATGTTGTAGTAGAGGGAATTAGCTCTCTAGCTAGAGTGTGGATAAGGTTCCCATGAAGCTAACACTACTTGCAAGATCTAGCATACTTGATAGCTTCTTGCTCCATTTTAGGCCAATAGTAACTAGCTCTAAGGAGTTTGCAAGCTAGTGTCAGGCCATTTGAGTGAGATCTACAAATGCCCTTGTGAACATCAATTAGTGCACATTTGGACTCTTCAGGTTCTAAAAACCTAAGGAGTGTTCCACTAAGACCTTTGCTAAATATATCATCAGCAACAATGACATAATGTGAAGCATTATAGATTAGGTAACATTTCTCATTCTAGGTCAGACCTTCTAGAATGGTTTGATTTCAGAGATAGGAATAAATATGATGGTAGCAAGATGATTCCTGTCCTATGATAGAACAAATTATCCTAGAATTAGGGGTGTCATAGGCTGGGTAGTGTAAGGCTTCCACCAAGAACTCATGTTAGAGATCATTTTCAAGCATTTGTAGCAGGGAGGCCAAAGTAACCATGGCATCAGTCGCTTTATTATTTGCTTGTGAAACTTGCTCGAAGGTAATGTGTACAAAATGCTTCTTCAAGTCATCAACCATGTGCTTGTAAGGAATTAGTTTTTCATCCTTTGTTTGATACACATTATTAACCTAATTAATGACAAGCTGAGAGTCACCATAAATGTCTAACTGATCCACTCTCCATTCGGCTACAATTTTCATGCCATTGGTCAAAGCCTCATTTTCAGAAATGTTGTTTGTACAAGGAAACAAAATCTTGTACGCTTTTAGCAATGAATATCTTTGTGGTATAATGAAGAGTAATCTAGTACTTGATCCTTGTTGTGTGAAGGACCCATCAAAGAACATGACCCATATTTGGTGCATGAGTGTTAGAATTGACTCATCTAGGAAATCAATGTTCATTGGTAGGAGACTCTGTATGGGTGCATGGACCAACTGATCTATAATTTCCTATCCCTTGATAGCCTTGAATTCAACATATTGAATGTCAACTCACTGAGTATCATGACCCATTTAGCCAATCTTCCTATAAGAGCTGCCTTACTAAGAAAGTACTTTAGTGGATCTATTTTAGCCACAAGCCACGTAGTGTGGGCAAGCATGTATGTCTCAACTTCTAGGAAGCAAAGACAACTACCAAGAAATTTTTCTCAATAATTCTATAGTTCTTCTCATAAGAGATCAATGTCTGGCTCAAGTAATAAATAGCCCTTTCTTTGTTGTCATTGTCTTCCTGAGCTAATAGGATTCCCTTAGAGATTTTAGTTGCTGAAATGTATAAAAGAAAAGGCTTCCCATGGATAGGAGGCATAAGGATTGGTAGATTAACAAGATATTTTTTGATCTATGTTAAGCTTTTCTCACAATCCTAGCTTCAATTAAATTTTACACCCTTATGTAAGGTCTTTGTGAAGGGTTATGATCTATTCACCAATTATGGATAAACATGTGAATAGATTGGAGCCTTTCATATAGTACTCTCATCTGATTGATGTTCTGAGGTGGTGGCATGTCCATTATTTCTTGTACTTTCTATAGATCCACCTCAATTCATTTTATATAAATAATGTATCCCAACAACTTTCCTGATGTGACACCAAATGCGCATTTCTTAGAATTGAGCCGAAGACTAAATTTTTTCATACAATCTAGGATGGGTCCCAAATCTTGTAGATGAGTATTATGTTTAGCACTTTTGACCAAGGTATCATCAACATAGTCCTCCATGGTCGTATGAAACATATAATAGAAAATTGTATTAACAGCCCGTTGATATGTAGCACTAGTGTTCTTCAAGCATAATGGCATTACATTCCAGAAAAAGGTTCCCCATGCACATGTGAAAGCTATTTTCTCCTGATCTTCTGGCATAATTTTTATGTGATTGTATCCAAAAAACCTATCCATAAGTGAGTACATATCATAGCCAGCCATCATGTCCACTATCATATCAATATTAGGGAGTAGAAATTTGTCTTTAGGACATGCCAAGTTGAGATCCTGAAAGTTAGTACAAACCCTGATAGATTTATTGTGCTTGGAGACTGGAACAATATTGGATATCCATTTAGCATAATCAATTACATAGATTAAATGAGCTTTTACAGGTTCCTCTAGTTCCTCTTTGATGAGAAATGCAATGTGAGGATGCATTTTCTGAAGCTTCTATTTAACTAGTTTGATGCCTAGGGCTATGGAAAAATGATGCATGATAAGGTCAGGATCCAATCCTGGCATGTTAGAGTATGTCCAAGCAAAATTTATCTTCTTTTCTTTGAAAAAGGTAATGAATTCTTCCTTTTCTTCAAGTGATAGAAACTATGCTAGATGTATCATATGAGGGTGTTCTTCTATGCCTAGATTAATTGGCTATGTTGGATCTATGAACACTGATTATCTCTCCTGAAAGTGACTAGGAAGTGCATCAAATATCTCATCTATGGGTGCCTCAAAGAGGTTTTCACCCTTGAATATGTCTTTTGTTTTTACTTTTTTGGGTTTCGACACTACCACACTGTGGTTTTTACCATTGAACCTTTTGCATTTTATTTTTTTAATTGTACAACTGAGATATTTGATGTTAGCATTAATCATCTTGACACTCTTCTCATTGGTGGAAGACATTACAAGTTTGATAGCATTTAGGTAATAGGTGAGAACATAGTCATTCTGGAACATGGGGACTTCGCTAGATGCATTACGGTTCTAGTTTATAAGCTAAGGATGTGTGAGTGAGAGAGTGGTGGCTGGTTCAATTATGTTCATAGTATAGTCATTAAGTGCTTGGACTAGCAATTTGAGACCTATGGAGACTTCATCCAAATATGTGTTTGAATGCCTTTGAGTATGAACATCAACAATTGATGACTCCAAGACACTAGTTGAATCAGACCCATATGACCTAATCCTAGACGTTTCACCCACTTTGATTTGGTTTTCATAGACATGCACTTGGTCAATGTCTTTATCAGTAGTTGCTTCTAAAAGAGAGTCAAACTCATATTCCTTAGAATTAGTGCTACATGGCGAGAGACTATAGAACTCCCCAATAGTGATAGGGACATACTCACCTTTATCCTTTGGGTTCTTACACAAATACTCAATACATAATGACTAACTAGATTCTCCCTTTTCTAAATGATATTTGAGTTGCTTAGTAGTGTCCTTAGAAGAATCACTAGTATCATCCATAGTGCTAACATGTGGCACAAAGTCATTTGGTTCATTGAAGAATATAGCAAGATCATGAGGAATATGATGAGGATAGGAACCCTCATCATCAAATTCTTCCTCTCGAGTATCTTACTCAGCTTGTCACTCATTTCTAGATGAACTCTTAGGTGTTGGTATGAATTTATTTGGTCCCAAATGGAAAGGAACCTTCTTAAGTCCAAGGCCAGTTGTATCACTATTTCTTCAAGTTGTTGCTTTGATAGGATCAATTAGGCCATTGTTATTACACCCAATAGTGCTAGTTCCCTTGTAGCCAAAATGCTTCATAAGCCTAAGACTAGGCCCATATTTCTCAGGAGTGATTTCTCAAGCTTTCTCTGTTAAGTCTATTGGAGCCTCTTCTCTATAAAGCCATGTTGTGATGGCTCTATTTTCACTTTCATCCTCTAAGGGAATTGTAGCCTTAACAAAAGTGTCATTATACTTGGTCTAAGGTGTCAGTATGAATGGATTCTTTGCCTCTGAGGGTCTCCCGTAATGATGAGGAGATTTTGGAAGAGATGTCAATGATAGCACTAGTTCAATGTAATACTCTCCCATGCTAGCTTCTTTCAGTTTGAATTACTACTTGATTTGTTTGAGCTTATTGTCATGATAATTAGTGGATTCATGGTTAATAGGGACAAAAGATTCAGCAACCTTGAGCATATTATAGGGGTAGCTCATAGTGGTAGGAATAGTAAATTTAGAGCCATGAAATGAGAACTTGATGCATTGGTAGTATGTGGATGGCACAACACTCATCTCATGTATCCATGGCTGTCCTAACGGAATGTTGTAAGCCAAGGGAATGTCAAGCACCTAATAGGTGACATCCCTTTCTATAGGACCAATGCAAATGGGTAAGACCACAAGACCTAGAGACTTTCATTCCACCTCATCATATGCTTTGATAGTTATCTTATGTCGAGGATCAATAGAGTCCTTAGAATAATTCAATTGTCTAAGGAGAGTAGCAGAGAAAATATTTAGGCCAACACTATTATTGATGAGTACTCGATGAACACATGTCTGATGGATCATAACCTCAATGTGTAGAGATTGATTATGTGGGTGACTCAGTGAGTTATTATCCTCCTCGAAGAAGGTCATAAGATAAGTCAAGGTCAGGTGACCTACCATGGATTGAAATTGCTCAAGATCAAGATCTTGACGAACATTTTCCTTAGCGAGGGCTTCATCCAGAATCTGATTGTGAGTAGGCAAGATTTTAAGTAGCTCAAAGATGGAAATCATAGCATTAGTTCATTTCAATTGATCGAGACACTATACCTAGTTGTTGTCAAGTTCATTATGGGTTTTGCACCTTTGCTAGATGGACTAGCGAGGGCTTTGTCTTTATGTTGTTTAAGATCAGAAGTAGAAGGCGTAGGGCCTTTGAGTACCTACTTGGCATGAGAGCAAGTGACAACATTAGCATAGTGTTGTGAGGGTGTATTATCCATTGCAGTGAGAGTAGGGCCCCTCAAGAAAAATTGTGTCTTGGGTTTGTCATTATCTTGTTTTCCCTTAATGGTAATAATATTGTAGTATTCAAAATCCACAAGTTCAACCTTGTTGATCACATTGTCAGCATTGCAATATGCATAGTTGACCTTGTTGTTGGGGTTGTGGTTTCAAAGTCTCTCCTTTTTCATAGGCTAGCAAAGGCTCTTTGAACACCTTGTGATCTAATTTTTTGTTATGTCCATCTACCACAAGATCACCTGCATCAATCATGTCCTAGACTTTATGGCACAAGTTTATGTAGTTGCTAGTTTTGTGTCCCTTATTTTGGTCATACTCATAGAATGAGGTTTCATTCCACCATGGTGGATGTGGTTGTGGATCATAGGGATGAGGATTGTCCATTGGTGAAATAAGATTATGTTGTAGTAATTTTTTGTAAACCACATCCAAAGGTTCTCCCAAGGATGTATACTCTCACTTGGGGCGTGTGGCCCATGAGTTTCTTGGTTTGTTCCAGAATGTCTTGTTGTTAGGAGGAGGTTTCTAAGTGTTTTTGGCCACTTTGAGTCTATTTGTGAGATTAAATGCTACTTTAGAAGGTTTGGGGGTGACATTGTCAACAACTACATCATGTACGATTTCTCAATTCTTGTTGACATGTTTGGTTTTATCCCTGTTGGAACTGGAACCTTGTTTTATGTCCCTTTGAAGAGTGAGTTCACCTTTCTTGATCATAAATTCCTTGATACAGATAGCCTATGTGATCATGTCTTCAAAGGTACATGGAACTTGAAGTTGGACTCTATATCCAAAATTAGGTAGGAGGTTAACAGTGAAAATGTCAAGCTTCTCTGTTTCTAGAATTTTGTCGGAATACTTAGTGTACAATTGTCTCCATTATTGGAGGAATGTGAAAAAAATTTCTCCAACTTTCTACTTAAGGTTGCATAAATCTTGAATTTTGAAAGGATGTTGAATGTAATGAGAATACCACTGAACAAATAAGTTGGTAATTTCATCAAACATTTTAATACCAGGAGGTAAATGTGAAAACCACTCTAAAGCCTGACCACCTAGGCTTCTGGGGAATAAATGCATGAGGTATGTTTGATTGTGTATAAACTCCATAGATAAAGTACCAAATTCTCACAAATGATCTTGGGGATCCATACTTGGGTAGCTCTACGCCTTATGGGAAAGGTGGCATGTTTATGCTTTTGTCAAATGGAAATAGACAAAGAGCATCCAATGTGTATGTTTTTGTGGGTTTCTCTTTCTTGTGCATCATCTAAGCCAGTTGGTCTTGCATAATTTTCAATTGTTTTTAGAGTTTATAAGTCTCAGTTTCTTCTTCAGGCATGATAATGGTTTCCACATTGAAATGAGAGGGTAGCTTAGCTCCCTCTTGATCAAGTTTGAGAAAGTACTTTTCTTTCTCTTCATTGAGTAGGATTCCCATGACCTTTTGAAAGTTTTTTTCTCTTCAACATTTTTCTATGTGTTCAGGGAGTATTTCCACCTCTTCTTATTCCTCATCAGTGTCATGGTCTTTCTTTTTCTCTTTGTCATTCCTAGGTGGTTCTTGATGTCTACTATGACTACCATGTTCAAGTTCTTGATTAGTCATTGTAGGAACATGCTCAGTTTCAATGTGTTATGTTTTGAAAGGTCCTTTGAAAAGGGAGTCATACATCATGTTTGGGGATATAGGACCTCTACCTATCTTAGTATGCTCTTGATAAAAAGGATTCCTAATTTGTTGCAAGTTTATGGAAAATGTTCATTAAACTTGAGGTGACTTGACAGGTGAGTGAGATCGTGAAGATGCCTCACATGATGAATAAGATATAAACTGTGTAAAAAAAGGTAAGTGACCTCTTCCATGATTATGACCCCTAGCATGACCTCACCTAAGTCAAAGAGGATAAAAAATGTTGCCACTCCTTGTTGTGATAGTCATAGACAAGGAAAAAGGCAAGAACCTGGACAAGGACTACACTAAGACTGAGTCTCAATAGGATAAGTCAAGAATGATGTATATTAAGGAAAGAATAGTCTGATTTGAAGAGCTAGAACAGCCCAAGGTTATGATTAACATAACACGGAGTATGATAAGAACTAAAGAATGAGAATCCAAAAAAAGAGTTAAAGGACAAGACAAGGTCAAAGTGCATATCACAAATCTTTAGTTTAAGCTAAATGCCATTATTCAAGACTGTGTACAGATAGAAAAGAGACAACTCAATGCAATAATCAGACTAAACATAGATCATATATTGGTCAAAGAGGCTGATTTGACATTTTTATAGCAAGGTCTCACGCGAAGATTCTTTGTGAGTTGCACAAGAAAGTTTTTTGAGTTGTGCAAAGACTTAGAGTAGCAATTTAAATTTGCACAAAGGCTCTCTTTCGCTCATGCAAAGAAGTTACAAGACAAAAAATATAGTTGGAAATATTTTTCATGGGTATATGAAAGATCTTGAATGAAGAGTTGAACAGGCTCGTACGAAAAGATGAATTCTCATGCGAGAAAATACAAATTTGTGCCAAAAATCAAGACTAGTTTGATAATAGCATTGGATTTTGAAGAGATTTCTTGATTGTTTGGATAGATTGACAAGCTAGTTGGACTGATTTGTTGAATAGACAGCAAGGTTATCTCTAAAAATCATTTAAAATTATTTTTTAGTTGTAATTAGGCAAAGCATTTGAACTAGTCAATAGGAAACAATCAATAGTAGAAAACAATCCAACTAAGGGAAAAGCAACTTAGAGGGACAAGGGAGTCTTGACTCTTAGTTTGTTTGAAGAAGTTTAGACATGTTGAAGATTAGATAACAAGAACACTTTATCCCTTAAAATAGAAAATGGTAGAGAAGGAAAAACCTTTGTCCCACATCTTATGTGCATGCATGTACCTCACATAGTCGTGTCACCCCCTAGAGGGCACTTGTGTTTTTGGTATATTCAAAGGACTCAATAGTATACATTGAATGAGCACCCTTGTGGTAGGGGATGAGCACCTATACCACCTTCAAATGTCTAGTAGCATGACTATGGTGAGTTCTATAGGAGAGATTCTTCCCCCTCCTTGCACAAAGATTATGCCTCCTTTCAGAGGTGAACTGGGTGGCTTCTAACCAAAGGTTTTAACTTGGCTTTTGTTTGTATTAATTCTCAATGGCTCCACAAGTGGAGTTGAGACTAGTAGCCTACATTAGCATTTGAAAATGCACACTACTTGCTTAGCATGCCAAGGGCCAGTGCCGACCAGTGCACAAACAAAGATTCCCCTTGATATGTAATATCAAAAATCAAGGGAAAGAAATTAATTTAGCTTTGGAGTATTTTTCTCTACAAAGCATCTTGCTTATAGTGAGTTGGAATCTTCAGCAAAAGGAGTGTGCTCACTTGGGTCATTCCTAAAGGTTGGATCACACTGGTAGGCCCTCTAAAGGATTGACTCAGACTAGTGGTCTAGTTTTGAGGGTCTGAGTTTTTGATTTCCCTCAAGGGGAAAGAGCATAATCCTCTACCTTATTTCCTCGCCCAAACATGTAGAACAGATTAATTACCCAATTAGGTTAACTAGTCTAGCCTCATTCTTCCTAAATATTTTGATTCCCTTAAAAAGGAAATCATTGTCTCATCATAGAAAAGAACAAGCACTGAAGAACCACTAAGTTGCTTGCCTCCCTCGAAATGCTATCTTTCAGAAGCATCTAGGTTTTTGATTCACCCTTGGTCATGACCTCCAAGTGGTGAAGAACATAATACCTTATTCTTCTTTCTTGCACCCTAAGAAGTTCACAAGCCCTAATTAATCTATGTTTTGAAAGTAATAAATAAGACACATTGTTTTGTGGGTTTTAAAAGTGGTCTTCATCAAACGTATCTTCGATAATCATCCTGTAAACAAGGGAAAGTTTTTGTTTGACTAGGTTTTATAAGGAATCTTTGTCAAAACATCCTACAGAAAAAAATTAAGCTACAAAAATTAGAGAAACATAACAACACAGATTCCAAGAAAAGCATATTACCAAAATTGAATGAACAGGATGCTAAAAAATGCTAAAATTGAGCTTTTTATTGTAGATCTTTGTGCCAAATCTTTTGCAGAGTTGCACAAAACCTTGTACAGGGTCACATGAAATCTTTCTCTGAGTTGCATGAGAAAATAATGTGCCACGTGAAGACTGGCATAGTTGAGGACTTTTTCATGCGATACAATATAAAACTGCACATGAGAACTTAAAATCCTCGTGCAAAAATGGAAGGTCTCACATGAAGATTCACGTATTGGTATAAAATAGTATGGACAAAATACTAAAATAACATAAAAAGTTTAGATGAGGCTAGAGAAATTGATTTCCTTGGCCCCATGGTGGGCGCCAGAAATGTATACATGAAAATGCAGGCCTCTAAACCTCACACACAGTTCAACGTGGTCATTACTTGCGAAGTCATCCTGGAATAAACATTGAATTGTTCATCCAAGACACTCAATAGTGCAACCCATTGCCTCCTATCTAAAGGGATTTTACCTATTCAATGTCCTCAGATTCGAGGTTTAGGCAGCCAGACCCTCTAAGAATGAAGGATTTTGAATGCAATTAATCTATGTGATATGAAATTATTCTATACAAAAGATGAAATTAATCTAAGAACATGTAAATCAAATGCATTTTTAATAACTAGATGAGATTAAGGTAAGAATGTAAATATATGGGAATATGTGAGCTAAAAGTGAATATAAAATGCAGTAACTATTCAATAGCAATTCAAATCAACCACCTTGATGAGGAATTAGGAGTCCCTTAAATAGAATTCCTAGAATCCATCAATAGATGAGATAAAGCTAGATCAATGGTTAGGATTGAAGGAAAGATTTAGTTGAAATGGAAACTTCCTTGTGCAGGTGAAGTGAACTATGTTTTATTTGAGTGTGATGAGTAGTTAACTGAACTTTCCATGGGTGTGAGATCAAGTTAACTAGATTGATTCCAATTTGAGAGAGAGTTCACTTAGAGTTTCCTTTTAGAACTAAAGAGTACATTTAGGAAATATATTTAATTTAATAAAATGAGATATGATCTCATAAATACATTTTCTATTTAATTAAATAATAACATTAAATTAATTAAAATAGGCATATTTATTAAATTAAATAAATTTAATTCCTTAGTACATTAGCCTTAGGGTATAATTTAAATTAATTAAAGTATAATACATAATAATTAAATTAAATATTAATCAATAGGTTTTGATGTGACTAACATGAGTAAATACTATAGGAATTAAATAATGAGCATGATGAATACAGATTAGGGTTTTGTGCATTTGACAATTAAGTCAAGTAGTGACAATCAGAATGAGAATTGCCTATTAGAATAGGTCTTAGGATTGGTCAGAATAGACCAAAATTGGTATAATGGCAATGAGACAATTTTGGGGTATTACATTATACATGTTGCACAAAAAGAATGGGTGTTTAGTGTGTTTTTTACCTGGACTTTTTCACCATCATTGTTTCCATCTTTTATGTCAACAACATATTAGGAGCTTTTTTTTTTCATCTTGCAACTACTAGTGCACCTATTGTACCAATGGCATGGGTACTTGTGCTTGTGAGTAGCTATTTGATTGTGTTACTTTGTATGAATTTTTATTCTTGGCAAAATCACAATATAGTTTCAATTGTGCTTGAATCTTGGAGCTTCAAGATGCAACCCAAATCTCCATGATCAAAGGTTGTTTTCTGTCCTATTTGAAATCCTAACACTTTAATGGATGTTCCTGGAACTATCATGTTTTTGTACTATTTTACTAGGTTCCTTGTCACATTTAAAGTTATTGTCATTTCTCCTTTAAAGTTTGTCAAGTCTATATGTAGCACCTCTCATGTTTTGTTTTCTCTATATAGTGTTGCTATATATATGACAAGTATGTCTCCTTCAAAAGTGTTTCCTACTTGTCTTGCATTCAAGTCCTCAATTCATATTGCATTGGGGTTTCCTAGTTTTGACATGCACAATGTATTATGGTGTTAGTCTAATATTGTAGTGGTTTGATATTTGACTTTTCTTCAAATACTAGAAATTCATGTATTAATTGATCATTTTTCATGTGGGAATTCATGTTATTGGAGATAAGAAAATCTAGATACCTTTTTGTTGTTTGCTCTTGCTTGACATGTGTTCTCTTTCCTATTCTTTTGCTTCCTTCCATTATTGTGTTGTATAGAAGTGTATAACATTGAGAAATATACTACTAAATTAGAGTTATTGTATTTGATACATAAAAATCTTAGGTGTAAAATGTATTTGCATTCTTGTATGTGTTCCTCTATTTAATTTTGTGTTTGGTTTTCTATGTATTAGCAATCTAGAGTGGATCATGGAACCTTACGAATGTAGCAAGTTGGTCAATCCAGTATGCTTCTACTTTGTAACAACAACATATATTACTTGAGTTTGTCCAATGTGATCAATTGATGGGTTGTATAAATTTTGTTTTTTTTCTATGATGTAGTTCATGTTGTGGTATTGCATATATTTTTCAAGATTTTCTTTCCTAGCATTTCTTGTTGACATATCAATATTGAAATTGCCTACAATGTATAGATTTGTCATTGGTCTGACATATGCAATGACTTGTTGAACAATAGTGGAATATACTTCAATGGGTGTGTTAGGTCTTTCTTAAAGTTTACATATATTTAATTCATTTCTTTTGATCAAAGTTTTTATTGTAATAGATTCTATATTTGTTGTGTTATATTGCTTTATCTTTAAAATGACTAGGGTTTTGTTGGCTAGTGTCATTACACCATGTATGTCTTGTAGGCCAAGGTGCACCCCCTCTTATCACCATAATTGATCAAGGTAGAAGTGAAGAAGACAAAGAAGAGGAGAAATCCCCCAAGGAGAGAGAACAACAGGCAATACAGACTCTAGTCAATTTTCCTATTATAGGGACTCCTACCAAGTTGTTGAGCACTAATGTAGTACCATTGCAAATATTAGTATGAAGCTTGAGCTCCACCAAGTTAGCAAGAGTACTTCACTATGGAGACCCTACACTTGATGAAGAAATAGACATACCAAGTTATGACTACAAGACAATGAATCTAACATAGATCAATGAAGTGCAAGAGGTACTGGAAAGGAAAAAGAAGAGGGAGATACTTAGAAATGAGTATAGACAGAGGCAACCATTAATATAAATCAATGACATCTTCCTTGATGCATTCAGCTTGCTATTTCATGATGAAACAAAGCCCACTATGGAGAAACTATCCAACACACTAGACCAGGTACAAAATGAGGACCTTGATACCAATGTTAAATTATTGGAATGGTTTGAGAAGAAGTTTCAAATGAAGGTTAATGAATAGACATCTAGTGAAATAGGACTATCAGAAGTGGAATTGGCTAAGAAGGTTGAGAAGGTTAAAATAGTACTTGAGAACATATTCTCATTGTACTCCAAACTATGTGACTCTTTATATTTCACACAAGAGACTAGCCAACAAATATTGAGCCTAGAGAGGAACCTTAAGATATCAAGCACACAACTACCCAAGGATCCAGCTCAAAATGAGAAGCATTTTGCCACAATGTTTTACACTCAAAAGGAGTTGGGTATATTAACAATAGAAGAGGCTAATATTAAGGCCAAATTGATACAAATATAGTTTTCCATCAGCCCACACATGGAAGTGTTATATATAGAGATGGCCTATGCAGAGAATGTTTTGAAGAAATATCCAAATATTTCTAGATTAGAAGGCCTTGTACATCTTGCAGCAAAGATAGCTATCTAGCTCAAAGCACTAGAAATTGCCTTAGAAAATTGGGATGATTCTCTAAAGATAATAATGGAGGTAAATAAATCATTTTCGGCTAAATATTCCATTCATTCTTAGGATCCTTTGACATAAGTGTCCAAAAAGAGAAGAAAATATATTTTTTGGGGAGAAACACATTTTTGAGATGGAGATAATAATGAAACCCAAAGGAGGATATATATAGGAGACAATAAAATTTTGAGGAGAGATAAGGAAATAAAGCCAAAAGGATAACATAAACTACAAGGAGATGTGTGAAAGGGGGAGTAGAAATAAAGGGGGAGTACAAATAGAGAAAAAATAGAGCAGACAAGGCAAAAGAGTATTAGAAACATTAGCATGAGACAAATTTAGCATAAGATATTTTGGATATAGAAAAGGCACATTAGCTCAGGGGGAGTTACAAGTTTTTGAGGTATATAGTCTTCTACAAAATTTTGAACATGTTTTGAAGTTCGGTAGATATCTCGAATAGAATGTGTATTATACTCATAAAGGCCAAATTCATAATGCTTAGTTAAGTGTTTTTGCCACTCATGTCAAAGTGGGAGATTTTTGGTCTTAGATTGGTTTTTACAATTGAGTTTCAACACACTTAACCAATTTCTAAGATGATGCTAAGTATGGTACAAGTGCCAAGCTAGAAATTCAACAAGTGTCAAGTAAATCTCAAGTACCAAGAGAAGTTCAAGTGCAGAGTCACTATAGGTACCAAGTCACTATAGGTGGCAAGTTAAGAATAGATGTTGAGTGAGAAAGAGATACCATAGGAGTCAAGTAAGATAGAAATCCTTAATGTGTCAAGCATTAGCAATCAGTAAGTGTCGAGTAACACAGAATCAACATATGAGCTTGTACCTTCACAAACTCAAATGTAAACCATTTTTAAGCTGACTCAGGATGAATCTCAAAGAATCTAAATGATAAGATTGAATCTTTTACATTCTCTATGTAATCAACATGTAGCCAATAATAAAAATGGATAAAGCATGCAACCAATAGGAAAAATGAAAGAATTGAGTAGGATAAGATAGAAGAATATTGATCATAGATTCATACATAACCCAAAGTCTTCAAAGCCTTTAAAAGGAGGAAAAAACCCCCTAATTCATGTATGTTTACGAGAGTTACATGGGAGAATTCTAGAAAAATTTAGAGGGATATAAGGACTTAGAAAAGGAAGAGCAGCATTGCAAAATCTAGTTGATTAGAATAGAGCATTAGTACTTTCAGAAGAGACATATCAAATTAGGAAGGATTAGAATAGATTAAGAAAAATAAGGATCTGGAATCAATAATTGAAGATTGTAAGTGATCAGGTCAATCCATTCTAATACTCTTTAGCCATTGTATTAGGAATGAAAATCCTATGGAGATAGGTTGGTTTAATAGACATGTTGTAAGCCTTTCATCAAGGCATTACATCCTTTAATAGGGTAACATTCCAAGTGAGTATTTTTAAATCCTTTAGATAGGTCACTTTTAATATAGTGTAAATCCTTTAATAGGGCAGGCCTTTCATAGGGAAAACCATTGGAAGTGGTCAAACTTTGTAACCTTAAACAATTACATATTGCTGCAGTGATAATTTATGGGTGTCATCCCCACCCCAATTTTTCCTTCTCATTTTGGAGGGCTTCTGCATGACCAAATCTTGTGTTATCTATTTTCATGCATGTTTTTAATTCTATGTTAATTAGATATAGTAAATGCATGTGAATGATCTCAGTTAAAAGTTTTAGAAGTTAAATTATGTTACTTTTGATTCATCCCCCCTCTCAAAAGTAAATCTTCCCACTTGTAAATTCCAACAAAAAGTGACCAGTAGTATGATTTGTATCATGAAAGAGGATTGAGTATGTTTCTTCTTCTATTGATTCATTGAAGTGCAGGTACTTTCTTCTTCTTGTTGTTGACCAAATGCATATTTGTATTTTTAACTACTTGGATAACCAATGAATGCAAAATATATCTCCCCATAGTCCAACTTCTCCATTGTGTATGTTTTTCTTTGCAAAAAGTCACATTCTATGAAAATATGTTTCTAGATCATGCACTCAATGTAGTTCACATAGAGTTTGTGGATGAAGTTCTATACTATACGAATATAATGCTTCTGATTCACCTTCTTGTTTTCATTGTAAGAAGTAATCAATGGTTCCATTTCTTAGCTCAAGTGATGTATATCTATAATTTAGTAGGAATTCCAAGGAGTCAAATAAGAAATCTCCTATATTGTACTTCAATGTTGGTACTCTACATAGTTCCTCATTCTCTAGTACAATATCAATACTGCAAGTTTTATCTTGACCTATTTTCTTGTAATGCTCTAGGTCTATAATTTCTATTTCATTTTGTATCATTTTATTTTTTAGGAAGGCCTAGTATCACCTTGGTTTCTTGTCACTTGTATACTTGTGCAATTTTTCTTTTCTACATGCAGATACTTCTTTCCTACATTACAAGATGCATCTTTTAAATATACTATTTTTAGCTATCTTGGATTATTTACTTTGATTTTTCTATCCTGTAAAATTACACTTTCCATAAGAAACTATACTATACATTGCAATATGTAGTCCCATTTATTCAGAAGTATCTAGTATGGAACAATTCAACTTTCATAGAATGATTTAGATTTAGACTATGGTTGTCATGGAAAGAAAAATGTACTTCCACATTGATATTTTTATAGAGGAATAATTGCATACACTATTTCGCAATGATAAATGTAACTTGAACACATGTAGGCAATACAAAAACTTGCACTTCTTATCTCTTTTACTATCGCATATTAAGAAAAGATATATTATGATACTAGAATAAAAAACACATAACATGTTGCATCATTAGAATACCTTAATGAAATATTCAAAAAAAAAAAAATTCTAATAGAAAATAGAAGTAGCAAATACAAACATTGATACTCCTTTTGTGCTTTGTTCATGTCTCCATGTTATCTTTATGCTTTTTTCATCTTTCCTCTTTACATCATCACCACAATATTAAACAACCATTAATTAAGTAAAGAAAAATACTAATACAAAACACAAATAGTGAATACTAAAATTGCTACTATTCTTTTCTTCAATCATGCCTCCATGTTATCTTTATGCTTTTTTCACCTTCTCTTCACATCTCCACATCAAATATGATATGCTAACTATGTCATCAAGAAATATAAATAATGTTAAGATTTCTCTATGTCTATACCATTTGAATCATAAATTCAATGGTGAAGCTCAATGACATTATTATCACCTAGATAATGACATTCAAGACTTGTATATTCTAATATCACATAGAAACTGGAGAATTCAAATGTGTCATGGTTAATACCATGCACATCTATATTGTTAGGATTGGTAGCAAGATTGTTTAGAAATGAAGGAGCATCTTCACTAGGAACATTACAAGCATATTTTTCTATAATTGGATCCATGTTGAGAATTGTAGAATTCCATTTTTTGTGCAACAGGTACATGGGGGAAACAACTTGTTTCAAAATTGGGTAGTCCAATTATAGTAGGATAGGTTGATTTAGATAATGCATAGTGAATTTTTGTGTCACTTTCTGAAGAATACATGTTATCTATGCTAGTAGCATATATGGAATTGATATATTCTTTCAATGAAAGATATTGTACTAGATTTCTATGAAAAATTTCAAGGATGTTAGGCTTCATGTGCATCATAGTTAGAAAGTGTTGGTTCTCAATGATAGGTATTGTTTGACCAAAATGATCATTTCTATAGACCAATGACATTGAACCAATTGTTTCTATTTTTATTGGACATCATTCAACTTGAAGGGTCAATCCAAGTTGATCTTTCTCTAAGTGAGAGATAATTTTTGTTTGATGTATCTCTGTATCTAGATGCATAATATTTGTAATGGTTTTATATCCTTTGAAGGATATTATAGCTAGATTATATGCGATAGCAACTTCCTCTTTGGTATCAAATGTTCCTAGCCATTTTTTTTTTTTTTGTATAGGATTCCACAATTGTGCAACATAATGACCACTTGAACATTTCCTAACACCTTGATATGACTTTTATTTTGGATAAGATTTTAGATCCATTGCAAAATAACATATGTCCTTTTTTTTCTTCAACCTTTTCAAAATGTTCTTGCAATTCAGACAACTTCATGTATTTAGTTCTCTTCCTATTTGATCTCATTACATTTGAGATCTTAGTGTTCTGCACATTGGAAGATTGATTATGAGGTGTATAGTTGACATGGAAAAATTTGGTGTATGCATTACTACCTCTCATTGACATGTTTCCCATATCTAATGCAAAGGTTTCTTGTTTTGCTATGTCAAATGTTCCGAGCCATTTTTATGTTCATAGCTTGGGCAATGTTATCTCTACTAAAAATCGACCAGATGCTTTCTTGAAAACACCCTTGTATGTCTTCTCCATTTCTTATTTTGTGTTTCTATAGAAAAATTAAACTTTTGTTAAGACATGTCTCAATACACACATATTTACATTACATTACAAAAGACCAATCCTCTAAACAAAAATTTCAATTATAAAGAAATGAAAACAATATGCAATTCTAGAAAATAGTAGATCAAAAATGACTATTTTCATATTGCTCATAATCATCTCGTGTTAGTAGTTACTTGTAGTTTATCTCCATTATAAACATTATTTCCATACTATGATCAATCAGAACACTGCCAACTGATAAATACTAAATGTCATTACTATTGTCATGACTAGTGACATTACTATTATTGTACATTGCTCAGTTACATACCAAATGCATACAATATGGCTACTATACACACTACAATTAACATTACAAACCATGGAGTATTGTCCACTTTAAAGAAAAGTGTAAAACCTACTAATGTTATAAATATTAGTGTCATCCATGCTTTTATTACAAGTTCATCATAAGTAGGCACATGCTCAATTTTGTTTTCAGCCAACTTAGTCATCATGTTCTATGGATATGCTCTATTCACTGCAAGGGGGCCAGCAATCTAGAGACATAGTTCATAAAGTTGAAACAAATTCTTTGACTCTAGGTATTCTTGGCTTACAAATGTATATATGCATTCTAATCTATTCTATGAGGTTTTGATTGTAGATTTTATAGTCAAGAAGACAATACAAGAAATAATTTTGTGTCTTTGAGATTTATCAAGCACACAATTTTGTTGGAATTAACAAGTGGGAAGATTTATTTTGAGAGGGGGAGTAAATTAGAATAAATTAACTTTAAACTTTCCAAATCCTTGTGACTAAAACCATTCACATGCATCTAACTCATCTAATAAACATTAAAGTAAAGACATGCATGAAAATAGATAACACAGAAATTTGGTAACATAGAAACCCTAAATCAAAAGGTAAAACTGGAGTGGGGATGACACCCACACAATATCACTCTAGCAATGTGTAATTGTTCAATGTTATAATATTTAACCACTTCCAATGGTCTACCCTATGAAAGGCCTATCCTATTAAAGACTTTACACTCTGTTAAAAGTGACCTAGTTAAAGGATTTCACAACCCTGCTAAAAGTAGGCCTAGTTAAAGGACTTTAGTACATTCACTTGGAATGCCACCCTATTAAAGTATTTATGAATGGCTGCTAGGCCAAGCTAAGTCCATAGGATTTCCATACCTAATAAAAATTCTAGAGAGTATTAGAAAGTCATTGACTTGATAGCTTTACAATCTTCGATTGCTAGTTCCAGATCCTTGTTCTACTCTTACTGATCTAATCCTTACTTGATCTAATTTGTCACTCTACAATATTTTGATACTCTATTCTTCAATAACTCAATTTCTGAAATGCTACTTTGTTCTTCACCAAGTCTTTTAAACTCCCCTATGAATTTTACTATAGTTCACCCATACACTTCTTTGATCCATACATACAATGGGTTTTATCCTCCTTTTAAAGATTTCAAAGACTTAGGATTAAGTATGAATCTACAATCAATATTAAATCTTCATTTCCCACTCAACTCTTGCACTTTTCCTACTGGTTCCATGCCTTCTCCATATTTTATTGGTTGCATGCTAATTACATAGGTAATGTGAAATATTTGATCTTATCTTCAAGATCCTTCGAGATTCATCTCATGTTGGCTCCAAAAATGGTTTACATTTGAGTTTGTGAAGGCACAAACTCATATGTTGATTCTATGTTACTCAACACATACTAGTTGTTGATGCTTGACACATATAGGAAAATTAGCTCACTCAGCTCCTATAGTAATTTTGTTCCACTCGACATCTATATTTTGCTTGGCACTTGAACTTTTCTTGGCACCTAAAGATTGCTTGGCACTTGAAGTTCACTCGGTACCTATTGAATTCTCTAGCTCGGCATACATTGTAGCTTAGCTTCTATATTATACTCCGCATTGTCTTCAAATTTTTTTAAGTGTTTTGACACTCAAATGTCAAAACCATTCTGAGACTAACATTACCCTCTTTGACATGAGTGGCAAAAATACTTAACTCAAAATTTTGTAACTCTCCCTAAGTTGATGTGCCATTTCCATTCCTATAACCAAAATTCTTGTGTTGAATGTGTCTTATGCTGATATATTTGATACTCTTTGCCTTATCTGCCTTTATCTATATCTGTTTACCCTATTTTTGCTTCCTAACACATCTTCTTGCAATTTTTCCATTCTATTTGCTTTATTGCTTCCTAGAAATGTGAATGTGAATATCTCCCCCTTTGGATGTTCTTTATTGCTTCCATCAAAGAATGTATTATATAATCATTCTTATTTATATCTCTCCAAAAACATTATATCTTCCCCCTTTTTATTTACACACTATATCCCAAAAAATTATGTGTACCCCTTTTTGACACTTATGCCAAAGGGTCCTAAGGATGAATAGAATACTTTGCCAAAAATGTTTTATTTACCTCCATAATCATCTTTCAGAGAAGCATCCCAATTTTCTAAATCTATCTCCAATGACTTGTGTTGGATTGCTATCTCTATTGCAAGATGAACAAGGCCTTCTAAAGTAGAAAGATTAGGATATTTCTTTAGTACATTTTTTGCATAGGCCTACTGGTTATGGAAGATTAAATCTACATCAATTTGGCCTTAATATTGGCCTCTTCTACCATCAACATAGCTAAATCCTTCTATGTGTGAAGCGTAGTTGCAAAATTCTTCTCACTCTAAGCTACATCTTTTTGTATCCTAGTGCTAGAAATCTTTAGAATTTTCTCCAAGCTTAGTATCCTTTGGCTTGTTTCTTGTGTGAAATATGAGAAATCACACAACTTGGTGTATAATGAGAATACATTTTCAAGTAATTTCTTCACTTTTTCAATTTTAATTGCTAATTCAACTTGAGAAAGTGCCATTTCACTTGATATTTTATCATTTTCTTTCATTTGAAACTTCTTTTTTGACCATTCTAATAATTTGACATTAGTTTCTAGGTCCTCATTCTGTACTTGGTCCATAATGTTGGATAGTTTCTCCATGATGGGTTGGGTTTCATTAGGTACTTGCAAGCTAAATGCATCAAGAAATATTTCTTTGACTTCCACTAGTGTTTGCTTCTACCTATACTCATTTTTGAGTATCTCTTGTCTCTTCCTCCTCTCTAGTGCTCTTGCACTTCATTTATTTGCTACAGGTTCATGGTTCTTGAGTCATAACTGGGTATGACTATTTCCTCATCAAGTGCAGGGTCTCCATAGTGAAGTACCCTTGCAACCTTGGTAGTGCTTGAACTTGGTGCTAAAATCTACAATGGGACTACATTAGTGCTTGGCTTCTTTTTTGAAGTCCCCAAGGTAGGAAAGTTTACCAATTTTTGTATTGCCTCCTACTCCTTACGAGTTTTCTCTACTTCTTTCTCCTATTGTATATGGCCTTGATTAATGATAATAATTTGTGGAGGTGCACCTTGACTTTATGCAATAGGAACATCTTGCCCTATTCATTCCTTTGCTTGCTCCTCGGTAGTTGTTGTCACTTTTATTATAGAATCAACCTTAGCAATTTTATCTTGTTCTTCTTGCTCTTTGGGTTGCTCTATTGTATTTGTGGGAGATTGTGAGGATTTTTCTTGTGTGCTTTCTTTCTCCTTTGTTATTTCTACTACAGTTTTTGTAGCTCATCAACACTCACCAAAAATAGATTTGTATAAATTTGTGCTTGTAATGTAGATTGGTGAAGGATTTTTTGAGATCTTTTTGCATAAAGGATTGATGTTTTGACCTAACGTATCAGGAACATCTTGTACAGTTACTATTTCTGCAGTTGTTATGTGTGGACTTTGTGGTGGTAGTTGGGTGTCTTGGACACTTTGTTCAGTTTTTTATTCCTCATCTATTTCCTCTTCACCATGTGTTGTCTCCACTATCTCTTTTTCTCCCTCTTTCCCATTCTCTTCTTCTTCTTCGTCATTTCTACCATCAATGAGTCTTCCTACCCTTGCTTTATAGTTTTCAAACCATATATTAATTTCCACATTTATGTGGACTTTTGTACAACATCTTCAATTTGGTTCTATAAAATATTGAAGGCTTTGTATTTGGTTGTAAATTTTCTCCCATGCTTCTTATTAGCCTTTTTTATTTGACCTTTAGTAAGGTTTGGCATTACATGAGCCAATGTAGACTCTCTTATCTATTTCTCCATTTTGAGATAGTAATTCCACTTATTCTCAACTAATGAGCTTAGCTCCTTAGGCATTGAATTATGTAGTTCAAGTGGGGTGGTCTTGAACTTAGCCATCATAGTGTAGATAGATTCTTCCACTATGCTTTTTGTTCCTTTGACAATTTATTAAACTCTATGGTCTCTACACTAGATAAATAAGCATTATCTCAAATATTATTAAAAATATTTTCCAATTTAGATGTGGTAGAGTGTCTTACCAATCTAAATTGCTCTTCATCAGACTTTGTTCTTTCCTTGTCTAATTTTGGAGGTGCAACATACTTTCTTCTCTTTTTCTACTCTGCTAGCCCTCCTTCTTTTATTGCCTTCTATTTTTCCTTTTCTTTTGCCCCTTGTGTTGTGGACCTTGTGTCAACCCTTGTGGTTGGCTTGGTTGGACTTGGCTTTGTAGGCTTCTTATTTTTCCCTTTGGGCTATGCAACTGGCTACCTCTTAGCTTTCCTTTTCTTTGGCTCAAACTTTGGTGCTTCCTACTTAGCACCTTCTTATTCATCTTCTTCCATACCTTGGGTTAAGATAAGTGGCCCTTGATCTTGCTCTTCTTCATCACCCTTGACATTTCACCTTCTTCTTATGCTTCTTCTATAGTGCCTTCCCCAAATTTTTCTTTCAACTTCTTTACCAGCTTGTCTTTCTTCTTCAAAGTGGAGGTAGTCTTCAACTCCATATCCACTTTGGATCTCACCATGTCATAGGTTCCAAAATGTGGTGCATTCATGTCTATTTCCTTTGCAATTAGTGTAGTTATTATTGCTGATGCTTCATCTATGTTTATTTCATACCCAAGAGGTCTCAACCATCTCACTCTTGGTATGGCCACTTGTATGTATGTATAGTTTATATCTACTAGAAAACATATTTAATTTACATATTTCTCTACTAAGGAAACTAGAATTCTGAGCCTTTGCTTCATTGATTTCTTAAAGTCTTCAAAATAACTAGTCATCAAGGTCTCAAAATTACCTCCCATCTGCTCTATGTATTCATTGACTTGAGACCTATCATTTCTCCATGCCACTTTAACAAAAGAAGGAAACTCATTCTATACATAAAAGAAAATGCATATCAAAATGGTACCAAATTTGCATTGGGCTGCCTTTTTCTCCTAATTGCTGCTAGATTTTCATTGATCTATTACAATTGCACCTTTACAAGATCATATGTATGATCTTTCTTCACCAGTTTGTATCCTACATCTACTACAATACAAGGTACATTGTTGAGTCTATTGCTCTAGTAGAATTTGTGCTATGACCCTAACAAAAAAGTCAACTAGAGGTTCTTGGATAGTGTCAATTGTCATCCCTCTCTTATTCCATTTTGCACCCATGTTTTTCACAATTGCCTTCTTAGAATCACTTCTAAGGGTCTTCAGCTAATATAGTTTTGGGTACACTATCACTTTATTAACAATTCTCTTTGTGATTTTGATAGGACCGACCTTCAACCATAAACTACCATCATGCATTTGGCTCAACACTAGTTTAATCCATTCTGTCTTCAACACTATAGGGAATTCTAGAGCATGCATTAAACCCTTTCTCTCAACAATCTTGTACTCTTCCTTCAACACTCCATTTTCACACAATTTCTCATATGCCTCTCTCATTTCCATATCAACTATGGCTCCTATCTTGCAGTTATAGCATTTCCTTATATCTTGAACCATTACAACCTTTGGGGATATGATGGAAAGGGCTCCAATTGGGTCATTCTTGTATGCAACCTCTAGGATTGGATGAAAATCAGGTTGTCTAAGCTCTTTGGACACTAATTGAACTTCAAATGATTCCTTCTCCTAAGCTTTTCTAGAACTAGATGCCATTTTTCACAATCTAGGGTTTCAACACAAAGAAAACATGAAACTGCGTAGCTCAGCATAGTCGTAAATACCTTAAAATTGATGGAATCATGTTGGAATACTGTTGAAATATTCTTATACTCTGGTTTCTCTACTTTTGATTCAATCTATGCTATTTCTCATCTTTGCACTACGTTCTTGATGAAGACAAATAATTGAAAATATGATATTATACCCTATTTTCATCACATTTAATGCTTAGTGCATTTACAACAGTCCACTCAGATTCTGAAGAATTCTACATTACTCAGCTACTTCACTTGGCTTTCTCTATCATCTCGGCTCCTACTATTTTGACAACCAACTTGGCATGTACTAGATTTTTTCTCAACATATGAGGGCAACCTGAAAATACTTGCAAACTCTTGAAATTTTTTAACTTTGCATCTTTGTTCATGCTAATCTATTCTTTCTAGTACTTTCTTTTCTAGGAATTAATGTATGATAAAACTTTGTAAATCAGTCCCTTATGCCTTATCTTACTTAGTTTGATGAAGTGTGACCACTTGACTTTTTAGGTGAAGTGATCCCTTCATTTGATGTTCTACTCCCATCTTTCTTCTTCCATGTCTTGTTCATTTCTCCTTTGATGTGTTCAATATCTACCTTCTCTTTACCTTTGTCATTCTTTGAAATGGGTGCCATTGACTTTGTTGGGAAATTCTTGTTGATATAACCAGTCTTCAAGAAACTAAAACATGTGGTTTGGCCCAACCATCTACTGTAGTTTCCTTTAAAATGTGTCCTTATGTAGTTTTTAGGAACGTGTTCATATTCTTGATAGTAATGACAGCTATACCTAGTTTTGTAGTCTCAATTATAGTGATGACCATGGTTACCTTCCCTTGCTTCCTAATTTGATGTCTACATAGGCTTTGATATAGACCCAAAAGCTCTATGTCCATACTTATTGCAATTGTAGCAGTGACCTTCAATTTTTGGTGTTCTAATAGTCTTAGTCCTGCAATCATGTGCTTGATGTCTTTGTTTTTTGCACTTATAACAATAACTTGCATTCTTAGGCTTGTCATGTTGATGGGCATTTTTTCTCCTACATACATTAGAGGTATGTCTTTTTTTACCATATAAATGACAAGTAGGTTTAGTGTTTTTACCTTTATTACTCCTTTCTTCTATAGTTTTGGAAGACTCTCCTTGTTCAGTGCTAGTGTAACCAAGTCCTGAAGTATCATTTCTAGTCCTTGGTAATTTTAGTAGCTACTCAAAGTACTTGATGGCCTCATTAGGTTTGTTGAAGCTTTCTTCAATCTCTTTCTCTCTTTTTATATTATTTTGCAATTGTTCATTTTGCATCTTTAGTGTGGAGATCTCAATGTCCTTGGCACTTAGTTCATGATGTGCATTCATCATTTGACTTAGGGTGTCAAGCTGCATGTTTGAAAATCTTGCAAGCTTAATTGAGTTTTCTTCTAGTCTATTGGCAAGGTTTCTCTTGTCTCCTTCTAGCATAGCCTTGTCTTTAATGGCTCTATTATCCTATTCAATCACTTCACAAAGCATTATGGCTTGTGATTCTTGTTCATGCTTGAGTGCTCTAATACCTAAGTCCATAGGATTTCCATACATAATAAAATTGTTAGAGAGTATTAAAAAGTCTTTAACTTGATAGCTTTGTAGTCTTCAATTGCTGGTTCCAGATCCTTATTTTACTCTTACTAATATGATCCTTGCCTGATCTGATGTGTCACTCTATAATATTATGATACTCTATTCTTTAATAACTCAATTCTATAATGCTGCTTTGTTCTTCACTAAGTCTTTTAAACTCCCCTCTAAATTTCACTATAGTTCACCCATACACTTCTCTTATCCACACAAACAATGGGTTTCTTCCTCCTTTTAAAGATTTCAAAGACTTAGGGTTATGTATGAATCTATGATTAATATTAAATCTTCATTTCCTACTCAACTCTTACACTTTTCCTATTGGTTGCATGTTGATTGCATAGGTAATGTAAAAGATCCAATCTCATCTTCAAGGTCTTTCAAGATTCATCCCATGTCAGCTCAAAAAATGGTTTACATCTGAGTTTGTGAAGGCACAAACTCATATGTTGATTCTATGTTACTCGACACATACTAGTTGCTAATGCTTGGAACATATAGGAAAATTGGCTCACTCGACTCTTATAGTAATTTTATTCCACTTGGCATCTATAATGACTTGGCATCTATACTTTGCTCAGTACTTAAACCTTGCTTGGCACCTAAAGATTTCTTGGCACCTGAAGTTCACTCGACACCTATTGAATTATCTAACTTAGCATACATTGTAGCTCAACTTCTATATTATACTCGACATTGTCTTGAGAATTTTTTAAGTGTGTTGATACTCAAATGTCAAAACCATACTAAGACTAACATTGTTTCTTTGACTTTTATTGCTGGCAATCATTACTTTGAACATAAAAACTTATGCCAATAGAAATCTTATGAAATGCTAACTTGGATCTTAAGGAAATAATACAAAAATAAACATGTAGATTTTGGAAACTTCAAAAATTTTAGATTTTAATCAAATGTATAACTTCACTTACTATTTTTTTCTTCAGTCAATTGCCAAGCTTGAGTATTTGATCCTTGTTGATTTTCCTTCTTTGCAATCAAAGTGTCCTATTAAGAAAAGCATTATCAAATCTTCACATATTAGATGTAATTAATAAGGTCACTAGTTCTTATTCTACATATGTGAAAAATAATCTATTGTGTGGCATAATCATTATGCACACATTAAACATAATAGATCAAACTTTTACTAGTTCTTAGTCAACTTTGCATAAAAATGGTTAGCTAAACAAAGTTATTTTCATATTTGCAATAGTCAAAGTTCAAAACAAATTCTAATATATTATAAAGTGAGATGGAGATTACTAGATGCATATTGTAATAAATTTGTTGAAGCCTCAAGGGATACTTCACTAAGAAGCAACTGACATTGAAATGACTAGATACAAATTATACTATGTCATAGTGAAAAATATTATAGCTTTTACATGCAAGTTGTGAATTTTCATTCATAGCAAGCATAAGCTTATACATCATTACTATATTCTTGTGGTGATTGTCATCTTGTAATCATTGGTTCATCAATAAAGAAAGTGTCATCTCCCAATATCTACTACAAGAGGAATGCCAAGTGGCTAGAAATTATTCTCAAATACAAACAAAAAATGACATGAGTAATGGTGCTTTATGATCTTAGCTACCGAAGCTATCATATCATTATCATACCATTGCACAAGAATTTCTATGTTTTCATGTCTTATAATCCACTCAAGTGAAAAAATTGGATATGTTACTACAAGGTTTATTATGGATATAAGTGTTTCATCTTCAGCAACCATGCTAAATGGTGATAGTTTACAGAACAGTGTCTTGCATGCTAGATTGAAAATGGTTGACAATTCTTATGTAGTGTGATTTCTAGGAGGGAAATGTCCTATGATATCTTCACAATGAACTATGATATGAGCTTCCCTATATTACCACACTAGATGTTTTAAGTAAATCAATTCACCATTAGTCATGAATGGGGATTGAACATGAACTTGATTAGTGTGTCGTATTGGCTAAATGTCTCCCCATCTATCATATCTAAACATGAAAACATGCTTGTCATAAAAATATCTTTCCAATATTTTTCTTTGACATTTGTCTAGAAGTTCTAGAATTTTTTCAAGAATACTAGATTCTAGACTTTTAGAAAGTTGATCTGTATCACAATCTAATGAAACAAATGCATCAAGAAAATCCATTCTTGTGTAATATGGAGATGAAAAACCTGTTTGCAATGAGGAACATTTCTTATATTTTATCAAGCATTAGTTAGTTCTAAGATATATCTTGCACTTAGTGTCACTCTTTCATCGATATACTTTTTATGGCAATAATCATACAAATATCATTAATATAAATGATTCCATACATACTATTCAATAAATGTGCAACAGATGACTATCAATTACAATGTTTAATTTTTCATCAATGGATTCCACTATTCATTACATGCTAATAGTATACTATTCAATAAATGTGCAATGGATGACTATCAATTACAATGTTTAATTTTGCATCAATACATTCCACTATTCATTGCATCTTAATAGTATAATTATTATTCAAGTTGTAAAGTTCTTTATAGTAATTATAGTGTCATAAGTTTACAACCAATTATATTCATAACAAAGCTAGAAGATACATTACTTTAGTAATATTTTTATTCATATATCGATACAATATTCACATTACTTGTACATACTTGTTCATTCATAGCATAAAATGCCTAGATAGAGCATCTAGCCAATGTAGTATTCTCCATACTTTGTAGATACATGTAACAATAGGAAAAGCACAATATTCTTTGTGCTATTTTTCACACTTAATACATACATGTAACCATAGGATAACGATGATGTGATAATTGAACTTTTACATTAGTACTTCCAATTTATGAGTAGAACTCAATTTATAGTACTACTAGACAATTAAATAGTTCATGAAGAGCTTGTAGTTGAAGGAGTTGGAGTAGTCAAATCTATAGTTGGAGTAGTCAGATTTGCTTTAGTTGGGAGTTGTTTGTCACTTGGATGCTTTTGTTCACATAGAACACTAGTTTCCTTGGGTAAATTTTTGGAAATAATCAAGACTAACAAGGTTACTGAGAGGGGAGGGGTGAATCAGTAACTCTAAAATTTTAAATCAATTCTGCATAATAACATATTCATCATTCATCCATCTAATCTACTATATGCATGAAAAGATAAACATTTATAACACATGAACACATAGATTTGGTGACCCAAAAACCTTCCAATTAGAAATTAAAACTAGGGTGGGGATGATGCCCACAAAACTTCAATATCGTAGTATAAAGTTAGCCAGTTAAGGCTTAGAATGATCACTTCTAATGATCTTCCCTGTTAGGAGCAAGTAGGATTGCTATATCCACCTTGTTAGAGGATTTAGAAACATACACTGTAGTATGCACTCTGTTAGGAGATTTACAAAAGACTATTAAGTCTACCCTATTAAAGGATTTACAAACTAATTCACCTATTAGGATGAAGTAGTGGATCTAGTTACAACTGATTGCTGATAAGATCCTTTAGGCTCTGATCACCTGATGCGATAGATATTACATTTTTGCATCTATGTTGACCTTGCTGTATTCCTCTATTTTGCTACTGATTCACTTTTCTTCTTCTCAAAATATTGCAATATATTACCAACAATGACATACAACATTGCTTCTCTTCAAATGATATATACCATTCCAATATTCACACTGGCAAGGTCGGGCAAACACAAGTGAACAAATCTTTACTGAGTCGGCTAGATAGTAGAAAACTTGGATTCCTTAAACTGACTCAGTGACCTTTTGATACTTGGCATCCACTACAATACACTACATCATCATGCAATCAGTAAGAGTAGAGGCATCATCCATACTAATCACTCTAAGTAGCTTGGAACTTGGTAACCATTGGCGACTCGGTGAATATTATGTCACTCGATGAAAATTGAATCCATTGATAACCTTCTTCACTTGGTAAACACTAATTCCTTCATTTACCTTGTTTACTTGGTAAAAACTAAGTCCTTCATTTACCTTGATCACTTGGTAAACACTAAGTCCTTCATTTACCTTGATCACTTAGTAAACACTAAGTCCTTCATTTACCTTGATTACTCAGTAAACACTGCAAAGCTTGGTGACCACTAACTACTTGGAGAACACTATTCTACTCGATAACCGCTATGAACTTGGTAAACACTGTTGAACTGCCCATAAGCTCAGTTTCCAAAGGAATGCTCGGTATGAGCTCAGTAAGCATTTAGAATTGAATAAGTGTTGTAACTAATGACAAATATATCATAATTCCAACAATCTCCCCCTTTGGCATTAGTGACAAAAACACTTATGAGCCAAAATTATATACAACATCTGACATACTGATGACATATTCTGTTGAATATACATGGCTTCCTTACATATAACTCCCCCATACAATATACACAAGGTATTTACATGAGTTATATGAATTTTATTCACAGTATCTCTTTGTCCCTTTTGTACATTTATCTCACCAATATTTCTTCCTGAGTATCTCTTTCTCCCCCTTTTTGACAATAATGCCAAAGAATAAAATAATGTATTTACATAGAGACACCAAAATGTGAGATAAACTTAGAATGTACCTAGAGAACGAGTTGCAGAGTCTTATCCCAATTCTCTTGCAAGATTTTGCATGTGGATAGAGCTATTTGAACTTTTGCAGAGAGTTCAATCACATGGTCTGTAACAGAGAAATTGTTGTCATGGATCAATGTTTTGGAGTATGCAATATGTTTCTACATTGTGTCCATGATAGGAAGAATGATGTTCTGGATATCTAGTAGTGTAGACCAAATCCTTCCTTCTCTAAGCAACTCTACCTGCTTCTCTAATAAAAATTTGATCTTTAGGTGATGAGATGAGCTTGAACTAGGGTCAATCTTCAGGTTTTGTGCGCTTGCCTTCAGATCCTCAGCTATCTTATTCAATTTCTCTCTTATCTCCTTAGTATATTCAGTAACATCACAAAGCTTAGCAAAAAGAGATGTTACATTATTAAAAGAATTTTCAATGTTGGCCAAAACTATGATTAATTCAACCTATTTTATTTCTATATGCTAAGTAATGTGCTCAAGCACCTTATTATCAAACTTCTTTTTTGCCTTCTCCATCAACTTTTCTTGACTAGAGGTGAATCAAAATGTGTTCAGTCGAATCTACTTCAACACCTATAGCTTTTGTAATTTTATTTCAGGCATTCTCAATTATTTTATATTCCTTATCCCTTTCAGACCTTATCTACTTCTGCGTAGCCTTCATCTCAATTAGTTGACTAGCACACCTCATTTCTTCAATGGTTGCATTTTCATAGTCAATCTTTGGAATTACTATCTCTATGTCTAAGTCAATATCTTCAGGAATTTCTTTTCCAATGATCATAAGTCTTAATGGCTTCTTTTGTTTGACTTCTGTGATGACTGGTTTGACCTTAGGAATAGACACAATAGTAGAGATGGAAGGACTATCAGTGAAAATTGGGATGTTTGAGGACTGAGTGCCAATAGGAGTATATACCAGATCAAAAACTGGAGTACTTGCCAAAAATGGTGATACACTCAATAATGTAGTATCTGAACTAACTGGGTCTGAAGTAGATGTAGATAATGTTGACAAAATTGTAGAACAAATTGGAATTGACAAAATTGTGGAACTTACTGCTATACCGATTGATAATGATGGAGCTGAGGAGGCTAGCTTGGTAGCTGAAGAAGAGGGATGCAGCTTAGTAGTTGAAGTGGTAGACACTTCCATTGATGATACCTGGAGCTGAGATGTGGTAGGTGCAGATGATAAATCTGATGTAGATGTTATCAAACCTACTGAAGCTAACTCCAACCTTGATGATGTCATAGTTTTAGGTGGAGAGTGAGGAAGGGATGCAATAACTGCTTCACTGGATCATCTTCCTCTTTATCTTCCTCTTCAACTTCTTCCTCCTTGTCTTCTTCCTCTTTAGCTTCCATCAGTGCATGGAGCTCTCCTAGTGAGACTGTGATGGATGGAGTACTATCAAATTCATCATCATTGCTGCTGTCATCATCTTTGATTTCCACTGGGTCTTCAATGAGCCTATGTAAATGATAGATGTTTTTCCACATGTTTGTAGCATCATTTACAACATGATCAATGTCTTTGATCAAAATCAAACAGGTGTGGAATCTGATCATCATTTTACCTTCATGGTTTTTCATTTTAGTTTTTACTTCTACTCTAGTGAGACTTGGTTGAAGGTTCTTCAAGGATTTCTCATAAATATCTTTTACCATTTGGGTGGTTGATTCCCATCTCAGTTGCAATCTCTCCAATAGTTCTTTTGAGATTTGAGGGGCAATTTGGTCTAGGGAGTATTTCCATTTACCCATCTTACTGAGTACCAGTTCCTCAATCTGCATTTTCTCAGCATCTATTCTAGTTTCAAATTTCAATGCCTTGAAATTTGTGATGCTAGCTCCTTCTTCCAATAGTTTGAGTCTTTGCTCGAATGTGGGTGAGGGCCTAACTAGTATAGGTTCCTGCTTACCTTTTCTAGTTCTTCTGGTAAATAGTGCAGTAGGCTTCTTCTTAGGTTTGGTAATTATTACCCTACCTTTCTTCTTTGGCTATTCTTCTATAGATTCTTCTTCTCCTTCTTCTTCTCCTCCTTCTTCTCCTTCTTCATCTTCACCTTTTCCTTCTATGAGCATAAGAGGACCGGTTGTAGTTTTCAATTTGGCTATTTTCCTCTTGCCCTTGCTTATGGCCTGTGGTAGCTTGATTTCAAGCTTAATTCTTGCCTTAGCTTCTTCATAGGTTCCAAAAATTTGTTGCCTTGGGTCTACTGGCTCATTTACTAGTGCTTCTATGATATCTTTGGCTTCATCAATATTTACCTTGTAGGGAAGAGGTTTCACCCATGCAACTTGGGGTTTGACTGCCTGAATGTATACCTTGTCACAGTCAACCATGAAGCATACATCATCCTTATAATCTTCAACAAGATTTGGAGGAATTCTAAATCTGTTATTCATCCTTTCCTTGAAGTCTTCAAAATAATTATCCATAAAACTATCAAAATTTTCACCCATCTTTGCTACAAACTCATTTATTTGATACAAAATTGGAATGTCTTTTCTCCATTCTATTGTTCCTTTTGATGGAAAGAATTTTTGTACATAGAAAAATAGACATATTAACAGAGATCCAAATTTATAGGGGTTATTCTTTGAAGTCCTTATGCTATCCATATTTTTGTCTAGTTTCTTCAACAACACATCTGCTAGGTCAAATTCCATATTCTTCTTTACAACCTTATAGGCTAAGTCCATAGCCTTACAGGGCACACTATTTAATTTTCTGGAACTATACATCTTATATGCAATTAAATGAATTCCAAACCTTAGCTCTGCATCAAATACATTGTTAAGTTTCAATTCTCTTCCATCCCATTCAGCTAGGGTTAACTTTTGAAGTTCATCCCAACTTAGGGTTTTAGTGGTTTTGGATTTGCTCAACATAGGTAAACCCATGATCTTATGAATCATCTTTTTCATTATCAGGATGGGTTTCTCTAACCACAACTGACCATTATGCACATGGCTTAAAATGTATCTTATCCATTTCATTTGAAAGTTCCTTGGCAAGTGCGGGATATGGGTCAAACCTTTGGTTTCTAGATGTTTGAACTCAAGTTTGAGGGTTCCATCCACACATAACTCAGCTAGGGCATTATCCATATCTAGTGTCCGTATCTCTTGAACAGTGCATTTGAAATGAGTACAAATGTCATTTATAAGTAGTACCTTTGGTGGAATCTATGATTGGGCTCCATGCGGGTCGAGTGATTTAGCTATGGCGGGAACGAGCTTGAAGCTAGGTGCTTTCCATTCCACTCCCTTCACAAGCATTTCAGAGCCTCTCTTTGCCTTACTGTTGCTGGTGCTTGCGGATGCCATTGCTACTCGGTGAGTGAATGATTTCATAAAACAAATTCTTTGCTAGAAAATCACTTCAAATCACTTGAACTCACTTGTGTACTCTTGGAAATTTCTTCACTCTGTATATTTTAAATTTGCGATGAAAAATGAGATCAAATTTTTCCTTTTTGATGAAAAATCTGCCATTAATGCTCAAGTACGAAGGTAGCTAAGATGACCTAGGGTTTTTCATATAGTCACCAACTTACTCGATAAACCTTGCAACTTGGTAAACAAACAAAACCTTTCATATTACTAACCTAGCTCAGTTAAGTCTGAAACCAACCTTTCTTAGTAGATGCATCATACTGAACTATGTCTTATATCTGGAATACTAATTTCCCATTTGCACTCCTTCATTCTGAAACTGCTTAGGATATTGCTTGAAGATGTAGTCCCTGATCTTCCTTGATCAGTCTAATTAGAAATGGTGGAGTCACCCACTGCTTGAGTGACATTGCCATCATTTGAATTTTTTGGCTCAGTAGATTTAGGAATCCACTGTTGTCTCATCTGTTTTCGAATGCTATCAACTCTGGCTTTCTTTTCATCTTAATTCTTCTTATGTTCATGGAATTCTTGGATATATGACCAAGTTTGGTACATGTATAACATCTTATAGTAGTATCTTTCTTCCTTAGGTGATGCCTTGTACAGTTTATTCCAATGTGCCCATATTCTCCACAATAGTGACATCTACACCAAGTATTGTAGTCCCAACCAAATAATGCATTGACAATTTTTTTTGCTGGATTGAATGATTTAGATCTGCACTTAGATGCGTTGTGACTTTGTTTCTTGCATTTGTGACATTTGCCTTCAAATTTTGGTTTCTCTTTGCATTCATTGGCTTTGTGACCATGCTGATTGCAATTGTAGCATTTACCATTGAATTTTCCTTTACCATTGCTCCAACATCTGTTAAATGTATGACCCAACTTACCACAATGATTGCAAGTAGGTCTTTGATTCTTTTGGGTACCCCATTTGGAAGATTCACCTTGTTCATTGTATCCAAGGCCTACTTTACTTTTTTGTCTATGAAGATTCTACTCATTTTGCTGATTTAATTGATCCATATCTATTTGAGATTTTATCATTTTTTCATTGACTTGCTTTTCAACATTTAAGTCATTTTCCAAACTTTTATTGATTTGTCTTTCAGATCTCAGATCACTTTGTAAGCTTTTATTGATTTGTCTTTCAGTGATTAAATCATTCCTCAAACTTTCATTCTCAGATCTTAGATTCATAATTTCTTCTTTTGCATTAGATAGCTGACCTACAAGATCTTCATACTAAAGGGATTTATTATTTCTTACCTCTAAGTCTTCATTTTCCTTGTTTCTCTGTTCCAAAATTTCACATAGCCTAATGGATTGGATTTCTTGTTCTCTTCTAAGCTTTCTTACTTCTTCCTGTAGTGAACCATTCTTTGCTAAGAGTTCCTTGATTGCTTCATTAGCTTCATTCGAACTGCTTGATGGTAAAAGGTCTTCAATATTTTCTTCAATATACTGATGATCATTCATTTGTCTTACAAGTTCCTTCCTTATTTTTAGAGATTGTGAAAGATGCTCCTTTGCTTCTTTGAGTTGAGCCATGGCCATTTCCAGATCTAGCTTTTCATTCTCAATAGATTTGCCAAGTCTGAATATCTCCATTGTCCTTGATCTTTGCTCAAGTTATCAAACTTTATCCTGAGAACCACAAGTCTCTGATACCAATTTTTGGAAATAATCAAGACTAACAAGGTTACTGAGAGGGGAGGGGTGAATCAGTAACTCTAAAACTTTAAATCAATTCTGCATAATAACATATTCATCATTCATCCATCTAATCTATTGTATGCATGAAAAGATAAACATTTATAACACATGAACACATAGATTTGGTGACCCAAAAACCTTCCAATTAGAAAGTAAAACTGAGGTGGGGATGATGCCCACAAAAATTCAATACTGCAGTATAAAGTTGGTCAGTTAAGGCTTACAATGATCACTTCTGATGATCTACCCTGTTAGGAGCAAGTAGGATTGCTAGATCCACCTTGTTAGAGGATTTACAAACATACATTGAAGTATGCACTCTGTTAGGAGATTTACAAAAGACTATTAAGTCTACCCTGTTAAAGGATTTACAAAATAATTCACCTGTTAGGATGAAGCAGTGGATCTAGTTACAACTAATTGCTAATAAGATCCTTTAGGCTTTGGTCACCTAATGTGATAGATATAAATTTTCTACATCTATGTTGACCTTGTTGTATTCCTCTGTTCTGCTATTGATTCGCTTTTCTTCTTCTCAAAATATTGTAATATATTACCAACAATGACATACAACATTGCTTCTCTTCAAATGATATTTACCATTCCAATATTTACACTAGTAAGGTTGACCAAACACAAGTGAACAAATCTTTACTGAGTCAGCCAAATAGTAGAAAACTCAGGTTCCTCAAACTTACTCAGTGACCTTCTGATACTCGACATCCACTACAATACACTACATCGTTATTCACTTGATAGGAGTAGAGGCACGGTCCATACTAATCACTCTAAGTAGCTTGGAACTCTATAACCATTGGTGACTCAGTGAATATTATGTCACTCGGTGAAAATTGTTTCCATTGATAACCTTCTTCACTTGGTAAACACTGATTCCTTCATTTACCTTGTTTACTTGGTAAAACTAAGTCCTTCATTTACCTTGATTACTTGGTAAACTCTAAGCCCTACATTTACCTTGATCACTTGGTAAACACTATGAAGCTCGGTGACCACTAACTGCTTGGAGAACACTGTTATGCTTGATAACCACTATGAACTTGGTAAACACTGTTGAACTACCCATAAGCTTAGTTTCCAAAGGAATGCTCGATATGAGCTCAGTAAGCATTCAGAATTGAATAAGTGTTGTAACTAATGACAAATATATCATAATTCCAACAAGATTTGTGTACAATGACATGAACACATTGTACAAATTTTTCACTCTTGTCACAAGACATTCACCCAAATGTGTAGTGTGTGCATTTAACACATGAACTAGAATAAGATCACATTCATTAGTAATAGCTATATGCACAACACTATAAATCCATGATGCAACATCACACTCTTCAAATGCTTTATGGGAAAAGAGGTTTCCATCAATAGATGCATGGTGAGTTCCTCAATATGCAAAAATTACTTCACGGTATCCTATCGATGGCACAAAGTACTCTTATAGATAAGTATTTGCTAGTTTCTTAATGATTGTTGCTTCTTGTATAAAGTCCATACAATATGACAAAAATCGTGAAACAATATCAGCACTGAAAATTTTTCCTGAAGAATTTTTTAGAATGTTCTCACCTATCAATGTCCTTAGAGATTTCTTGACACATGAATATTCAAATATGAAGACATATCACATTATGGTTGATTCAATTGGTCCTATAATGGGACACTCCCAATGCGGCCTTGGAATACATACTTGCTTATTCATTTTCAAGTTGTAAAGTCTGTTATTAACTTTCCAATTGTCAGATTCTATAGTCTTTTAAATTTCTCAAGCTAGTTATATTAGTCACTAGTACAATTCTCCTAGTAGAGAAAGTAATTGCTCAAGATTTTTGAAAAATATGTCAAAAATATTGTCTATAGGACAAGTTTTCCTGATTGAAAAGAAAAATCAACAAGATGCACAATAATACTATTTAATTTTGAGTTATTTTTTTGTGTTTTATTTATTATAGCAATCAATTAACATTCAAGATGTAGTACATGAAAATATGGGCTTGTAGGTTTACTTAAAAAAAAAAAAAAAAAAAAAACATTGAAATTTTCATTTTTATTTTTTTAAAGAAATTTGGTGAAAGTTTGTATTCAAAAATAAATCAAATATTCTCTTTTACCAATGAGATATTCTAATGATGGAAAATATAATAAGAAATTTCTTATGTGGGAAATGTTGTTTTATTCATAGATTAGCAAAAATATTGTCAATAACATGAAATATGATTATGATCAACATCTTTATTTCCATTGTACCCCATGAATATATTGGCCCCACTCTGTATTCCCCCGTCTTCTTCAACATTAATGCTTCTTTCTAAGTGAAACCTGTGATGACTCTATTTTAAGTTAATCAATATCAAAATTGGTAACATTACAACTATGATATGCACATTAGATCTAGGGGGTTCGTTTTGTTGAATGTTTGTGTAACTTTTCTAAATGTGAATTAGAAACATACAAACTAATTGTAACATTTCAAAAAAATTGATGTAAAAATTAGAAAACAATATTTGAAGAGGAAAACTTAATTTAATTAAGGTCTGAAAAAGTCCAAACAAGCAAATATAATTTAAGTTTAACTACTACAAATTGGCATTCTTCTGTGAGTGCTATTTCATGGTCTCTTGTGGCGCCTTTTACATCACTATTTTGTTCCTCTCTCCAAACACCAAAGATGTCACATGTAGACAATGCAATATAGTCTCATTAAGGCTTTGTTTCCTAGATGCTCTTTTATACATTCTAGTATTCCTCAATGGTTTCAAGATAAATAAATGGAATTAGATACATCATAAGATACTTAAATATAAACATGTACTTGGTTGTGTAATAAAAAATGGTAGAAAGTGTATATGAGCAATGTTAGTATGCTAATAGAAATCAAATTTAAATAAAGCTTCTACAAACTAAACAAAATTCATAAACTTCAAGATAGACTGAAATGAGCTCTCAATTGAGAATATGAGCCATTAATGGGCTCTCTCAATGAGAAGCTCTCTTGTTGAGTGGCTTTGCCTAAATAGATAGGATGTATGCTCAAGCTTATGCTTCAAAAAGGGCTTCAAATGGAGTTGGACTTTGGGTGTGAGTGTATTGTTTTGATGTAAAATGGCTTCTTAAAATGGAATTATGACTTTACTTCATGGATTTTGTTCTTTTTCAAAGGGGAAGAATCCAATTTATAGGCAAGAGGCTTGAGGGATTGGGGGCTAAGATGCAAGGATGGGGAAAAGCTCATGGAGGGCTCAGATTGTATGAGAGGAGAGCACATGGATTGTGCTTCCTTATAGCCAATCAGGGAGTGAGACATGTCATAGGGGGAGAGGATGGAAGAAAGGAGAAGGATGAGTCAACAAAGGAGGCTCAAGGGATAAAATCTTCATAAAGGCCCTCATAATGGCTTGTAAGAGCAATGAAAGGGCCTGGAAGAGTCATTTATGGCCTAGTGGGCTTCACAAAGTTTTATGGTTTGGATATTTTGAGGGAGATAAGAGGAATTTTGACTTGGGCTTGATTAGGAAAGTTTTAAGCTTGCTTAGGATTGTGCAAATGATTAGAGGATGGATTAGGATGGTTTAGGATTAGCTTAGGGATAGGCAAGTGGATGGCATTTAATGAGGGTGGGTGAAGGAGGAGATATTTGTTAACTTTGGCTTGGGTTAGTAAGTCTTAACCCATTTTTAGGGAATGTGACAAGGTTAGGAGGGGATTAGGATTAGGTTTAAAGACATCTTCTAGAAGAGTCTAGACTTTGGATGAGGATAAAGACTTTCTAAAATAGTCTAGAACTTCCTAGGATGAGGATGAAGACTTTCTAGAAGAGTCTAGAACTTCTTAGGATGAGGATAAATTAGATTTTTAGGAAATAAATAAAGTTTTATTTATTTCAAGGGTTTGGGTTGAGGAGATATTTATTAAAACTTTTTTAATAAACATGAGGATTGATATTTAATCTTAATTAAATATTTTGAGTTGGGATTAGGGGTAGGAAATAATGGGATTAGCCTTTCATCAGAATTAAAGAAAGATTAGAAGATTTTGGAAGAGGATAGTGGTCTTAAGGAAATTGGCCAAGTTTTAGGCAAAAAATAAATAATTTATTTATTTTTGAGATTTTTGGTCAATTTATTAATTAAATAATTAATAAAAAAGGAAATAATGTTTAAATAAGATTTAAACATTTTTGGGAGGGATTCCTTAATTAAATATTTTTAATTAAGAGTAAAGAGATTTAATGGCATAAAAATAAATAAATTAATTAAATAAATAATTAATTAATAAATGATGATGTCATCAGGGACTGTTTCAAAAAATAAAAATACTTTATTTTCTAAAGGATTTAGGTGTCTACATTTTTCCCCTCTTTGATGTGATGCCGCAAGTGGCATAGCATCAAAAATAAGAAAATAAGATGCCCAAGGCTAGAGCAGAAGAGGAGAGAATGGACTACGAGATGCCCCCTCAAGAAGGCGACGGGGAGAGAAAGCAAGGCTCGACGGCTTCTTGAAAAGTACAAGAATCTGAGATGAGCAAGGAGACTCAGATTGGCTTAAGAGAAGAGGTTTAGTTAGCTCAAACTCTCACTATAGGAGAATGATAAAGGGAGAATCAAAGGCACAAGAGGAAGCAAGCTTAAGATCTTAGGGATTGCAAAGGATGAAGGAGTGGAGCGCTATAAAAGGAATCTAGGATAGGGAGAGGGATGATAGGATGATAAAGCTGATGCAACAGGATTTTGAAGAGTCAGATTGGTGGAAGATGGGTTTCAAAGATCCCTAGGACTAGGATTATGGAGCTCGAAAGATGAGGCTTGGTGGATTGATTGGATTGGTGGATCCCTAAGACTAGGATTGTGGATCCCTAAAGGTAAAAGTGCAAATTGATTCAAAGAGATACTAATGCATAAGTTGGGTTAGGAGAGACAGATGCTGGATATGGATGGGGGATAATGGAGATGAAGGGAAACCATTGAAGCTTTTTTTGAGTAGGGGGATACTTCAAAGAGAATTACCACCATGTAGTTGAGCACTAGGTTTTCTATAGGACTGTTGGTTAATTGCCAAGGTTACCAAAAACATCAAGGCCTTTTCACCAACTGTCTAGAGGACTGACAGACTGACTCAAAAAAAACACACAAGGATTGCCCCAACATCACACAGGAAACCTAGAGGAAGCAGTGTGGAACCGACACTGGGTAACCCACAAGCAGAAAAGAAAAACAAACAAAAGACCTGATTAAGACCTTACACGTAGATTGCCCCATTCGTAGTATACCAGGATATGGAGGATCGTGGCAACCTTGAGGAGGGAACAAAAAGATTGTTTGAAAAAGATACTTCAAGACCCAAAAGAGAAGATTCCAAATCAAAAGAAAGTGAAAATCTAAAAGAGAACCATTTGCCAATGAGATGGGTGAGATGAGGTATTAATAGACCAAGATCAGACATGAGGAAAGCTATATCCCACAAGGATCTATCAGAGAGCACCTAAGCTAATGGATCTGGATGAGTGATGTGTCTAGCAAGCTGAACTAAGAAGGATAACACTTTGGTGACAGGAGATCTAGGTAAAGGATGCATTGGAATAGCTAACCAAGGGTTTTACGATGTGTGCAAGATGTTGATCAAGGAGGAACTGAAATGAAAGATGGATAGATACAATGGTACTAAGCTAAAGAGGATGTACAAGCTGACAGACCAAGATATGTTACAAATGTACAAGGTTGTTCATGTTTTTTTTTGTAAGATGGAAATTTTTGTGAAGAATGGGATGTCTTTAAAAGTTGATAGGCAGATAGGTAGATGGTTTTCAAAAAGCTTAAGGAAAATGGGATTCTTTGTGTGCATGTGATAGGATACAAGCCAGGATGCAAGATTTGGCATTTAATACAAGTTGGAATATGGTACAAGCTTTGGACAAGATTTGGATATACAAGCTACGGTACAAGAGATGATACAAGATTTACAAGCTAGGGTACAAGACTTACAAGTTGAGGTAAAAGATTTACAAGCTATATAGGAGGTATTTACAAGCTTCATTAGATGTTGGATATTTGGTCGGAACACCAAGGGAACAAGCAGGTGTTTTATTAGATTGTGAATGGATGGATAAGGGATAGGATAGTGATAGATAATGGATTAGTCTTAGTACACAAGGTGCCTAAATTACCAAGTTTTCACCAAGGTACCTATCTAAGGTGCTTGAATTGCCAAGTTTTCACCATTGGATGCTTATTTCTCTTTACTATTTTAAAAAAAAAAAATTTAAATTTTTATTTCTTCAAAAGCTGGGTATACCAAGGATCTTCAAGCATAGAACTTCTTGAGATGAATGATGTTAGTAGGATAATTCAAAAGTTCTCCTTCCAGTGTAGATAGTTGATAGTCTCTAGAGCCAAAGGAGGTAGTGACAACATAAGGACTAAGCCAGGTAGGTTCAAACTTGCCTTTCTTTTCTCGATTAGCTTGGACTTTCATATTTTCTTTGAGGACCATGTCACCTGGCTAAAAGTTTCATGGAAGCACCTTATTGTTGAAATTATTTTTGAGATGAGTTTGATAGACTATGATATGATCATAGGCTTTTTGTTGCTTCTCGTCTAAGAGATCTAGCTAGGTGAGCCGAGCTATTCTGTATTCTTTATTTGATATTTGCCCTTGCAAAGATATGCACAAGGAGGGAAGTTCAAACTCTATAGGTAGTACCACTTTAGCACCATAGACTAGGGAGTATGGAGTTGTGCCTATGGATGTATGAAAGGAATTTTGATAGGCCCATAGGGTTGGATTTATTTGTAGGTGCCAATCGCGGTCGAAATCATTGACAACTTTCTTTAGGATTTTGAGGAGGGTTTTGTTAGTTGCCTCTGCCTAGCCGTTACCTTGTGGGAAATATGGGCTAGAAAAGTGGTGATGGATGTGGCAGGAAGTGCATAATTCTTCCATGTTGAGATTTTCAAAGTTACCTCAATGGTCAATGAAGATGGTGGATGGGATGCCAAAGTGGCAAACAATGTGGTACAAGATGAACTTGGAGACCTGAACTCCTATAGTTGAGACTAGGGGGACTGCTTCCACCTATTTAGTGAAATAGTCTGTAGCTATTATTATCCATGTATGTCCATCAAATGAGAGAGGTGTGATAGTTCCAACTAGATCAAGGCCCCAACAAGTGAAAGGCCAAAGTGGTGCAATAGGCTGTAGATCCTGTGCTAGAGCGTGCACAAGATTTGTGTGCTACTGACATGGGAGACACTTTTTAACAAAGTCAAGGGAGTCTTCTTTAATGGTAGGCCAATAGTAGCCTTCTCTAAGGATTTTTCACACAAGGACAATACCACTCGTGTGGGCACTGCAAAGTTTGGAGTGTACTTCTTTTAATGCCATCGTGGCCTCATTTTCATCTAAACATCGAGAGAGAGTATCATGATAACCCCGACAATATAGGGTATTGGCTATGATAACATAGCAGGATGATTTTTGGATGAGGTTTTGGCATTGGGTATGTGTGAGGTGAGGGGAGATGATACCATCTTTAAGGTAAGCATGAATCTCATGGTACCAAGGGGATTGGGGACCAACCAAGATACAAACACAGTTTGAGTCATCATCCGCATAGGCAGGTGTGAGGACTTGCTCGACAAAAAACTCATACTGCAAAACCACTTGGGGAATTTCCAAGAGTGAGATGATAGTAGCCATAGCATCTTCTGCTTTGTTCTATATTTGAGGCACTTGCGTAAATTGAAGCTTTGTAAAATGCTAGGTTAGCTGATCAACTAGCTCTTTGTAGGGTAATAGCTTTTCATCTTTGGTTTGATATTCTTTTAGGGCTTGCTTGATGATGAGCTAAGAATCACCAAAGATTTGTAACTCAGTGATGTTCCATTCTACAACTATCTTTAATCTTGCTATGAGAGCTCCATATTCAACTATATTGCTGGTGCTAGGGAATTGTAGCTTGAAGGCTTTTGGAATGTAATCTCCTTGAGGTGTGACCAACAATAATCCTACCCCTGATCCATGAGATGTATATGAGCCATGAAAATAAAGTTTTCATGGGGGCAATTCTTCAATTAGATAGATATGCTCATCTAAAAATTCTATAATCAAAGGATATGTATCTACTAGAGGCACATCAGCTAGGTGATCTACTATAGCTTGCCTTTTGATTGCCTTTTTGTCCACATATTGGATGTCAAATTCACTAAGGAGCATAACCCATTTGGCCAAACAGCCTGTAAGTGCTGTTCTGGAGAGCATATACTATAGAGGGTTGATCTTGGAGACTAGTTAGATGGTA
Organism: Cupressus sempervirens; assembly: GCA_028749045.1. NCBI lineage: Eukaryota > Viridiplantae > Streptophyta > Pinopsida > Cupressales > Cupressaceae > Cupressus > Cupressus sempervirens. The sequence goes on along the minus strand of CM053793.1, from coordinate 674,269,653 downwards.
TGACTTAGCATGTAGTGGCAAAGCTTTTGAGTTGAGAAAATAACTACCAAACAAGCTTTTTCCATAGGTGTGTAATTGAGTTCATAACCAACTAGGGTTCTACTGATGTAGTAGATGACTCTTTCTCTGTCATAGTCATTGAGTTGTGCTAAGAAGTGCCCCTAGAGCAGTAGGTGTTGCTAATATGTACAAGATCAAGGGATGATCAAGAAGTAGTGGAACCAAGATAGGGGGATTGATGAAGATACTACTTGAGGTGATTGAAGCTACGTTGACATAAAGGATCCCACTTGAAGTTTTCATCCTTCTTTAGTAAATGTACAAATGGTGTACACTTATCTGCAAGCTGGGAGATAAAGCGTCGAATGGATTGAAGCTTTCCCTAAAGAGTGTGAAGTTTTCATAGTGTCTGGGGAGGAGGTATGTCTAAGATAGTCTTGACCTTCTTGGGGTCAATATCTATACCTCGTTTAGAAACTATAAAGCCTAGAAGCTTGCCAGATGTGACCCCAAAGACACATTTCTTGGGATTCAACATGAGATGATATTTTGCTAACCTATCAAAGACTTTCTCTAGGTCAGCAAGATGATCCATGAAGGTGTGATATTTAACCAAGATATCATCCACATAATCCTCCAAAATGCTATGGATAAGATCATGGAAAATGGTTTGCATAGCTCTTTGATGGGTAGCCCCAGCATTCTCTAGGCCAAAAGGCATCATGTTGTAGCAAAAGGTTCCCCAAGGGGTAGTGAATGTTGTCTTATGCTGATCCTCTTCTGCAATCTTGATTTGATTATACCCAAAAAATCCATCCATGAGGGACAAAATTTCATGTCCAGCTGTAAGGTCTATAATCATATCTATGTTGGGTAAGGGAAAATCATCTTTTGGACAAGCTTTGTTAAGATCTCTGAAATTAGTGCAGATTTTGATGTCACCAGAAGGCTTATTGATGGGGACCATGTTGGAGATCCACTCTAACTAGTTGATAGGTGAGATAACCTTAGCAGCTAACATTCTTTCTAATTCAGTTTTGACTAGTAATGTCACCTTGGGGTGCATTTTTCTAAGCTTTTGTCTGATGGGCTTGATCTTTGGATCGACTACAAGATGATGAACTACAAGCTTTGGATCCAGTCCTAGAATGTCCTAATATGACCATGCAAATCTACCAATGTTCTCTCTTAAGACTTCAAAGAGGAGGTCAACTTGGTCTTGCAATAGGGATGCAACAATGTGAACAAGTCTAGGGATCTCTAAAGAACCGATGTTGACTTCTCTGTATCCTCAATTAGAATAGAAGACACCTCTGGTCGATTATCTTGAGGAGGTAATTCTAAATCCTCATGTTCTACTTGTGACTCTAGATTTTCTTGCTAAGGGGCCCTCTTCACTACTTTAGCTAGTCCTAGATTCGCCTTAGTTCTAGTTTTGGGTGTATCAGAATTAGGTTTCGGATTTTCTCCAAAATAACCCTTGGGATCGAGCTTATAGATATAGGTAGAATCTGGATTTGTTTTCTTGTGAGGATTTTTGGCTCCCATGAATCTCAGAAGCACTTCCTCTAATGTGAATTCATCAATATGTATGATGCTTGTTTGGTCCCAATCTATGAGTTGTGGATGGGCGAGTGGTAGGTCAATGAAATGGATGGATAGTTCTTGCAGAACAAAGTTTCTGAGGAAGATTTGGTTTGGGATATTGTCGTAGGCTCTCTTTTTAACTTCCTCAAGAATGTCTTTGATTTTGACAAGGTTGCGGTGAATGTTTAAAAAAGTGCAACCATTCTCATTGGTGCCCCCAGTTGTGGGTATGCCAAAGCCAAGACCTGACTTTGATTTCCACTTGTGTGCATCGATGGGGCACTGCATGCCTCTTTCTTTTGGTCCTAGACCACCACCTTGATAGTTCCATTTGTCAGTGATGAGCTTATGTTCTTGGGGATACTTCTGGCTAAAGTGATCAAGGCGTACCTGATTTCTTGGAGGTGCATCCTTATGTAACCAATTGTTGATATCTGGAGTGAGCTCCTCATGAAGATGAACTTTCAAGGATACAAAGGTTGTTGGGCCAAACTATTTGTATCAAGGAGGTGGAATCTCCTTAGCTTTGTGATCTATTGGTCATCCATGGGCGTGTGGATCAAGTGGGAGTTCCCTGACAACAAATGCATCTGACAGACTATACTCTCCATAGCCTTTGTTATTGATCTTCTTAGTAGATAGGGTGGAGGTGAGTATGGTTTTTGGGTCATTACAAGTGTGGGATGAGCTGGCGATGGCTGTGCCAATATCAATTCCAGGGCAATGGTTTGTATATGAAGCTTCAACTGCATTGTAGTAAGCAAAGGGTTCTAGATCGGCATGGATGGTTACCTCAGTGCCTTGATGCAAAAATTTGATGAACTGATGGTAAGTGGATGGAACAACTCTCATGGCATGAATCCATGGGTGATCGAGGAGGATGTTAAATGGTAGGTTTAGATCAATAACATGGTAGAGTGTTTCTTGGATGACTAGCCCAACCTTGATTGGTAGCAAAATAGTTCCTTATGTGGTTCTTTCCAAGTTGTCATAAGCTTTGATGGTGATAACCTCACTAATGATATCTACCTTAGTATACCCAGCTTATTTTATGAATTTTAGGGTGCAAATATTCAAGGCTGATCCATTATCTATCATTACTCTTTTTACGGAAAAATTGGATACTATGATGGCTATGCGAAGCAGAAGGGTGTGATTTGGCTTGACCACGGGTATGTTGGTGGGTTTGAATGATAGGGAACATGAGGAGGATAGGTGTCCAACAAGATTATAAAAATTAGTAGCATTGATATCTGAAGGGACATGAGATTCTATGAGAGCACTGTCAAGGATGTTTTTGTACACAAGACTAGTGTGGAGAAGGTCTAAAATGGAGATTTGGGCTGGCATGTTTCCAAGGTGTTCCAAGATATTGTACTAGCTTTTTGATGGAGCTGATGGTGCTGGTGAAACTAGTGGGCCTACAATGTTAAATTGCACTCTTTGAGTGGTGACTACACACTCATTGTTTGGTCCTTAGATATTGATAACATTGACAAAAGGCTCTTTCTCAGATATACAACCTATGAGGCTACCATAATCTATATAGGATGAAGTGTGGTCATTGTTCTTCCAATGCTATTGGTTTGGCTAGCAGATGTTGGTGTTGTTGTTGTTAGTTTGGATAGGTGCTTTTCCAAGATTTTGGTTGTTGTGAGGGTGAAAAGCATTTTGATAGATCTGTAATCCTGCATTGGGAGAGGTTTGGGCACCAACGGTGATTTCTTTCTGATCAATGAGGTCCTGCACATAATCTTTTAGTTTCATGCATTTGAGGGTGGTGTGACCTTTTACCCTATAAAATTTTTAGTACTCATTGTCTTTGTACCATGCAGCTATGGATTGGCCTGGGTCAATTTCCTGGGTAGGAGGAAATTTGATGAGTTTTTCCTTGACTAATTTCTCAAAAATGACATCCAATGGCTCACCAAGGGGTGTATAGTTTTGAGGTGCAGGTTGGAACTTGGGCTTTGGTCCTACAACTACATTGATGGCATTAGCTTGATTGTTAGACCCTTGAAAGTTGGGCTTTGGATTGTGGCTTTGAAAGCTTTGTTGATTCTACTGTTGGTTGTTGATAGCTTGTTGATTGTTTCCTTGATAAGGTGGGTTGGACGAATTATGGGAAGGACCAACAATATTCACATGTTTGGTGTTAGTGACCCCATCTGTTGCAACGTGCTTTTTTTTTTCCAATACCTAGACTTGTCATTTGAATGTGTTTGATTTTGGTTGGCTTCTTTTTAAATCTTGACCACACAATCTTTACTGAGTCCTTTCTCAAGGGTCATTCCTTTCTCTTTGATATCTTTGTAGGTCTGCAAACAGTTCATGGTCAAGTGGTGAGCCAAGCTGGGATGGGCATTATCAATAAACATTTTCACCAAATGGCATTCTGGCAAGGTGCAAGATATGCGGGTGGTAAGGGTTTGCCATCTTTGCAGATATTCGAGAAGGCTTTCTCCAACTTTTTGCTTAGTGTGGACAAGATCAACTACTAAGAGCTCTATTTCAACAAGATGGGCATATTGGGCTACAAATGCCTCAGATAATTCAGAAAAGTTTTTAATTGTGCCATATGGGATTCTATAAAACCATTCAAGAGCTGGTCTGGCCAAGCTTTTGGGAAAGAGATGCAAGAGGAAGACGTCACCGTATGCTAGTTCTTGGCAGTGCATGTAAAAGACTTTGATATGTGTGATAGGGTCTCCTTTTCCTCTAAATTTGTCAAACTTGTTTATCTCATAGTGTTTGGTAAATGGTGTCATGGTAATGGCTCTATCAAATGGGTAAGGACACACATTCTCAAACTTGAAGGTTTTTGGATCATTTCCCTCCTGGATGTTCTTCAAAGTTGTCTTCATGACTTCCCATTCTGAATTAATGGGTGATGGTTGAGGTGCCCCCAATGTAGGACTGCCCCGAGGTAGGTATGTGCTAGATGGAGCAATAGAATATGGATGGCTTTGAGGTATGGGCTGGTAGGGATTGTACATGGTTTGGGCAACTAAATGGTGGATGATGGGTTGCTGAGGTGGAGGTGGCACATATTGCTACATGTGTTGTGAGGCTTGCTGTTGATATTGGATTTGAGGTTGGGATTGATGAACATAAGCTGGCTGTGGGATAAATGGATTGCTTTGTGGAGGTAAGGTATAAGATGGTTGTGAAGCTTGGGGAATGGATTGGGAAGCTTGTGGAACTTGACTTTGGATTTGAGGAGTTTGACCAATATATGTGGGTTGTGCCCCCATTTAGGAAGGTATCTACATGGAAAAAAAGGCCAAGTAATTGGTGGTTGGTGGTGGTGGATTTCCTCCTAGAAGTGGCATAGAAAAATAGTTAGTAATAGGAGGTAATGGATTAGTTGGTGGTGGAGGTGGTGGGAATTGAAAGCTTGGAAATGGAACTAATGGGGTGTGATAGCTTGGTGGTTGGATTTGAAAGCTTGGTAGAGTGGTGGTAGGAGCTTGGGTCACTTGAGAGCTTGGAAGAACATTGGTAGTAGCTTGTGGGGTTTGATAGCTTTGTGGAGTGAGGGTAGTAGCTTGTGGATTTGTGGCTGATGGCACTGAGCTCCAAGGACCTAGTGGAAATGATGGAATTGTGTTCTAAGCTGAGGTAAACAAGCTAGGGGTGATGAAAGGTTGATTACTTGGCCCCATGGGTGGCATCCTGATTGTATATTATTGAGGTTGGCGAAAGATGCTAGCACTAATTTGGGAGATGGGTGGATTTGGAAGGCTGGGTTGGAGAGCAGTAGCAGCAATAGTGAAGGGAGTGAATGATGAGGTGTTTTGGGTGAAGGGGGTTTGGGATGGAGTGGTATGGACCAATGGTGGAGTGGTGGTGGCTAGATTGGTTGCAGAAGGGAGATTTCAACTTGAGTGGAGGCTGATATGTTTGGGTCTATTGGATCATAAGGATTGTCTTGAGACTCTTCTTTTGGCACATATTGAGGATAATCTGAATCATAAAAGCCTATTGGGAGTGGTAGTTGTCCAAACAATGGGTGAGATGGATCTAATAAGGGAGGAGGTCTTCCAAAATCGAAGGCTCCTATATTGTCCCTTTGAAAGTTAGCCATGATTGTTTCTTTGTTCTTGTCTATAATGGTGTTCACCAATACTGCATTTCTCAGTTGGTTCATGAAAGCTTCAATGTCAATAGGTGATGGTATAGTGTTCTTTGGGCTGAAGGATGGTTAAGTGCTTAAGGGGAGTGATGCTATTTGATCCAAATGATAGGGTTCCATTGTTTCTTTCTTCTTCTTGGCTAAGCGAGTGACGGGTGGCATGAAAATATTCCTAGGGATAAGATGCAATAATGCTGATGGATGCAAAGGGGGAAGGCTTTTCTATGAAAATGATTTCTTAGGTTGAGGAAAAGCTATATGAAAAACCTAAGGAGGATTGGGTTGGGGATTCTAACTTCAAAGATATGTTGCCAAATCATGAAAGGTCTACTTTCCTATGTGCAAGCTTGGTGGTGATTGTGTCAACTTAAGGATAGACTGATGATCCTTTAGGAAAAAAAAAAGATTGAACACTTGTGGATCCCAACCTTTAGCTCAAGGTGATGAGGGATAACAACTGACAAAGCTAGATTACCCTAGACAAAGCTCTGTCAAAGGGATAACCTTGATGAGATTGGTGGATTTGCAAGATGGTAGGAATGGTAGACTTTGGCAAGGTGACAACAATTTTGAAGGCTTGGATGCAAAGTTTAGGCTTTTGGGATGCTAGCTAGCTTTGAGGGGATTGGTTTGGTTCTAAGGAAAAGATCTAAATGAGATGGGTGAGCTAAAATTCTTAAGGGGATGACTAAGGATGGTTGGCTTACCTACATGGATGACTCTAAAGTGGAGCTTATGCAAGAAGATGTGGAGGAACAAGGGGGCCTAATCATAGAAATCATGCCTAGCTGGTAAGGCATAAACATGGTTAACTCTTGGATGCTTGCTAAATTTGATAGTGCGATCTAACTAGGCATTTTGAAGGGCTTCGTCGGTAGCTTTGTCTTCTGCTTTGTGGAGTTTGGAAATTTGAGGGCTTGGTGTTACTTCCTTTTTCTTAGCTGCAATTTCTTGGTATGCCTGAGATGCCTTGAGTTTGGCTTTGTGAAACTTTTGTTTGGGTTTGGGTTGTTCTGACATTAATTCTTGAATCTACTTGGCTTAGAGAGATTTTGGTTATTTTGCTTCAACTCGTTCAACTTGTGGAATAGGCAGTGACTATGCTAAGTATGCTCTAAGCTAGGATTGACCAAGTTTGGCAAACATTCATTCAACAAGTAAAAAATTATGCAATAGATAGGAACAACCAGATAGAAGTTTTTGATTCTCAGAATGTGATACTTGTGCCAAGGAGTGTGTATGTTTTACAAATGTTTCAATCAGTCACTTTAAACACATTAATACCCTAGATGGTTGTCTACAAGGCTGACAATTGGTTTAGCTAGGGAGTCCTCGATATACCCAAGGTATGTGAGGCCCAAATCCATAGATGAAAACAAAAAGATGTCACATAGCTGAGAGGAGCGGTAACCCACTTCTCCTCTTTCAATTCTCAAGGGTATAAAGTTCCTTGAGGCTTAGCCCAAGTGACAAAATTTTGATCCCAAGAGAGGTGTCTTTAGATTCACCTCCTGATCTTTATAATCCATCAGAATGTTGGAGATGAGGTTGTTCGAAGGGGTGATGAAATCCCCAAGCAAGCCTCCTAGTATTTAAACAAGATTTTGGATCCTAATCTTATGCACCCAAGATGGCCTTGAAATATGACAAGGGGAGAGAAGACTTGGATGATCTTGGGCTAAAATACATAAATCTTTTCCAACTGATGCTTAAGTTTTTCTGATCTAGACCTTGCAAACACACATGTTTAGGATGCAAATGTTCAATTTCAACCTGAAGCGTTAACAAAAGTAAAATTGATCAAAGAATGAATACACCAAGAAGATTTAGGGTCAACAAAAGTAAACTCATGCACCCAAAGGCCCTCCACGTCAAGTATCGATTGATTTTTCTTTAAGGCATTCAAGATTCAGTGTGAGTTTGTTTTAAGTCCAAAATAAAGATGTGTAAAACTCGATTTCAGGCATGCACCCGGAGGCCCTCCATGTCAAGATTTGTTCAATTTTTATGCCCAAATGACGTGTTAGTGAGACTAATGTGCATTCAAGAAATTGTCTATCTTAGAAAAACCAATAAAAACTCAAGTGAGTGGAATTTGATTTTTGTGGAGCACTTAACACCTTCTTAGGTAGATCCATCTCCATATATGGAATTGATATTGCAACCAATGGTTAGAATGATGGGTGATTAAAGAGGGTGAGTCCAACAAAAAATTTACTCAAAGTGTCTTTATTTGTTTTTATAACTTAAAAAGTTTCTAAAATGTAGATTCTTTTTATGCCCCAAAAGATGAAGTGTGAGATATTGTAATGATTAATTGACCTTTTGCATTCAAGATTGGATTTGTTATTTTAATCAATCATTCATAAAAAAAACAAACTTGATTTTAATACATGGCACTCAAGAGTGATTTTAGCAGCATACATTCAAAGACAAGTGGTTAAACATTCAAGTTTTTTCCTTTGAGCATTCAAGATTGAGATTTTGTGTGTTGTTTTAAGAACTTTGAAGTGCTTTGTTTTAACCTTAGATCATTCAAGCTTGTTTTGGACTCAAAAATGAAAATGACTCTTTGGACTTTGGTTTTCATTCAAGATTTTGTGTTCTAGTTTGCATGTTTTAAGCACAAATATGATATTCTTAGATTGTTTTGATGCATGAAAAACCTAAGAAACATTCAAGATTTTGCAACAAGACATTTGTTTGGAACAAATAACAAAGCTTTTAGGAAAATTTTGGCAACCATTTAGGACTCTTAGTTTTAATGAGATTTTTAAAATAACTTTAAAATATTTGCAAATGAGGTTCATTTTATCCTTGATTGATGCTTTGAGTTTGATTTAGATTTTAGTGTGCACTTAGTGTTGATTTTGAACCTTTCGAAATGGAAACTTGAAGTTCTTTTTAAATTCCCAAAACTGAAGTGTTCCTAACTTTGAATGAATGCATCTAAAACCTTGATGTTGAAAGGATGAAAATGATTGGATTGGTTTAGTTTCACTTGTTAAAAGATTTTTTTTTTTTTTTAAATTTTTTTTTTAGTTTTTAATGGATTTAAGTATGATTTGGGGGTTCATTTTAAGCACTAAAAAGAAGTGTGTATTATTTTGCTTCCTTAAAAAAAATGGCCAAGATCTCCCACAAGAAGAAGAAGAAGAAGTAGATGGAATAAGAAGAATATAGACAAGAAGAGGAAGAAGAATTCCAAGTGCTTTGTCCACCTATAAGCTTGAAAAATTTTCAAACACTATGAGATAGAGTATGAGTTCCTTTGTCTTCTTCATACTCATGTGGACCTATAAAACCAATTTATACAAACCTACCAATCACAAAAACAAGCAAAATTAGCCAAAATTAGCAAATGATACAAAACTTGACTAAAAAAGCTAATGAAGATAACCTATGCAGGGTCCCACAGGGCGTGCCAAAATGTATATGAGTAATGTTAGTATGCCAATAGAAACTAAATTTAAATAAAGCTTCTACAAACTTAAAAAAATTCATAAACTTCAAGATAGACTAAGATGAGCTCTCAATTGAGAATATGATCCATTAATGGGCTCTCTCAATGAGAAGCTCTCTTGTTGAGTAGCTTTGTCTAAATATATAGGATGTATGCTCAAGCTTATGCTTCAAAAAGGGCTTCAAATGGAGTTGGAATTTGGGTGTGAGTGTATGGTTTTGATGTAAAATGGCTTCTTAAAATGGCATTATGACTTTACTTCATGGATTGTGTTCTTTTGCAAAGGAGAAGGATCCAATTTATAGGCAAGAGGCTTGAGGGATTGAGGGCTAAGATGCAAGGATGGGGAAAAGCTCATGGAGGGCTCAGATTGCATGAGAGGAGAGCACATGGATTGTGCTTCCTTACAACCAATCAGGGAGTGACACATGTCATAGGGTAAGAGGATGGAGGAAAGGGGAATGATGAGTCAAAAAAGGAGGCTCAAGGGATAAAATCTTCATTAAGACCCTCATAATGGCTTGTAAGAGCAATGAAAGGGCTTGGAAGAGTCATTTATGACCTAGTGGGCTTCATAAAGTTTTATGGTTGGGATATTTTGAGGGAGATGAGAGGAATTTTGACTTCGGCTTGATTAGGAAGGTTTTAAGCTTGCTTAAGATTGTGCAAATGATTAGAGGATGGATTAGGATAGTTTAGGATTAGCTTAGGGATATGCAAGTGGATGGCATTTAATGAGGGTGGGTGAAGGAGGAGATATTTGTTAACTTTGGCTTGGGTTAGTATGTCTTAACTCATTTTTAGAGACTGTGACAAGGTTAGGAGGGGATTAGGATTAGGTTTAAAGACATCTTCTAGAAGAGTCTAGACTTTGGATGAGGATAAAGACTTTTTAAAATAGTCTAGAACTTCCTAGGATGAGGATGAAGACTTTCTAGAAGAGTCTAGAACTTCTTAGGATGAGGATAAATTAGATTTTTAGGAAATAAATAAATTTTTATTTATTTCAAGGGTTTGGATTGAGGAGATATTTATTAAAACTTTTTTAACAAACATGAGGATTAATATTTAATCTTAACTAAATATGTTGAGTTGGGATTAGGGGTAGGAAATTATGGGATTAGCCTTTAATCAAAATTAAAGAAGGATTAGAAGATTTTGGAAGAGGTTAGTGGTCTTAAGGAAATTGGCCAAGTTTTGGGCAAAAAATAAATAATTTATTTATTTTGGGATTTTTGGTCAATTTATTAATTAAATAGTTAATAAATAAGGAAATAATGTTTAAATAATATTTAAACATTTTTGGAAGGGATTCCTTAATTAAATATTTTTAATTAAGATAAAGAAATTTAATGGCATAAAAATAAATTAATTAATTAAATAATTAATTAATTAATAAATAATGATGTCATCATGGACTTTTTCAGAAAATAAAAATACTTTATTTTCTAAAGGATTTAGGTGTCTACAGAAAGGTCTTAAAAACTCCAAACAAGAAAATATAATCTATAATAATAAATGATAAATATAAAATCTAGGAAAAATCCTTAATATATTTAACATATTGTAATTAAAATACAACAAAACACAAATATATTATACTAATAATGTATAAGTTTCACTACCACAAATTGCCACTCTTGTGTGAGTGCTTTTTCAAGGTCTCTTGTGGGGCATTTTACATCACTATTTTTGTCCTCTCTCCAAACACCAATAGAATCTAACCCTACAACAAACTAAATCATGGAAGCCCATCCACATAAGTCTTGAGGAGAATGTGGGCATCTCTCCATATACATCTATGATGAGGTAGGGTTCAAAAAGATCCCCCAATTCACAGACATGAAACTATTCACTAAAACTCATCACCCAATCTATCTAATGACATAGTATATGCAAACATGATTTCTAAGGTATGAAGCTAAGATTAAAAAGATCACACTACAAGATTCTCATCAATTTTCCATCAAAATTATACACTAAATTAATGTAGCAATATAAAATATCACACTTTAGTAATAAAAAAATCACTACAAAATTTTCATCAATTTACCATCCGCAAGATATTCAAGCATGGAAGAAGAAGTGAAGTGTTCAGACAAGCTGCATTTAACTGACTGATTTCTTCTACAACTTTGACAAATTAAAGAATCTTTAAGACCAAGACAATATAGTAATTTAGGAGTTGGTGATCAAAAAAGAGAGAATGAAGATCTTAGTAAAAGATTTCAAAATAGGAAAATGATTATAAAACAATATAGAAACATCCTTATGCCCAAATCTCGAAAAATTCATCATTCCAAGGCCTCTATGCAAGAGGTCAAAGATTGTAATATAGAAGTTTGATGAATCATTTCAAGAAATATGCTATACTAGAGTTGAGGTTAATCTGGAATTATACTAGGGTAGCAAGATCATTGTGTGGATGCATTTAATTCCGGGATAATGGAGTTGCTATTGGTTGATGACATCAACAAAGCAAGGGTTTCTGAAATCCATGAGACACCTATGATGAAGGTAAAGCACATCTCTCTTCCCTCACGGATGCACTGTTTGAGAGGATGCATTTCTATTGACAACTATTTCTTGGTTGTCTTTAGGCAGTCACAACATTAGGGTGAAGACATTGATGTTGGGAGTATAGAGCATGTGGGTCATGAAATCATGCTTGAAATTTATGTTATGGGTCTTACCATGAGCCAATTGAAGAGAATTCCTTTAAATGCAAGAGAATGCAGAATATCAGATTTGGAACAACTAGAGGCAAAATCTATGGTCTTTGCATCACAAAGTTAGCTTTTTCTATATAGTTGCATAGATGATCCTAGTTGTATCCTTTGGTATGTCCTAAGAACTATTGTACCTAAAGAATTTGTGCAGTTGCAACAATTAAATTAGATTAAAGCTCCAGAAGATGAAATAGAAATCACTATGGCATGCCCCAATTTCGGTTACATCTATCACATTTTTGAAAAGTTTGTGTTAATACCTAGGTTGTTTCCAGATGCTCAGGAGTATATTACTTTCAAAGTGGTACTTGAAAGTAGTAGATCAATTAACTGAATCAGCTACTATGTAATGTCCTCCACCATAGGCCCCCTAGAGATTTCTAAAAATCAAATTGATCTTATGCTTTTGAGTACGTTAAATTTTGGGATATTTTGGAAAAGCTTTCAAATTGTTTTTATAAAATTAATTCTTGAAATGATACTTATGAGATATCAAAAATATTATAATTGGTACTTCATTTGTAATTTTGTTTGGCTATATAACATTAAGAAAGAATTACCTATTCTGAAAAATGAAAACATAATTAGCTTGGTGGAGTGGGAAAACTAGCAATACCAACGATCTATTAATGTAATCTATCTTGAACAGGAACCCATGACCATAAAGATACCTCTTCACTATCTAGTCTAATTAAATATATGTACCATTAAGAACAATGTTGAATAGTATCAAATTCTTAATATATAAGGTGAATGACTTACATGAGGGTCATGCTACTCATGTTACCTATAACAAGGCTTTGTGAAAAGGCTGGGCCCAATACTACAACTAGTTTCCATAAGAAAACTTCCATTGAGTAGAATGAAAATCTCATAACTGAAATTACATGAGTAAATCAACCAACAATGAAATTATATGAGTAGTTCAACTAGCAGAAGCTTGAAGGCTTCAGATATTCTCCAAAAAATATGGTTTATGGTTTAGGTTATTTTTTATATTGAATGTCCTATTTCTATATTTTATATTAGGGTAAGTGCACCAAGTTGTGGTGCCAAAAAGGTGACACATTTTTATTTTTTTTCAATTTTCAATAGTATGTACTATAGCACACATGTGCTATGGCTTGGGTAACCTAATCCATAGTGCGTATGCACTTTGTAAAAAGCCAAAATATTATAAATGGGCTACATACCCATAGCCAATTCATTTATTTCCTATTTTCTAGTCTACCCTCCTCATAGTGCATATGCAGATTGAGAGAATATGACATTTTTACCACTTACCTTGCCAATATGCCTCCTTGCCATCGAAGTTCAAGATCATGAGCATGTCGTATGTTATCTAACTTTCTTTTTGCATTGTTTGATATGTTTTTTTATATTTTTTTGCATATTTTTTTTCAATTTTTTTAAATAAATATTTATTTATTTAGATTTCAATTGATTTCTTATTAGGAAATGTAAATAATGAATTGGCAAATCTCCACAAAGTTCAAAACCAAAACCCTCCACAAGAAGAAATTTTTTTTTTGCAACCTGAACCAATTGCAAGACCTCCTCCTAGCACATAAGAAAATATAATAAATGAAATAGAAAGAGGCAAAACTTAATTAGAAGGACTCATTGTTTAGTTAAAAGAATGTGGACAAACCAATCCAATGAGAGCTCAATTGGCATCATCCCTCAAATCCATTAAGAGCCACATAGCTTCTGCTAGTGGTCAATTAGATGTTTGGCAGGTTAAGAGGGAAGAAAAAAAAAGATATTATGCAAATAAATTATTAGATCAAGATGTTAAAAAAAAAGATATACCAAAATATAGAATATGTGCATTATTTAGAAAACCTAGTGAACAAGATACTGTTAGAGAGGGTACTAAACAGTTCCTCATCCATTGGTGCATACATGATGCTATTAGAAATAATTTTTGGGATAGATGGTGGATGCTTTTTGATGCCCCTCCTTGCAATAATCATGAGGTCCCCATGTATTTCTTAAGGAAATTGTATTGTGAGTTTGTCCTTGGGGAGATCCCCAATTATTTTGATATATTAGACTCTCGAGGTAGAGGTGAGGGGTCATCATTTGAGAGGCTGGGGGCATGTCATGACCTTAATGTAGTTAGGGCACCTGTGGTCAAGCCACAGGGTGAGCACGTGACTATTCCTTTAGTTGTGAAGGAACATGTAGAGGCCAGTGCTCTAGGGACTATTAGACCTTTGATGTAGACCCTAATTCTTTTCATGAGTCCATTATTTGAGGAGGTGCCTTCTACACATCATAGTTACATGCAAACATCATGTAGCTCCTTATGCACATTTGGTAGTGATGCTAAAGATGGTGCAGATGATGGGCTCGTAATTGATCAGTTCCTAAATGAGACATTTGGCATTGACACATAGGTAAATTAAAAATATATAGTAAACTAATTTGATCACATTTCATATGCATAGTGAATGGCTAATTAATTAGCAAGTATTGACGTTGTTCAAAATTGAAGTCAGAGTGTTGGCAGCCCTAGTAGCGATCCCTCAGCCCCATTTTTTTCCCCCTTGACGATTCCAAAGGTATGTATCAATTAAATCATTTAAATGAATACATATATTTATTAAGTAATCATATGAAGGATTGAGATTTTTTTTTTGAATGTGCATCAGCTCTCTATAGGACCTTCCACATTGACTACATACTCTGAGCATAGATGTGAGACAAGCTTCATAGAGGTACATTTGTTTCATGTTAATTTAATTCATTTGATTATATTTGTTTCATGTTTCATGTTACATTTAACATGTATTGTATGACATGAAGCTATTGACATCAGAGACTCCTCCTCATCGTTGGCAATCCACCAATCGTGGAGTGCCTACAACTATGGCTAGTTCATAAGCATTGACTGAGGTATGGAAGAATTTTTTTGGTTTTAGTTTTTATTTATAATAGTTAGTATCAAAATTTCTAATGCTATTTATAAGTGATTATATTGATTCAATTCTTGTAGGGTCTTGTCACACGTAATCATCGATGAGCCTTCGAGGTGGACTTGCAAAGTGACTATATGGTGGCAGTAAGAAAATAATTAATTTTGTGTGTACATATATTTGATTTTAATGTAAAATAATTATTGATTGATGTCTACTTTGTTTCTATCAGCTTTAGTTAGAGAAGAGCCTCAACAAGAGGACAAGTGAGCATGTGAGGAAGACCCCATCATTGCCAACATCTCCCTCCACATGACAATTGAAGGCCTCTAGAGATTTGTTTCTTTCCCCTCGTGGGAAGGAGAAGATATAGTTGATAGACATGTACATGTATCAGCATCATCAGACATATGTGTTGGATTTTATGTCAGTGGACATATTTGATATATATTTGATGTATATATGACAGTTTATATTTGATGTATGAAATTTGTTTGATGCATGACATTTTTAGACTTATAAAATTATTGGTTTATATATGATATGTTTGTTCATGTATGCCATTATTGGTTATCCTAATATATTATGTATTTGTTAGGGTACATGACATTATTGGTTATGATTTTATAGTATATGTTTGTTCATGTATGACATTAAATTTAATACCTAATTAGTTCAAAACTTTGATAGAATATTGATTAACAATAAACCTTATCACTATTTAAGCATAAGTTTATCATTTCCAATATGTCATCGTCATATGATCTATGATCTTGTTCATCTTCAAAGTTTTCCTTCTTTGTCATTTTTTTATCAAGCTTAATTCAATACCTAATCAGTTTGAATTTTTGATACAATATTGATCAGTAGTAAACTTTATTAGTGTTAAAGCCAAAAATTTATCATTTGCAATTTATGTCATTGTCATATTGATTTATGATCTTCTTGTTCATGTTTAAAGCCTACTTCCTATGTTATGCATCTAAACATTTATCATAAATTATTATTACAAACATATAACAAATCTAAAACTGAAAAAATACATTACATTAATTCCAAGGTTTAGTTATGATGTAGAGCCTAATAGGATTCTCAAGGTTTCATTAATTCCATATGTGAGATCTGCCATCATAGAATACCAATTGTAATGGGCACTCACATGTATTCCAATGCATATATTTCCTTATATAGACAATTGGTCAGTGTTTTACCCTATAGAAGATATAATTTAATAGGTAGAACTACTCAATCTTGTACTAAACTAGATAAGATGTTCTCTATTATGCATAATTTTTAGCTCTGGCATTTTTTATAAGAGTTTTTCAAGGTTGGGAACCACTTCAACATCCTTTGCATGGTTTAGAGGTAATTTCATTGTGGAAAAGGCTTATGCAAGGGAATGAGCCTCGTGATTTTGGCATTTACACAGAAGCAGAACTTGCTTCTTCAACTCCTTACACTCAACTCTTCATTGAAGTTAATCTTATAGTACTGAGAATAGATGCTACAAACTCCTAGGAGCCAAGGGACCTTGAACCTATGCTACATTTTCTAGAGGCATAGGAGAAGTTACTACATGCTTGAGTACTTCATAACATTTTGGATCATATAGTGATGCCCAAATTAATAACAACAGTAGATACTTATGATCCTCCTAGGGAGACTATGCCAATACATGCATGGTTACATCCTTGGCTTCCATTTTTGGGCCAGCGTATGGAGCCTTTATATCCAACCATTCATTATAAGTTGGGGAATGTACAAGTAGGTTTCTTATGGCTCATTAAGTGCATCACTTCTTGAGATTTTACTTCAATCCAAGGTCATGTCATCTTTTCCATTATTTTCCTTATTTATGAGTTGGGGATGAGAGTTTCAATAATGTCATAAAGTCCTCCAAAAGTATCCCCAACAAACTTTTAACTAGCTTGGTCTCATTTAATGGCTATTGGTCAACAATTGGAAGCTTGACATGAATCCATTAACCAATCCAAATGAATTTGACCAACTAAATATATATAAGTAACACTTTCTTATGATTATAAAATGATTAAAATTAGACACAATTATTTGTTTTAGTTTTATTCTATTTAGTATTGATACAAACTTTTTGTACATTATTTCTAGTGAAAAAAATAATAAAGTAATCAATTCAAAAATATGTGATTTCTGAAAAAACTTCTTAAGATGAAACATTAAAGAAAATAATTCCTTGTTGTTAACAAACTAATATATAAAATTTACATGGTAGGTCTAGTCATCAATAGTTTTTTATCATTTTAAAAAAAAATTGTAAAGTATATATATGTCTTTCCAAATGGTAAGAATTACCTTTAAAAAAGTTAATCACAATTCAAATTTGCTACAAAATCAATAGAAAAAAATGAAATCAATTTTGAACTACTTAAAGGCAAGACATAGAAATTTAACTTCTAGTTCTGTATCTAAATGCAAAGATCTATTATCATTCATTCATTATGTTTAGGCGTATCAAAATATTATCCTAGAAACAACAATATGATCCATCGCATAGCAACTTGTGGAATTAGACTTGTTGCAATTAAGGAGGAGAAGAACTTTGAAGATGAATACTATTATGGCATCATGTTGACACAAATATGATGCAACTAGTTCCTAGTTCTTTGAATTTGGACTATCTTGGCATTTCACCTATGCTAAATACAACCCACCTTTAGCCCTAATGTGAGTGGAAAAGATGACATCTCATTTTTTATGAGAATTGGACACACATGCTCCCACAAAATTCCCCAACTTCCAACCCAAAATTGGATGAATATTTTTAATGCTACACTTATGTTGATCCTAACACTTTGAAAAATAGGGTGTACATTATAGGATTCTCAAGATTTAATGAAAAATTAATGAAGCAAAGATCTAACTACTAAAAAGGTTTAAAAAGTTGTTCATCACTCTCACTATTGTTTCCTTGAATATTTTCCTTTTATCTCATTCCTTTGTAATGCCCTTACCTTATGCATTTATTATCATTAACGTTGTCTCTATAGTGATGCAAAATAGTGATGCATTGATTATTCCTTCATAAACCCTCATAATGATGCAAAATAGTGATCTCTTCCATTCTTTTGATAGTTTTGACACAATCTTATAAACCTATGGCACATTAGAATATGTGCCATATTAAGCCTACCTCTAATAAACCCTTAAGATCATGAGTTATGATGAGGAGGAAAATTTATGAACCCTTTATAAACTTATCCTTCTACACATCACACCATGTTTTCTCCATGATATTTTCAATGTGGGGGAGATAAATAGAAACTTATGAACTCTTGTAAGCCCCTTAATATATCATTATCTTTGTTAGGGACATTTAGATTTGGCATGCCCAAGAATGTTTGAGTGCTCAACAAGATGGGAAGAGGTTGGGGCTAGTGTTTACCTAGCCACTCAAAGCTAACAGAACAAATAGTTTCATCCCAAGAGGAAAGATGAGAGAGATTTGGCAGTTGGAAACTTTGTCCTTGTCAACACTACAAGTTTTAGCATCACCCGAGATGGCATTAGAAAATCAAAATGGAGTAAGATATTCAAAAAAAGAGAGAGGTTATTGTAGATATCTACAATGTAGTAGTATAGGAACTAGAATTGTATCCATACCTCACATGAGCTTTGAGATATACGCCATCAGAGATCATTTCCCTATGGCATTTAGTGACCCTTAGGGATGTTTTGATTAGGTGTTCCCAAGAATGTTCAAGCACTAATTAGGATGGGACAAGGTTGGTGATAGGGTTTATCCAACCACTTAGAACTAATGGAGAAGATAGTTTGATCCCACGATGAAAGGGGAGAGAGATTTGGCAGTTGGCAACTTTGTACTAGCCAACACTAAAAGTTTTAGCATCACCCAAGATGGCATTGTAAAATCAAAATAGAGTATGATCTCTAAAAGGTGAGAGAGGTTATTGTAGGTCTCCACAACACATTCCTATAAGAACTAGAATCAAATCCATACCTCACATGAGCTTTGAGATATGCCCCATCAAAGATCATAGATCTATGGCATTTAATGACCCTTAGGGACATTCCAATTCAGCATGCCCAAGAATATTTGAGCACTAAATGGGTTGGGATGAGGTTGGTGATAGGGTTTACCCAACCACTCAGAGCTAACAGAGTAGACAGCTTGATCCCACAATGAAAGGTGAGAGATATTTGGCAGTTGGCAACTTTGTATTGGCCAACACTACAAGATTCAACATCACCTGAGATGGCATTACAAAATCAAAATGAAGTAAGATCTCTAAAAAAAGAGAGAGCTTATTGTAGATCTCTACAACATGGTCTTATAGGAACTAGAGTTGTATCCACACCTCACACATGCTCTGAGATATGCCCTGCCAAAGATCATAGTCCTATGGCATTTAGTGACCCTTAGGGACATTCTAGTTTGGCATGCCCGAAAATGTTTGAGTGCTAAATAGGATGGGACAAGATTGGGGATAGGGTTTACCTAGTCACTTAGAGCAAATAGAGAAAAAAATTTGATCCCACGATGAAAGGTGAGAGAGATTTGGTAATTGGCAACTTTCTATTGGCCAATACTACAAGTTTCAGCATCACCTAAGATGGCATCACAAAATTAAAATGGAGTATGATTTGTAAGAAGTGAGAGGTATTATTGTAGGTCCATACAACATGGTCCTATAGGAACTAGAATCATATCCATACCTCACACGAGCTTTGAGATGTGCCCCGTCAAAGATCACAGCCCTATGACATTTAGTGACGGGACATGATGAGGTTGGAGATAGGGTCTACCCAGCAACTTGGAGCTAATAGAGTAGACAGTTTGATCCTGGGATGAAAGGTGTGAGATTTGGTAGTTGAAAAATTTGTACTAGCCAACACTAAAAGTTTCAACATCACCCAAAATTGTGTGATCAAAATGGAGTATGATCTCCAAAATAAGAGAGAAGTTATTATAGGTCTCCATAACACAGTCCTATAGGAACTGAAATCACATCCATACACCACACAAGCTTTGAGATATGCCCCATTAAAGATCACAGCCCTATGGCATTTAGTGACCCTCAGGGACATTTTGGTTCAGCATGCCTAAGAAAATTTCAGCACTGAATGAGATAGGATAAGGTTGGGGATAGGGTTTACCCAGCCACTTGGAGCTAACAAAGTAGACAGTTTGATCCCATGACAAAAGATGAGATAAATTTGGCAGTTGGCAACTTTGTACTAGCCAACACTACAAGTTTCAGCATCACTCGAGATGGCATCACAAAATAAAAATAAAGCATGATCTCCAAAATCCAAGATATTTTATTGTAGGTCTCCGCAACATGGACCTATAAGAACTAGAATTGCATCCATACCTCGCATGAGCTCTAAGATATGGCCCATCAAATATCACAGCCCTATGGCATTTAGTGACCCTTAGGGACATTCTAGTTTGGCATGCCCGAGAAAATTTGAGCCCTAAATGATATGGGATGAAATTTGGGATAGGGTTTACCTAGCCACCCAAAGCTAATAGAGCAAAAAATTTGATCCCACAATGAAAGCTAAGAGAGATTTGGCAGTTGCCAACTTTGTACTGGCTAAAATTACCAGTTTCAACATCACCTGAGATGGCATCACAAAATAAAAATAGATTATGAACTCCAAAAAGAGAGAGAGGTTATTTTAGGTCTCCATAACATGGTCTTATAGGAACTAAAATTGCATCCATACCTCACACGAGCTCCGAGATATGCCTTATCAAAGATTATAGCCCTATGGTATTTAGTGACCCTTAGGGATGTTCTGGTTTGGTGTGTCTAAGAAAATTCGAGTGCTAAACATGATAGGATGAGGTTGGGGATAGGGTTTACCCACCTACCCAAGGCTAATGGAATAGAAAGTTCAATCCCATGACCCTTTTTCCACTAAGTTGCAAATTTGAGCAACTTTTACAACTTTCAACAATGCAACTTTGCACAAAAAGTGCAATTTTTACATTTTTAACTTGATTCCAATTCTAAAACTTGGAAAAGGTTTGGCAATAGTAAAATAACTTATTTCCAAATGCTTATCCCTTCACCAATTCCCAAACTCCTGAAAAGTTGTCAGTTATTTTACAATTTTGCTTTGATAACTTTTGTAATTTTTTGCAATTTTTTACATCTTAACTCCTAGATGCCTAAAACTTAACCTAATGACCCTAATGACCTTTATAACCATATAAGAAACATAAAAAAGTCTTTTTTCTTGAAAATCACCTATATTACTCATTTTTATGCCTAAAAAGTGTCCTGTGGTGTAACAGTAGAGACTTGGTCCAAAAAACCAGATCTCATCTTTTGATATGTTATAGAGGAGCGAAATGGGTATCCTAATCTACAATTTATTTTCTTGATGTTATAGAAAAATGTGGAAAAAAAGCAAGAGGATAGAATTTTATGTAAGAGGACAAAATTTTATGATTTTTTTCTCTTTTTACATCATCACAAATGGAAGAAATGAAGAAGGAGCCTAATGTTCAAGTATAATAATCTATCTTTTGTTAGCTAGTGTTTTTCATGAGTTCAGGTATACTAATCTATCTTTTGTTATGATTGAGTTCAATATTTTAGTGTTCTTGTTGATTAGTGTTGAAAATGATTTGAGATTGGAGTTAGTGATGATATGAAGGGTCTAAATGGTATTCATGCTTGTTGTTTTTGTTTGGTGTAGAAGCATAAAGTGGACACACAAAACTACAAGGTACACAAGGATGTATGATGCAGAGACCTGCATTTTAACCTTAAGTAGGCTAACTCAACTTGAGCATTCAACAAGAAACTTAGAATCAACTCAAGGAATCAGTCCTATTCAAATGTCAAACAAAGTTCTCCAACTTTGTAAATCACTTCCACAACTATACCAGTCAAGTTCACCTTCCCACTTCCTTATTCCAATCTCTCATTTCAACAACTTCATCCTAGGCCACCTAGTGTACCTAGTTCCTCCAACACACCAAAACTCAATTCTGACCTCAACCCTTGATCCTAACACCTTAGACCATCTTAGCATAATACATTTGTCATGTTCCAACTCCCCATTCACTCCTATCAACCCATCTTTCACCATTCTTTAACTATGGCCTTTTAGGCCTGTCTAATACACTGCCAACACTGAAATCAACATTTCATTCCCAAGATTCTCAAACAACCTATCAATGTTTTCACACTTTTGAATACCCTTTTTAGACATATTAAATTCATATCAGTCTTAGTTTCTAACTTTTAAACTGGTGAAGACTTCCTTCACAACCTACCCTTTAATTAGGCCTAATTAGCCCTTGCTCAAAGAATGAAATTATTTATCCCTTTACTTCCATGACTCAAAAACCTAAAATAGTCTTAGGAAATGTATTAAATAAAAGGATTTTCAAGTTTTTTTAAGCATCCATGCATATCTATGCACACTTCCACCAAACTCTCATTTCTTGGGCTAGAAATCAAGTGTTTTAGAAATTTTTTGGTGTAGAGCACCTAATCCTCTTTATTTTATTGATTTAATAAGGTATAGGGATAGATCTAATGATCTCCCTATGACCATTCACCTTGGTAGTGGACACAAGACCCCATGGGGAAACCATAAGCCTTGGGCATCAATTGGTCCAATAAGTGGATTTTTGGTTATTTCTATGTTTTCTAGGCATATCTAGGTGTTTAGAGCTTTAATAAGATCCCTAGGAGTTTTTAGAGTCAATTTGCAAACATATTTGCAATAAAAGTTGTCTTAGCACAAAAATTGAAAAATTACAAACAAGTTGCTTAGCAACTTTTGCAATTTTCTTGACAACTTTTCAAAATACAACTTCCAATAGCTAAAACTGACCAAGGGTTGTTTAAATCAGTTGTAAATAGCCTGTATAGGCTCTAAGAATTTGAAGAGGGAGATATATAGAGGTTTTAGTTGTACTTTCTTTCAAGAATCAATAAAATTCATATTGTTCCAACACTTTTCTCTGATTTTTCACATGTTGTATAGAATCCACTAATTGGGTGATGAATCTTCTACACTGAAAAAGTTGGAGTTACCCATTTAGAAGGTTTTGGCTTTGATTTGAAGAATTTATCATTTTTTTTGAAAAAAGTTATCAAATTTTTTTCCTTGGTGGTTCGTGAAACCCTTGTTTTGAGGGTTTGGACAATAAAATGCCCCTAACTTGAGATTCCACTAGTGGATTTCTCTCTTCTCTAGTATCGAGCAAGTTAGGGTTGTATATTATCTTATTTTTTTAGTTTTGGAGTAGGAGGACAAGTTGGTGAATTTTGGAAGGAAGCCTTAGGTCAAATATCTACATGTATTTGACCTTGTTTTGGAGAGATTAGAGTGGATAGAATTATGGAAAGAGTTTGGGGACTTGGTGTCAAAACAAAGTGCCCTTGTTTGAGCCTGAAGAATAGTCTAGAAGTGGAGATTTGATTTCATGCACCCATTCTTGACCATTTTCCTTGAAACCACACCTAAAGTAGCTAATTAGGCCTAAGTACTTAGTGCTGGTTGTGATATGCTAGAGTGGAGTTGGTCTCTGAAACTTTGGAGTTTGTTAGAGCTTGGAAAAGGGTACTTGAATTAGCATTTTATTCCTCAAGTCCTTTGATGATTTTTAGAGTTATTGGTAAAAATTAGTTTTAGGAGACTTAATAGGCTACTAGGTATAAAATTGCAAGTTGAGTTGTGGGTTGTTCAAAGTACAACCAGTGGTTGGTTTGCCTTATTTGTGTTGAGATTAAGTTGCCCCAAGCCCTTGCTAGTGGTGGAAAAGCCTAGAACATCAAAATCCTCATTTTGCCCATTTTGACTAATCACTGTGTGTACATGAGCTCCATGCATGCATGCCTATCTACCATGATCCAACTCTTCACCATGGTGTAGTGCACCTAACCCTCTCTCTTTTAGTGATGTAATAAGGATCTCCCTATGACCCATCCACCTTGTAATGGACACAAGACCCCTTGGTACAACTATAAGCCTTGGGCATCAATTGGTCCAATAAGTAGATTTTTTGTCATTTTTATGTTTTCTAGGTATGTCTAGGTGTTTAGAACATTAATAAGGTTCCTACATGTGAGGAAATTACATTTACAAACATGCTTGCAATAAAACTTGTCATAAGCACAAAATTGCTAAAAAGTTGCTTAGCAACTTTTGCATTTTTGTTGACCACTTTTTGAAATGTAACTTCTAATGGTTCAAAACTCTCAAGGGGTGGTTAAACCTATTGGAAATGGCCTATTTAGGATTAGAGCATTTGAGGATGGTGAGGATGTGAAGATTTAATTGTAATTTGCTCCCAAAATCAATAAAATTTGTTGATTTCTTGTGCAATTTATTGGTTTTTTTCTATATAGTATTGAATATAAGGTCTACAAGATGATCTTTGGAATCTAAAAAGTTGAAGCTATCTTTTTAGAAGATTTTGGTGTTAGTTTGGAGTTTTCATCATTTACCTTGCAAAAGTTATCAATTTTTTTAGGGTGTTGGTCTGTGAAACCCTTAATTTTAGGGTTTGGTCATAAAAATGACCCTAACTTGAGTTCCTACTAGTGGATTTCCTTCTTCCTTGGTATGGAGCAAGTTAGCGACGTGCTCTATCAAATTTTGGTAGTTTGGGAACAGGAAGTTGTGTTGGTGATTTTTGGGGACGAGCCCTAGATCAAATATTCCCATGTATTTGACCTTTGTTTTGGAGAAATTTGAGTGGATAGAGTGATGGAAAGGGTTTGAGGACCTAATGTTTGAACAAAGTGCCCTCATTTTAGCCTTAAGAACAACCTAGAAGTGGAGACTAGATTCCATGCACCCATTTTTGACCACTTGCGTTGAAAACCAAGCCTAAAGTAGCTAATTAGGTATGCGTACTTGGTTGTGGTTAGGATATGCTAGTGTGGAGTTGGTCCTTCCAACTTTGGAGTTAGTAAGAACTAGGAAAAGGGTGCTTAAATCTATAATTTATTCCTTGGGGCCTTTGGTGAGTTTTAGAGTTATTGGTCAAAATTAACATTAGGAGACCTAATAGGCTTCTATGCCTAATCTTGCAAATATGGTCAAGGGTTGTTGGGAGTGCAACCAATAGTGGATTTACCTTATTTAGGTTGAGTCCACTCATAGTGAATCAACCACCAAATAGGTTTGGAAGTGTTTGGAGAAGGGAGATTGGAGAAACCCTCAAATCAAGGGTTTAAGAGAGGTATTTTGGGGTTTTTGATGTTACAAGTGTGTTGGGTTGATTTCCTCTTGGATTTAGAGGTTTGAACCATTTAATAACACTGTCCAAGGTTTGAAAACTTGGGGATATTTCTATGATATAGTTTCTTTGTAAAATGACCCATTTTTTATGCTTTTTGGGGTCACATAGTGAGGACAATCATATACTTTACAAAACAACCTATCCTTTTGTTTTAGTATGTTAAGGTGTCCTAAGAGACCTAATTGACAAATTAGTAGCCCTCCAATAGCACAAAAGTCTAAATAACTTAAAATTTATCCAAATCACTTAAAAAGATAATTATGTCTTTGGAAACCCTTTTCAAAGTACTAAAACATATTAAAATCTTTCATATGGTCATTTTGGACCAACACCCTTGTTTCTGACTGATGCCCTATTTTTGAGCATGAAAATGGCTAATTTAACAAAGCAAATCCTAGTATAATAGACTTCCAAATCTTGTAACTTTCAACAGTCATCATTCATGGCATAAGACCCCCAATTCCATAAGCAATCTATCCCAGACCTATTGGAACCCCAAAATCTGAAATTACCTTCTTTCAAACCCTCAAATCTAGGTATCACCAATATCACCCTTCCCCAAACTTACAGATCAAATTTGTTGATCATACACCTTTACATTGGTCATATAAGATGGGATCTATGATGCAGAGGTGGCAAGGGAATATGGTGGATCCAAGGTCCAAATAGAAACTCAATCAAATGCATAACTGAATCTAGTGACCAAAAGTGTCTTCAATAAGTGAAATGGTAAATTATCCACCAACAAGTATTATGATGTGATTTGATAGCCATAAAATATGTAATCCAAGGTAATTGAACAGGTTTTCAGACTTTCTTCAATTGTATAGACACCAAAACTTCAATATTCCTCAAACTAGGCCTAATAACATGCCTTGTAGCCCTACAACAGCACTCACAAGGATTTTTATTCAAATCTTTCCAAAACACTAGGAAAATAAATTATATATTTGAGTACCCTTTATGGATTTCCTTAACATATCAAAAGGATAGGGTAGGTTTCTTTGGAAGGTATATGACTATTTTCATTGTTTCCCAAAATTTTAAGGCTTAATTCTCATGCATTTACAAAGAAAGTGCTAACCATTGAAACTCCCAAGGTCCAAATATTTCCATAGTGTCATGAATAGGTTCAAATAAAAGTAATATGAAGTCAATTTGACTCCAAGAGGTTTCTAGGTACCAAAATCCCAAATTGTGCCCTCAAAACCCTTAAATTTAGGTCTTCCTCAATGTCATACTTCCCAAAGTTTCTTGCAACAAATAAAGGTTGGAACACCTTGTATACAAAATTTCTATACACGTTCCATCATAGAATAGTGCCCTTGTTTGGCCAAAACTCTCTAACCTTCAGCCTATCCTCCAAATTCACTTAGTTTCTTAGTCTTCTTTATGGTGATGACCACATAAATTAATCAAACTTGCATTTCCAAGATTAGTAAGATACTATACATGTTAAATTGATATTATGTATGTCAATAAGATGCCATTATATGAGAATTAGAGTGCTACATTCATAGAATGACATTCATAGTGTGAAATCTACACAAAACTATCTTAAAATCAGATTTTCCAAAGATTGAATAGTACCAAAATGATTAATAGTGACTGTAGTAGGGTTTTGAGAACATGAAAGAATTCAAAGAGACAAAATATGAATGATCAAAAAAAATTTCAAGGCAATCCAATCAATAATAACTTTGAATCATACCAAAAAACCCTTTAACTTTGCAAGAAATTAGGTTTTTTATTCAATTTTCTATAGCAGTCCATACCATGGATTCTCTGCTGGTACAATGTATTTCTAAAACATTTAATAAACTCCTGTCAACTACCCCAACTGATCCAAATTGGTTGGATGGTTTAATTTGGCTTTAAACAATAAAGAAACTAATTCCCTCCTAAATGTCCATGATCATTATAATTTGAAAATTCAAATTTATAACTTTGTAACTTTTGAATTTTTTAAATTGCTAAGTGATGAAACTTTACCGAATCATTTAAATGGTCTTATTAACCTATTAAACATACTAGTTTATCCTATTAAAAAGACTAGTTTATCTTAAGGACCCTAGGACCTAAATTATCCTTATTTAAGGCATTTATACCTATTTCCCTAGATACTAAATGCCCTATAGGTCTTAAGGACTCAAGGTCTATAGAAACACCAATGAGTCTCAAGCCTTTACAAATGGGCTGATATCAACTTGAAACTAGTACTAACATTCTCAAACATTATAACCTCCATCATGAGCCACTTAGTAAGGTAGTGCTATGAAGGATCACTACAATGTCTTGTGAAATGCCTTGTATTGTCTTTGTAGAAAATATTTTTAAAGGTAACAGGTATGTTAAGAAATCTGAGAAGTTTCCAATACCTATGCATGTTCTTCATATATTTTTGAAGTGAAGCTCAACTACCAACATCTACTAATTAGTGCATGCACGTGATCTCCATGCATTCTGCATTTTCAGGATAAATAAGTCAAATGCATACTCAAGTTTAGTTTAAAACCAAAAATGGTATTTTGGAGTTTACATACCAAAGGTTCATCATTTGAACTCCTTGCACTTGTATCTAATGATATCCCTATTTGGTCTTGATCTATTATAGTTTTTAGTTCCTTAGCTCCCTTAGATTTTCTTCCACTTCCATTTGTAGGTGTGTTCACAGATGCAACTTGTTTACTCTTTTTTCTTTGTCCTCTTTTAGTTACAAACCAATATTAAAATCACATTAAATATTGGAAGAAAATCAAAAAATACAATAAAAGTTGTTAACATAGGACCCATTTTATGGAAGAGTAAATTACTTTTAATTCTTGTCAAATCCATCAATAAACATTTTATATCCTAAAATATCAAAAGTTCCATTTGTTTTTAGTAGACCTAAATAGTCTTTTGGTTCTCTCAACTTATACAAGCTAACCAACATTATCTTGATAGAGAACTATATCTGTAACTGCCCCATTATCATTAGATCAAGACCTATTTTCCTTCTTACTTTTTGATGATTGTGATCCTCTACAATCCTAGGAATAAGATGATTAATGCACAATGGTACTTGAAAAAAAAGTACTAATAAACATTAGGGATGTGAATTTATAATACCATTTCATAGATGATTTTTGCGTTTCACCCTTTATCACTGGTGCTTTGACTTTATTAGCCCTCTTCTTTGGTGACTTGCAAATGAAGAATTAGCATAGTGAAAAGTCTAAGATAAGATTAATCTATAAAATTAGAGAATGCCAAAAATTGAATCTGGCTTGTCATTAAGAATTATCCATTTTTACAAATCCTTTCTTTCTGACTTGTATGATAACCCTTGCTTGATGAGTATTTGAAACTTCTCCCATTATATCCCTAATTTCACTAGTTTGAAGTTTCTAGTTACATCACACAATCATGACTTTAAATCATAAAGCATTCACATTCTAACAATTTTCTTTTTCTTTCATTACATTTTGATCTAAACAACAAATTCTAAATTTTCACTTATTCAAATGACTAATCTAAAAATGGGTTCTATTAAAGAATCTAATATAAATTCAAATAATGTATCTAGATTGTAAACAAATACAAAACATAAAATTTATGATTTAAACTTATCTCATCACTTACACATAATAACAATACCCACCTTGTCATGTGGACAGTCTTGGGGGAGAGGTTGCAACATTGTATTTGGGTCTAATTCAACCTAATGAGCCAATTGGATATACTGTACATTTTAATGTCTCAAGTATTGCCTCGTGGTCTAACTCATGAACTTTCCAAGGAATTTTATTATGTGATTTTCCACCATATTTTATCAAGTGGACATTTGATGCAACAACAAGGTTTGAATAATGAAGAATCTTCCTCTCTATTTTCCAATCTTTGAATAACCAACATTTAGGGTTCTTCATAGAATATTGTCGAAGCCATGTGCTGGTTACAACCACCACACTGACATGGTACTCTAAACCTTCACCATCTATAACCAAGTTATCCAAAAAAAATTTGGCTTGGAAACAATGACACAAATAATAATCTGTCACTTCTTCATTGTCTTTAGGTGCAATAATAGCAAAAACATGGCCTACAGTGACAAATGTACAAAATGTGGTCATTAATTCAAAAAATACTTAGGTAAAAGTTATAAAGTTACATATTGAAATTACAAAGATGTATAAATATATATATTAACAGGTTGCACTAGATTAGACAAGCAGTCAAATTCAATAGACAAATCCATCTCTACCATTTCTAGTGCTTGTAGGGGATGATAGGTGTCAATTGGGTCCAAAACCCAT
Source organism: Cupressus sempervirens (assembly GCA_028749045.1). NCBI lineage: Eukaryota > Viridiplantae > Streptophyta > Pinopsida > Cupressales > Cupressaceae > Cupressus > Cupressus sempervirens. The sequence continues at coordinate 674,240,241 of CM053793.1, read as the reverse complement.
ATATCTCATTTGTCCACCCATTCAGTTGACTCAAAGTCATCCCAATTTTTCTCTACACATGATGGACAATAGCATGCCATTTTTCATGGGTGGATACTCCATGAACCTACATAAGAGATTCTAAAAGAGTGAAACTCACTAGATCTTGTTAGTGTGCAACAATCCTCATATGTTGCAGTGTTAGTATTATCTATCAACCAAAAAAATCTACGAACCATAGACTCAACTTCCTTACCTAAAACCATTGTAGCATTACACCATTGGACGATGGATTTTGCATCTATCAATATTGCTCCATCTTTGTACTTTAGTTCTTCATGAGCTAAGGCTCTTTTGATGCATGTGCCTACACCATTGTGCTCTCCCTTTCCATGACTAGCCCCTATGAAATTCTATATATATTAAATTCTACACAAGTTGTGCCTCCTGCTCAATCAATAGAACATTCGTGCATTCTTGAATTGAGATGTGCAATTATTTGACCAAATAATGTGTTGATGATATAACAATGCCCCTGCTAGCCAAATCTCCATAAAATAGTTGAAAACAACTATGTACAAACTCTATAGAATATGATCAATCATCATTGATGTAAAATGGTACTCCCTCAAAATTTTCCTATCATCCTCTATACTTGTAGGTGAATGCATGAATGTTATGTGAAGAAATATGGAAACATGTTGAGAAGTATAACGGTTTTCTTGCACTTCATTTTGTGGTTGTAGTGTGTAGTTCTCTACAAAATCTACAATTGAAATAATGGTATCCATTGGAAACATATCCTTGCACAACTTGAATTGAAAATCTAGCCATCAAGCTCTATGTGTATGCCTTGCATACTTGTAAATAATCTTTTCACAAAAAATCTTCATTAACTCATACACTGGAATCTATTCAATGACTAAATCACATCTTTTACCCTGTTTCCCATATTTTAGAGCATACATCACTATCTTAAATTTTTTGTAATCGACTATTTCATTTTCAATTGCATGTGTACTATCCATATCTTGACAAGTTGATAAAAGTTGTAAAGAACCACAAAATAAGCATGTACCATCCAAACACGATATCTTGTAAATTTTTTGGCTGTATCATATTTCACATAAAATGTTGGATATAGATTCCCTTGAGGATCTTGGTGGCTCATTCATGTTAGAATCCTGCAAAACAAAATTAGAATGCAAAAACACACATATATGCCTAAAAACATCAAAATGGTTAGAAAATTCAATATGTATCTTACAACAACAAGATGTGTGTGTGTGATTTATCTTCACATAAAAAGTTTTACCCATCTCAAAAAGTTTGACTTATTCAAATTTGAAGATACATACTAATAAATTTTGCAAAAAATTGTGTCTGAGTTGAGTCCAAAAAATGTTTTGCATGTGGGTTGCTCTTTTGGTTACCAATCCTCCTTCTCACAACATCTCTTTGATTAGGGGAAACACATGTATTATTTTTCATAAAATCTTTGATCAATGATTTCAAAGCTTTTCTAATTGTTTTATCCTTTCGCGGTAGTCTACCACTAAATGTCCATAATTCATTTTTTGTTGGATCCTCCAATCTCTCATGCCTTAGCATGGCTCTCCTTAGAGTACCTCTACCAATTGTTAATGTTTTATTTGTCTTTCTCATGATTTGAGCTTTCTTCATTTGGTTACTTACTATTGTTGATGTAAGTATTTGTCTTGTGATATTACTATCTTTGTTACATGATTTAGAACCCACTTTTTCATAAGCACTCATTAGATTCTTTACAATGCTTTTTTCATTTGAATCATCCATCCTTCTTAGCCCAAGAATCTTCACGATAGGCCTAAATTTCAAATTCCTCATCATTTCAAAAAATAATTAGCATTGACTCGTAATATTTAATTCTTCAAAAAATAATCTCCACATATGATTACTTTTCTTTGACAAGTACGCTTGCTAATCTTGTTAGGCATTGATTTAAAAATGTCAGTATCAATATCAATCAAATATTTTGATCTTCTTAAAAAAATTCTACAAGGTGTTATAATCTCTTCCATTCCATCAACATTTTGAACATCAACATAAGATTGAGTGTATTGCATACCTTGAACAGAAGATGATGTGCCTTGGCAATAAGATGCAAAAGATGGAATATCACCTACTTGATGTATTGATGTTGTGTCTTCAATGTGAGAGAATGATATGACTCCAACATTGGAAGATTGTGTAGCTTCACAATTCAATTGTCTTCTTGAGCATAACAGTCTCATTTGTTCTCTTTGTCTTTCCAATTCTTCCTCTTTGTTTCTTTGTATCAGTGATTCTTGATCCTCTTCAAAAGTCAATTCTTCATTATTGCTTTGCAATTTTCTTTGTTCATGTAGTAGTTTCATTTTATCTCTTTTAATTGCCAAATCTCTCTCCGTATCTTCATTTTTTTGAGTTTTTGGTTTCTTCCTTGGCATGATGATAATTCCTACATGTCAAATTATTCAAGCATCTGAATTACTTACAATGTGTAAATTACAAATCATTCAAATACAATTAAAAATTACAATTATTTGAATGAATACACAATCTATATCAAACAATTGTCAAATTTCTAACCATTTCAAAATAACATTTCATTCAAACATACAAATTTCAATGAATTGACTATATATTAAACAACATGTCAAATCATAATACAATTTGTATCTGTATATCAGCACACAATATTTAAAAATGATTTCACTAACCTTTTCTATACAAAGAATATTCAAAAAGTCTTCAAATTGTGTATCCAATGATTGAATTTGGTATTTGCTAGCTTCAAAAAGTCTTCAAATAGTGTTTGCTATGTTGAAACCCATGTTTTTTGTTAGAACAACAAAATGCACAATAGACCAAAAGCAAAGAATGGATGAAATGGGACCCAAACTTGCTTTTTGATCATTTTTGGGTGATTTGACATAACACATCTCTCCTTATCCCACAATCCCCCATCCCCTACTCTCTCTCTCTCTCTCTCTCTCTCTCTCTCTCTCTCTCTCTCCTCTTACTCTCTCTCTCCTCTGCCATTTCCTACTCTCTATCACTCTCCCTCTCCCATTGCCTACTCTCTCTCACTCTCCCTCTCCTACTCCCTCTCCCATCCCCTACTCTTTCTCTCCCATCCCCTACTCTCTCACCCTCTATCCTCTCCCATCCCCTACTCTCTGTCTCACACACTCTCATACCCCCTCTTTCTCAATCTACTCTCTCTCCCATCCCCTACTCTCTCTCTCTCTCTCTCTCTCTCTCCCCTCTTCCATCCCTTAATCTCTGAGCTCTCTCTCAACTCTCTCATCCCCTACTCTCTCCCTCTCTCCATCTCCCACTACCTACTCTCTCTCTCTCTCTCTCTCTCCCTCTCCCACTACCTACTCTCTCTCACCCTCTCTCCTCTCCCATACCCTACTTTCTAGATCTCTCACACACACTCCCATCCCCCCTCTCTCTCCCCCTCTCCCACTCCCTCTCCCACTGCCTACTATCTCTCTCTCTCAAGTTCTCTCTGTAAGAATCTACCTTAGTAAAAAATTTACCCAAGACCAAGGAACTCAAAACACAAGCACAAATTAGACTAGAGTATGATCATAATAACTATATAGTATTCAATACAATGTACAAGTATACTAGGAGTGCTTAAATATAAAGGCCTTTAAGATGCATCTAGAATGCCTCAAAATTAGCATCATGATAACTCATACAACTAGATACATGTCCACTAGATATGGGTTATCCTTCATTAAGCATGGAAGTAAGTGCGATGATGAGAGGATAAGCCTACAATGGTTTGACACATAAATTAGTGTTGTAGACAACATGTGCTAAATTAGGAGTGTGAAAAACTATGTTGTCTACCTGATAACCCAAAAAAGTTGCACAAAATCCTAAGTGTGTCATAAAGAGAAATAAAAAAATAATGAAAAATAATAAAATAATGCACTAACTTAAGTAAACTTAAGTAAAGTGTAAATAGTAAATACCTATTTACACCAACACCCCCCCTTAAGTGCAACTTAGGGGAATGCACTTAAGCTCACTAATGCATAATGGGTCCCAGCTATGAGGCCATGTTAGGTACCCTTGTACAAAAGAAATGCTAAAATGATGCAATGAAATCACTCATAAAATGGAAAAAGAGGGAAAACATCATGGGAAAAATCCTCCTCCAAAAAGAGAGATGAGTACAATAAAGAAGATGAGAGAGAAGAAGACCTCAAAAGAGAAAAAAATCCCTCCCAGAAGAAGAAGAGAGAAGTCAAGGGACTCCCCTTTCTACAACATCCCACACCCCCAAGAGATCTTGTAAATGAATGTACTTGACCTCGATGAAGGGTTTGGTGAAGATATCAGTGACCTGCTCTATTGTAGGATAGTACTATAGTGCAATGATCTACTCATGTATAAGCTCTGTGATATAGTGCATATGAACCTCAATGTGCTTTGTCCACTGATGCTAAACTAGATGCTTAGAGATTTCAATAGTACTTTAGTTGTCATAATGAATAATTGTAGGCTTAGGTAGATCAAATCCAAACTCCTCCAAGATATTCTATAACCAAAGAGCCTCTGTAGCTGCATTGATAGCTCCTCAATACTCATCCTTTGTGGAAGAAAGAGCAACATTCTTTTTATTCTTACTTTTCCAACAAATAGGGCTAGAACTAAGGTGAAATATGTACCCTAAAGTGGACTTGTGAGAATCTAAGTCCCCTGCATAGTCTGAGTCTATGTATCCAACTAGTTGAAGTCCTGCACCTACTGCATATTGTATCCCATTTGTATATGTACCCTTAATGTAGTGCAAAATGTGCTTGAGATCCTTCTAATAAAGCTCATGAGGCTCTTACATAAAGCATGAAACCATTGCAACTACAAAAGAAATATTAGGGCATGTGTGTGTCAAGTAGATAATGCTCCCAACTAACTATCTGTATAAAGTAGCATCAACAAGTGGAGTGGTACACTTAGCCTCTAGCTTGACACCTGATAGGAAGAGAGGAGCAGGGTTGCAGTTACTCATGTGAAATTAAGAAAGCAAGTCAATATCATTCTTGGGTTGTGAAAGTGATATCCATGCTAAATACTATGTGATCTCAATGCCAAGGAAATAATGTACCAAACCCAAGGCTATAATGGAAAATTTGTCCTGTAGAGAGGTCTTGACACTAGCAATGATGGATGAAGTGCTCCCTATAATGATCAATTCATTGACATAAAGCACTAGTATCAAGTGAGAGTCATCTTTATAAAAAATGTAAAAATTTGAATTAGAGTGACATCTGGTGAAACTTGTTGAGTGGAGGAAGGAATCCATATTGGCATACCAAGTTTGAGGAGCCTATTTTAGACCATTAATAGACTTCTTCAATCTACAAACCATAGTAGAGTCCTGTACAAACCCATGTGGTTGCTCCATATAAATTTTCTCATGAAGATCACCATTCAAAAAAGTGCTTTTAACATCCATCTGGTGTACAACCCATCCTTGAGTTGTAGCAATTGCTAGTGTCAGGTGAATAGAATTCATCTTGGGAACTGGTGCAAAAGTCTCTGTATAGTCAAAACCTAGAACTTGTGAGAAACCTTTGGCAACTAGTCTAGCCTTATGTTTATTCATAGTCCCATGCATTACAAATTTGGTTCAATAGATCCACTTACATTGAACCACTTTTCTTCCCTTAGCAAGGGGAACTAAGTCCCATGTGTTATGTTTCATCAAGGAATCATATTCTTCCTCCATAGCCTTGTCCCATTTTGGAATCGCTAATGCTTCCTTAAAAGACTATGGATCTAAAGCAATGGCTATATATGCATGCAGAAATGACTTGTGTTGTGACCTAGTCCTCTGAGTATTTAAAGGATTTCCCACCAATGAACTTGTTGCATCAAGGGTTTGCTATGCCCAATGAGGTTTAGTGGAAGAAGAAGAAGAAATGACCTCAATTGTTTGTTGACCTTGCAGAGGTGGTGTCCTATGAGTCAAAGTTGGAGGAATCTCATCTTTCAAGTCACTTTTATCACTATGATCACTATCCGCGAAGGAGGAAGAAGGAGGAGTTGAAGAAGCCAAGCTTGGACATGTCTCTTCAAAGTGAACACTAATTTCATAAAAGATTTCATGAGTCTCTGGATCCATTAGTTTGTATGCCTTGAGATGATCATGATATCCAACAAATATGCATGGTTTTCTTTGTGGTTCTAGTGCCTTTCACTTTTGTGGAGGTATCCTTGCCCATGCTATACAACCCAAAACTTTGAAGTGTTTAACACTTGGTTTTTTGCCACACCATACCTCAAAAGGTGTTATTCCATCTAAGGCTTTATGCAAACTTTTTTTTTGGATGTAGTTGACATAGCACATGGCTTCAACCCAAAACACTTGATCTAGAGACTTGTGTTGAAGCATGCAAGTGGTCATTTCCTTAAGGGTTCTATTCTTTCTTTTAGCTACACCATTCTACTATAGTGTGTACGCAGCTAAATGTTGAAGATCTATACCCTCATGTGTGCAAAAGTCTATAAGCCTGGACATGACATATTCTTTGCCATTATTTTTCCTTAGGATCTTGATGGCTTTCACTCATTTTTCTCAACTTGAGCCTTGAATGTGATAAAGTTGTCAAAGAATTCACTCTTATGAACAATAAAAAAGACCCAAGGGTACCTTGAAAAGTCATCAATAAATGTGAGAACATAGCGGGCCTTACCAAAGGATGGTACTAGAAAAGAGCTAGCTACATCACTATGAACCAATTCTAGAATAATAATTTCCTTCCAAGACTTCCCCTTGTCATATTTCTCTTTGGGATGTTTACCTGCTTCACAACCTGGACATACACCCTCTTAAAACTTGACTTGAGGTAGACCAATGACCATTTCCTTACTACTAAGTTTCTAAAGGTAGCGATAATTAAGATGTCCAAATCTCTCATGCCATAGTTTACTTTGTGTGTTTGAATGAGTCAACAAGGCAAGAAAAGTGGATTTAGGCACAAAATGTGAAAGAATAAAGTCTAGTCTCATGGTTTTCCTTTCCAACCACCACTATTGAATCATCTTTGAGATTCTTCACCACTACTATGTTGGGGAGCAACTCTACTTTTTTGCCACATCCATAGTGAGTGATTTGATAGATGGAGAGAAGGTTGGTGCTAAGGTTAGGAACATGAAGGACATCCTTGAAGATGCCATTTTCCAACTCAACATTTCCTTTACCTTCTACTTCAACTTGAGTATCATTGCCCACATAGATGTAAGGTACATTTGATGGTTTCAAAGAGTAAAATTAGTACCTTGAAGCACCCATATGATGTGTTGCTCCTAAATCAAGAACCCATTCCTCTACATTGTTTGTACTTGCAACTAAAGCTTGTCCCTTTCCCTTTGAAGTGGATGATGATCCTTTGTCCTTATATGCATTTGGTACATAAATTTTATGTTTCCTCATAATGTTGACCAATTCATCAATAATTTTGTCCTTGCACTCATGTTCATCATGTACATTCCTCTTACAATAGGAACAAGTTTTCTTCTCCTTTTTTTTGGAATTGTTGTCCTTTTGATTATTTTTGGAAGAAGATTTTCCTTGTTGTGAAGAAGAATGTTGAGTGGAAGAAGATTGATTTGAGGAATTTTTTTTTTTTGAGGAGGACTTTTGTGTGTTGTCTTGTGGCTTAGCGTTCCATTGCTTCTACTTCTTGTTTGAGTTTTTACCACTTGAATTACCTTCATTTGCTACCAAGGCTTTGGTTTTGGAAGACTTGAGAATTACCATACCCACTAGATTGTCATGTTCTAAGATCAACACTTCTAAGAATTTCTCAAATGAAGGCTTAACATAGGCACTACTCATTGTCAATTTGTGTGCATTAAAGGTAGGAAAAAAATGAGCATATTCCGGTGGAAGATGAGTCATGACGTGTTTAACCATCTTTTCATATTTAATGGGTTCACCACAATCCTTGAGTTGTGCCCTATACATGTCTACTTGGGTAAGATAGTCATTGATGGTGTCCGAATTTCTAGGATCCAACTTGAGAAGCTTATCCTCTATAATGTAAGCCATGTCTTCATCTATTGTCCCATACAAAGCTTCAAGTTTAGCCCAAACCTCTATTGGATCTATAAGCTTCCTAATGTGAAATTTGATAGGATCAAAGATATTTTTCAACAAGGTTCCTAAGGCCATCTCTTGTTTGGATTCCCAATCTTCTTTCCAAGCTTCATCAACATCAATAGGAGGTTTCTTTGTAGTATCAATGACATAACACAATAAACTTTTTTCTACCAATGGCTCTTTAATATTTTCTTTCCAAGTAGCATAATTATGTGGAGTTAACTTTGAAAAAGAACCCATAATACTAGAACACAAGATCAAGGAGACATAGTACATAGTACACACCCCACATTTTTACTCAATCAAAACAATCCCCCCCCTCCCCCCAAAATGAATGATTTGGCACTTTATATATAGTGCATTTACAACGGGCCACTTGCCAAAATGGACAAAGTGAACTTTTTGATTTTGCTGATTGCAACTTTTGTATAGAGTACAAATCTAGATTTTTACAATATAGCTCAAAAATACAACAATTATGAAGCAATACAATGCAAAATAGGACCTATCTCTGAAAGTGGTATTTTTGTCCAAATAAGACTATAATTTGACTACAAATCTAAAAGCTAGATGAAAAAATATACACTTTCAAAAAAAAAATAGAACTTGAAAAGGAGTCTAGATGAGGCTGTACAATGCATTTGAAGTTGCAATAAGTAGGATTAGGTAGGTACAATCACCAAAAAATGCTTATAATGACAAATCCATGCACCAAAACTAGCAACTAGTTGCACCACTAAAAAATTTAGAAAAATAAAAAAAATTGCACCTGAATCAGAGTATGGATTTCCAAGTTATGGTTGTTTGAAGTCAGGCTACCAAATCAAAATTGCATCTGAGGATGGGTCTGGATAGGAAAACACTATGTTAAATTTGATGATCAAATGGCCATCATAGCAATTCAAAAATGCCCTAGTATGATGTTCGAATGGTCATCAATTTTAATTTCAAAAATTACTGACATTAGCATTTGTGCAAGCCTCTACTAATGTGGTGATGACACCACCCTATATGGTTGTTGACATCACTATACAACCCACACAGATTGGTATGAAAAAATTGACATAGAGAGGTATAGATCTACACTAATGTGGTGTATGGCTATGACATGGACTATTGATCAATTGCTGACTCAGCTGACATTCTATGCTAGTGTAGGGTGTGACATGGCATGACTATAATGTAGGCATGGTAGCTAATGTAAGCTTATGTGACAATTTTCATTATTGATTATGTAGGCAGTTGACATGGGCAAAAAGGTGATGTGGTATTGTCATGTCCACCATGGTAGATTGCGGGTGACATGTCTAATTGTACATGTTGGTAGGTGCTTGTCCTTTGTGTTCCTGCTAGCGGATGCGTGTACTAAATAGAAAATGTTGTGTGTCACTTGAAGGCAAGGTCTACACAATGTGATCGAAGGGTATTCCTAATGCAAAGAATGGAAAAGGTTTCATGATGGTTGTTCTAGTGGAAATAATTCACCAGGAAACGTGTGGACACTAGATAGAATTCAAAATTGCTATGCAAGATATGGAAATTGATGCCCACCTATAAAAAAAATCACCTATAGAATATTATACAATGCACAAGGTTGGGGTGTGAGTGCTCGATGCCTAGGCAAAAAAAAATTCTCTACCTCGACACTTGAGTGGGAAAATAATCAAAAAAAAAATTCTAAAAATATAGAGAGAAATATAGAATTAATCAGATCCAAAAATGAACTAATCAAACCAAAAAAGACTATACCAAGATTTACAAATTGGGCCTTCGGGTTCTGATTTGCAAAAAAATTTGCCTCCTGGTTGACTATGGCCTAAAATAGGAAAATTTATAGTCAATCTTCACCAAATTGTTGCTCTAGACATAATGGTGAGGTTCACTTCAGCTCTAAATTCTCCCAATTGCTGTTGATGCTCTAGATCTTAATCGAGTCCCTTAGAGAGATGAAGCAACAAGGTTTCCAATGGCTATTTGATGAGTATCTCCCTGCACTCTGATACCATGTAAGAATCTACCTTAGGGAAGAATTTACCCAAGACCAAGGAACTCAATAAAGAAAGCACAAATTAAACTAGAGTATGATCACAATAACTATATTATATTCAATACAATGTACAAGTACACTAGGAGTACCTGAATATAAAGGCCTCTGAGATGCATCTAGAATGCCTTGGAATCAACATCATGATAAGTCGTACAACTAGGCACTTGTCCACTAGATATGGGTTATCCTCCATTAAGCATAGAAGTAAGTGTGATCATGAGAGGATAAGCCTACAATGGTGTGACACACAACTTAGTGTTGTAGACAACATGTGCTAAATTAGGAGTGCGAATAACTGTATTGTCTACATGACAACCCAAAAAAGGTGCACAAACTCCTAAGTGTCTCATAAAGAGAAATAATAAAATAATGCACTAACTTAAGTAAAATTAAGTAAAGTGTAAATAGTAAATACTTATTTACACCAATAGTCTCTCTCCCTCTCTACTCTTTCTCTCCCATCCCCTACTCTTACTCTCTCTCTCCCATCCCCAACTCTCTCTCACACTCTCTCCTATCCCCTACTCTCTCTCACTCTCTCTCCCATCCCCAACTCTCTCTCACACTCTCTCCTATCCCCTACTCTCTCAAACTCTCTCCCATCCTTTCACTCTATCTCTTCCATCATGTACTCTCTCTCTTTGCCACCCCCTACTCTCTCACTCTCATAATCTCACACTCTCTCCCATCCCCTACTCTCTCTCTTTCACAAACACACACACACACTCGTATCCACCCTCTCTCTTCTCTCCCATCCCCTACTCTCTAGATATGTCACACACACTTTCTTCCCCCCTATCTCTCTCCCTCTCCCACTCCCTCTTCCACTGCCTACTATCTTTGTCTCTCTCTCTCTCAAGTTCTCTCTCTCCCTCTCTACTCTCTCTCTCCCCCATCCCTTACTCTTACTCTCTCTCTCTCCCATCTCCTACTCTGACTCTCTCTCTCTCTCCCACATCTTGTGCGATCTCTCTCTGCTAGTGCCTACTCTCTCTCAAACTCTCACACTCTCTCCCATCCCCTACTCTCTCTCTCTCTCTTACACATATTCTCATTCCACCCCTCTCTCTCCCTCTCCCACTCCCTCTCCCACCATGTACTCTCTCTCTCCCATCCCCTAATCTCTCTCCTCCCTCCCCCATCTCCTACTCTCTCTCTTTCACACACACTACACACTCCCATCCCCCCTCTCTCTCTACTCTCTCATCCCCTACTCTCTAGATCTCTCACACACACTCCCATCCTCCCTCTCTCTCCCTCTCTCACTCCCTCTTCCACCTCCTAATGTCTCTCTCTCACTCTCTCCCTCTCTACTCTCTCTCCCTTATCCCCCCCCCCTCTCTCTCTCTCTCTCTCTCTCTCTCTCTCTCTCTCTCTCTCTCTCTCCCCCTCTCCCTCTTCCCATCCCCTATTTTCTCTCTTGACCACCCCTACTCTCTCTCACACTCTCTCCTAGCCCTACTCTCTCTCTCACACACTCTCCCATCCTCCTCTCTCTCCCCCTCTCCCACTCCCTCTCCCACTACCTAATATCTCTTTGTCATCCCCTACTCTTAATCTCTCTCTGTCATCATTTACTCTCTCTACCACCCCTACTCACTCTTTCACACTTCCTCTCTCTCCCATCCCCTACTCTCAATCTCTCTCCCCCATCCCGTACTCTCTCTTTGCCACCCCTACTCTCTCTCACACTTCCTCTCTTTCCCATCTTGTACTCTCTCTACTACCCCTACTCTCTCTCATTTCCTCTCTCTCCCATCACCCTACTCTCTCTTGCCTCTCCCATCCCATACCTTCTCTCTATCTCTCTCTCTCACACACACATAGCCACCCCCCCTCTTTTGGTCTTTCTTTTGCATCTTTTCTTCCTTTTTTATGCACTATTTAGGTCTTAATAGTGTGTGCACACTATAGCACACACACACTATTGAGAACCAAATTTGAAAGCTTTAAATAGTGTGTGTGTGTGATATAGCATGCACGTGTTATAGGGTATATGCAATATTCAAAGCTTTGCATTAAAACCAAGCCTAAGGCTTGGTTTTGCCTTGGAGATCCAACCCAAAGGTTTGGAGTTTATAAATAGATCTGAGATGTGTTTTCTTACAAACATACAAAAAATGATTGATTTTTCTTGTGTGCTCTCCTTCAAGATTTCTCGTGGTTGGGCATTGATAAGATTAAGTTACACGACATTGTAGGTCTTTGTGTTAGCTATATAATAATATAATTTATTTTTTATTTGAACTATTCAAGCCTTTCATCTATAATTTATTTTGAATGTATGTCCATTTTTTGTCGAAAATCATCATGTACTCATTGGGCTGTATATTTTAGCTCATTCATTGAATTTTGTAACAACTTAATTTTTTAGAAACTAGACTCCATTCTACACACTTTGAAAAAAGAAGTTTTCATTTTAGATTAGTTTTCAGTTATTTCTAGGGGGAGCACACTGATATTTCATGTTTTTGGGATATGTCTAGTTAAAAAATTCATTGAAAAAAATACGCATTATAAAATTACTCAAAAAATTTGGGATAAACTACATAGTGTTATGTAACTTTTGACTAGAGCAATTAAAGAATTTTCGAAAAAAAAAAAAGTTAAAATTTTAAGGGGGCCACACTTTGTATTGTGTTATGTTTTTTTCGAATAAACAATACCACTTTTTGTGGCCCCCTTTTTTGAAGATCTAAAACTAAACCATTTTGAAAAAATTAGTAGTTTAGAAACTAGATTCAAAGGACTAAAACTTTTGTTTTTGTCATATATTAAAATTTTAAGCATAACCATCTTTAAATTCTTGTTGAAGTTCAGAAATTATTGATTTTAGGAAAAAGGTGTCCACTTATACCCCCCTTTTGGCACCACAACTTGGTGCACTTACCCATTATAAGCCCTTTTTAAAAACTTCTTTATGTATATTATCTCAATAATCAACATTCCTATATTATCATGTCTATAATCTTATAAATAGTGTTAGTGACAAGATTTCTTCTCTCTTACTATTTTTTTTGTTCGGTAGCTAGAAATACTATGAGTTATGATTCCAATATTGAGTTAGGGCTATCCATATAATTCCACAAAAAATATTGGTACCTTTAGTGAGACTACTGATTGCTACCATTTGCTATCCTTTCTTATTGAGTGCTTTACTCTTACTAATAAACATTTAACTATTGTGTATTGGTTTTATTAGCATTCTATTAATTTAATAATCTACAATTGACTAGTGAAAAGATGCAATCTGATTCTTAAGGCTTTGATCTCCTACTTTTGTGGGGGTCTGACATTGCAATCCTTATACCTACCATTCACTACCCTAGATTAGATTTATGGGTGGAAACTTAACTCAAATCATCTTCGCACTCATAGATCTGAATATTCACATTTTTTATATTAAAAATTCAAAATTAAAAATTTTCAACCACTTTACTAACCATTGTGGAATTGTAAACCAACTTAAAAAATCTAGTAGCATGCAACAATTATCCTAAGAAATTTGTTTTGGAATATTTAGGAGACTATTCTAACAACTTTATAGAGCATCACATTATCATGGGTCCATTGCACACTTGATTTCTCATTGATTTTGGTTCATCACCATTGAATCATCCAACTAGGATCTAACTAAAAAGAATATTGAAGCAACTAATTGTAATAATCAATTTTCTGCCAGTCCATTTGCCTAGGTACGGGTTCAATTGTGCAGACATGATTCATTTCCACAAACACATATCCCATACATTTATGCATTTGTGGACTTGGTCTTGCCAAATTCTAAGAGTAGTGCTATTTAGATTTATCCTCATCTTTTCAACACATCTAAGAAGTTAGGATTTTGAATTATGGCTTAAAAGTTATGATGAAATAATGGACAGCTATCTGTCAACCACAGAAAAAATGTTTTGTGTCTATATATTCCTGAATTTTTTAATTATGTCACATAATCTATCAGAGTTTTAATATAGTTTGATGAGAGTACATTTCTTGTAATGTTAAGCAAACCTAAGGCTTTTTCTCATGTAGTCTCTTACAAGTAAACTCTACTCTATGTAATTGTTTTCCTCTACTACAGAGGGCCTTAATTGGGTAAGCTATTGTGCTTATCAAATAGATTTCCATGTGCAAGTCTAGCCTTGAATACACAAGCATGAGGAACACCTTGGAAACTTAGAAGCTAGATGTGAGGTTTATGATCAAGGTATCAAGAACTATCTAGAGTGTGTAACTTTATGGCTTTCTACTGCCAAACTAGAAGAGATAATGGGTGGTTTAAGCAAGGTAAGGGCTATTTTGACTATTGCTAGGAAGAAGATCAACTAAAATCCTAATATTTGGCTTGTTGCTATCAGGTATATGTCAATACATGGAAATAGGAAAGAGAGTGAAATTTCCCAAAAAATTCCCATGTGAGCATTGGAGAGTGGCAAAGATGAAGAAGATGCCTATGACTAGGCAATTCTTCGCAAGAAGTTTCTTAGCATTTGTGTTTTATAGATAACCAACTAGGCACCCATATTTTTCTTGTTGAGAAAAGAAATAAATTTGTGGTCTTGATAGAATTGAAGGAACTCTTTCTCGATAATTTTCACAATAACTCAATATAAAATAGAGGACTACCTACTTTGAGACACATATTTGATTGATTATCAATGGATATATCACAACATTGACCATATTTTCATCCAGATGAACTTGGAAGAAGTGAAGAAAACAAGAATACCCCCTTACTAGCAACACAAAAGAATTGCATGCATCATTTCCTTGATTGGCTGGACTTTTAATCATTTAACTCAACCAAACTTAAGATTCTACTAACACCATCAGATACAAAGCCTAGGACGCCAGAATAGGAATAGGAAAGAAATGAGTTGTTTGAGGAAATTCTCAAAATAGAGCTTGAGGTATTGATTTATGAATTTGGATATGGGAAAAATTATTAATGCATGTGAATCATTTTACTATATTCCATCTTTGAATGATACATGAATAGTTTAGTATAGCAAAAAAGAGTTGCATATTGGGGAATGGCTTAATCTTCTCTGGGTTTAAAACTATAGACAAGACACTTCATTAGTGAGTCTTTGTACTCTTGATGATGATGATGAATGACATTCATCATTTCCATGACAATGTTTAAAGATTTAAAAATGGTGGTTTACAATATACAAAGTAGTGTTCAAGAATGAAAAGGCATGACAGTGATGCAAGATTTTGTCACATATAGCAGTGATGTCCATGGAGAAAGCTTAGTGAGAAAGAGAATACCATCATGACAATGAGCTTTTTTTTCAATGAAATAAAAAGAACAGAGGTTTGATATTGCAATGACTGTGAAAACACATTGATATTGCAATGTACATGAGAATGGATGACAAAGATTCAATAGATTTGTAGAACATGAAACCTAGTGTGAAGGATAGTCAATGAATGAAGAACAACTTAGTCCATCCTAAATTGGAGATAATTTGTCCAATCTTTTTTGAAAATTGAAAAAACTACCTTTAATTCTAGAGTTCATACATAACAAATGAAATTTATTAATTAGACAATACATATCTAATATAATTTTGATTCTCACTCATCTAAATACATAAAAAAATTCAACAGAAAATAGATCATGCATATCAATTAAACATTGAAAAAATGTAAACACATTTAGAGAAGGAAAGGCATTTGTATGAAGAGGGGAAAAACTACTCATGATACACCAAAAAAACTAAGTTAAATCCCATTATAGAGCAACCATTTCCCTGAACAAAAACTAATTCTGATAACATTCTATTGTAGATACACAAGTTAGAATAATATATAAATTCCTGCCCATAATCGAAAGTAAATCTAAACCCTACAAATCTCCAATAAAAAAACCCTTGAAGCCTTGTACATCCAAATCCTGCAAATCTCCACTAAACGAACCCTCAAAGCCTTATACATTCAAACCCTGCAAATCTTCACTAAACAAACCCTTGAAGCCTTATACACCTAAAATTATGTACAAATTACTAATACCATGAAAATTTACAACCACAAGTAAATCAAAACCCTACAAATTCTCCATTAAACAAACCCTCGAAATCCTTATACACCTAAAAATTTATAACCTGAAAGTAAAGAACTTCCACTCAATCTATACTTCAAGCTTTTTGAAACTATCAATAAAAACAAAAGAAATATGGACGTTTATTTTAAAAGAAAAAAAGAGTTATGAACTTACAAGAAAATGCTAGAGAGGCAAAAGAAGAAGGGAGAACTTGTTGGGATGGAGTGAATAAGAAACCTATAAGGTTTTAAATTGCATAAACCTTGATTTTAAATGTTAACATCATTATAGGTCAAACTTAAGGTGTAGTACTCTTCTATTCATTATGTATTAACAACTATTGATTTTGATCTTGTTTGTTGTACTAAGTAGTGGAATGTAGAATCCAACTATTGGCAAGTCAACATATTACTATTTCTTATTGTCATAGCTTGGTTCTTGACCAATTGTATTCAATTGATTTAACTACACTAATTGTGATGGGTCATCCATATTCTTATGAATCATTTAATGGAACAAATATTAAGTAGTGGAATCTAGAATCCAACTATTTGCAAGTCAGCATATGATTTTTAGTTCCTATTGTCATAGCTTGGTTCTTTTGATACAATTGTCATGTAATCAAATATAAGTCTAAAGCATTAATTTTTTTATAAGTATTTCAATAGCACAATATATGACTTTAATAAAACCTTGAACAATCTTGATGATTAATTCACAACAATAATAGATTAAATATATGAGTTTATAATCCAAATTCTTTCTTAAAAAAATAAAAAATAATGTTTTATTTAAACCATTTTACGTTTGAATGCTCTAAAAATCATTTTTAATTTTAGTTCTATTCCTCAATTTCAATTTATTTATGTATTTTATATGAAAAATAATTTATTTCATATTTATTTGACTAGAAAACTCCACAGGCCTGTTACAGTATAACTTTTATATCCTCTGGAAAATTATCTACTCTTTCATACAAATCTTATGTCCATAAAATTTGGAGATCTTTCAAATGGAAAATAGTCATGAGTCATAATGTTCTAGTGGCAACAATCACAAATGTACTTGAATCATAATAAGCTACTAGTGATGCTATGTTAGTTCATTGAGTTTGGCTTTACTCCCTTTCTCAAGGGAGTTTCCCCAACAATTTGACAAGATCCATGTTTGATTGTGTTTTGGTAAACTATTGAACCATTTTGTGGATTAAATTATAGAAATCATTTGGAACATGCATCTGAAGGTTACCAAGCTTCATTCTATAGTTGCCAAACTCATATATTTCAAAAGCTTTCAGGATTTTTTTAACAAGATCCTCTATATTACCTACTTTGGAACTACTTTTGTGCAGCACATCATTTTTAAACAATTTGGGTGGCTAGGATAGTTGGGATGAAGATGATAATTCAAATTCACCCGGATGGTGACATGGCCTTTGAAATGGTGAGTCTGAATCTCTCCCCCAAGCAACACAAAGACAACAAAGTTACACAAAAAACACAAAACATAAAAAACGCTAATCAAACTGTACTCAAATTCCCAATATAGTTTTCCACAATAATCAAAAGCCATATATAAAGCACATTATATTATTCTAAATTTTATCCATGCACAAAATTATTGTGATCTAAAATATCTGCATAGATCTTCGCAAAAACTCAATTCTTTACAACAAACTTGATTCTACACAATAGATCATAGATCTCAAATTTTGAAAAGTGGAGCTCACGTTTTCAAACAAAAACTCAATTCTTTTACAATAAAATTGATTCTAAACAATAGATTTGGACAATCTTCCATAGATAAATTTCATGTAAATATAATGATCATAAAAAATAATACAACTACAACACAATATGCTCTAAACAATAGATTTGGACAAGATTCCATGTACATATGATGATCACAAAAAAAATACAACTAGAACATAATATAATCTCAAATTAAAAAAATAGAGAAATCTCTGACATACCTTGTACTCTAGTAGGAAGAGACAAAAGTCTTTAAAAATGTGAATTATAAGTAATCAACCAATGCTATTGTTGGTGTAAATATGTATTTACTATTTACACTTACTTAAGTTTTCTTAGATTAATGCATATTTTTTATTATTTATTTATTAGCCACCTAGGAGTATGCATACTCTTGTGAGTTGGCATGTTAACAATACAAGAGTCTGCACCTCTTTTATGCACATGGTGTCTACAATACAAGAGTTAGCACACTAATTAAATACATAGTGTCTACAACCTTGTCATTCTTATCCACTCATCTAGAATGATAGATAAGGCATGTGCTTAGTTGTCATGATGCTTATCTTATATCCTAGTTCTCTCTAGAGACATTCTAGGTGCTTCCTGAGAGGCCTTTATATACAGACACTCCTAGTGTGTTCACATATATTGAATAGAGCAATGTATTCAGACATACTCTGATTAATTGATCATATCCATTTTTGGTTTACAGTTGTGCTTATGTTTGAGTTCTTAGTTCCTAGGTGAATTTTACCCTAACAAAAATTCTTGCATGGTATTAGAGCTTGGATATTTTCCCATCACATAGCCATTCGAGACCACTATTGCTTTAGCACCTCAGCTTGAATCTGGAGTACTACAAAAATTGGGAGCATCTAGAGCCAAATCTAACCTTGCCATTGTGTATGGAATGCTGATTCAATGAAGATCAACTATAAACTTGTCTACCTTAGCCCAAAGTTGACTGTGAGGCAAATTTTATTTGCAAATCAAAACCTAGAGACCCCAATTTGCAATTCGGGTATGGTCATTTGCAAATCTCATTAATTCATTTTCAGATCTGTATTTTATTTTCTCTCTACATTTTTTTAGAATTTGTTCAAAAAACATTTTAGGCCAGGCGGCATTGTAGAGAATTTTTTTTCAGTACAAGAACTGGGCTATCAAATTCCAACCTTGCACCCTGTACATAGGAACATTTAAGCAGGCACATTAATACTTTGCAAATTTAACTGCCATATAAGTCAATTTCTTGCACAAATTTGGGGCCCAAAATTTTTACCGGCCATCAATTCAACTGATGGCCAAGTGTTTATAAAATCTAGTGGCACCAAATCTCCCAAGACTAGCCTGCATCTCCATTGGCGAGCGAATCACCCACCGACGAGGCTTGCTTCATTTTAAACCTTGCTAGTTAGGCATTTTAAACAACATTGTGGCTACTCTCCCACTCAATGTGGGATTAATACTACATTTTTTACCATGCCAAATAAAAAATCTAGCAATTCAAACACAATTTTTCAGTGCCCTTTTAAAAAAAAAATTGGCCCGTTCAATACACGAACACATGGCGACTCTGTGCTCTAACATGCATTGCCCACGACCTTTCTCTTGAAGCCATATGTTTGCTCACCTATACTTGCCACATAGGAGAACCTTCTCCAATCTACTTCTAACAAGCAAACCCAACAAATAGAGGACACGTGACACTATTTGACCATGACACATTTGCACCCAGTCACACTTGCCACATCGGATGCCAGCTCGACCTCCATGGTAGCACCCTACTAGCATGGGTCTGATGTCATCCAACCTAGTCAATAGGTGACTCACTATACACATCAGTGACATAGATTTCCATGTGGCACATTCTATACAAATATGTGTCAAATCTATATAACCATATGATACAACCATCTCCCATGTCACACAGAGGCTCTTTTTTTGCTGACGTCAGCCAAGTACTGTGTTAAATTTTATGACCATCTGACTGTAAAAACTATGACTTTTTAAACTATTGTGATGGTTATTTTACCATCAAATTTAATCATGCAATTTTCCTACCAGACCCCTCTATGGATTGCTTTTTGCTTTGGCAATCCAACTTTGCGAGCCCATAACTTGGACATCTAGACTCCGATTTAGGTGCAATTTATTTTAAAATTGGGTAAAATTTCTTGAAATTTCTAGTGATGGTGTTGTTTTCTAGTTTTGGTGCAATGATTTTATAGAAATTATGTTTTTTGGTGACTATACCTACATAATCCTGCATATTGCAACTTCAAATGCTTTGTATAGGCACATCTAGTCACTTTTTCAGGTTCCACTTTTTTTAAGAGTGTTATTTTTTGTCTACTTTCTAGATCTTCTGTCAGATTCTAGGGTTGAGTGGACAAAATTATCACTTTCAAAACTAGGACTTTTTTTTTCATTATAAAGCTTCAAATACTTTTTAGAATTATTGTATACCTAAGCTATAGTGCTCAGTGATAGATTTGGGCCTCAAAAAGCAATTCTAAAAGTAAAATCAAAAATCCACTTTGTTCATTTTAATGAGTGGTCCGTTGTACATGCAATACTTATAAAGTGCAAAAGCATATTTTTTGTGGGGGTTCTATGATTCTTTGGAGGTTACATTGATTGGTCCATCATGAAAGAGACAGATTTGATTTATTCGACCCCAAACAACTATCACAAATGGAGTCAAATTTCTATCAAATTTTTTAGTCAACACAATGTACTACCATATGCAAGAGGAATTGAATACAATCCTAAGACTTCTTCTCTCATTGGTACTATTCTCTTTTTATATATGGATTATAAGGTTTTGGATTCACTTACTAACCTTAACAAATCTGATCATTATGATAATTGGATGTATCTTTGGGAGACGTATGAAGATCCAAACATTCCTCCATTCCCAAAAGAACTCATACCTCTAGTTGCAGCTAATTCCTCTTTAGATAAGATCACACCTCCAGCTCATGTTGCTCCTATCGATCCTATTCCAGCCATAGATGCTTTTGATTTAGTATAGTAAGACCCTTTATGTCTTCCTACTCTACCTTCACATGGCGAATTCCTTTCTGCCCTTGCAGGCCTATTCATGGAGTCTCACATTGAAGATGTGGGAGACACTATCGATGATATTCATCTTCTCTTTGAGGAAAATAATTCATTCATTTTTGCAATGATAGATTCATGTACTTTAGCACAACAAGATACACTTTTTCTTCTAGGTGATGACTTCTCGTCTGACATTTCAACTCTGTTCTTGAAGTCACACACAGTCAATTTAGAAGAGTTTTTTGATGATCTACCCCTTCTCTTTGTTGAGGATGATCCTTCTATAGTTGTTGCAAGGGCCCACTCTGACCCTCATGTCCATTCTCTACATGATTATTCTTTTCAAGCTAATGTGATTGTGGATACTTATGTACATCATCTATAGGAGGTCTCTTTGTCATTTGAGAAGATTGTTGGTTTTTTGAAATAGGTTCTACATTGCTCCTTATTCAATCTGCATTTCTTCTCAATATTTTTGGAGGAAGCCATCATCAACATCAACATAGGGACACTTGAATATGTTTCAAAGACATCATTCATCTTAAAGATTCCTTCTCCATACATGGGATGCATCTCCTTTGCACCCTTGCATTTGTTTCTTCCAAAGGAGAGGAGCATCATTCAACAGTAATGGATTAGCTTCTACATTGGAGCATTTCTCACTAGTTTGCACACTACTTTTGGGGGGAGGCCTACCTCATCTCCTTCTCCTTTTTGGGTGGGAGTTTTTCCTCTTAGGGGGTTTTGTCCTTCATTTTTCTCTTATATATACTAGATGCATGTCATAATTGGGGGGGGGGGGGGGGAGGGGGGGGGGTGGGGTTGATTACTCCATCCATCCATGCACCCCTATTTATCTCTCTTTTTGGGGGAGGGTTTTTCTCATGAGGTTTTCCATCTTTCTTTGTTGTATGAGAGATTGCATTTTCATTATATACATGGGTACCTAACATGGCCTAGTAGCTAGGATCCATCCTACATTTCATCCTAGTTTTTGTAAGCTTAAGAACATTCCCCTAAGTTGCACTTAAGGGGGGGTGTTGGTGTAAATACATATTTACTATTTACACTTACTTAAGTTTACTTAGGTTAATGCATATTTTTTACTATTTATTTATTAGCCACCTAGGAGTATGCATACTTTTGTGAGTTGTCATGTTGACAACATAGGAGTCTACACTTCTTTTATGCACATGGTATCTACAACCTTGTCATTCTTATCCACTTATCTATAATGATGGATAAGACATGTGATTAATTGTTATAATGCTTATCTTATCTCCTGGTTCTTTCTAGAGACATTCTAGGTGCTTCCTAAGAGGCCTTTATATATAGGCACTCCTAGTGTGTTTGCATATACTGAATAGAGCAATATATTAGGACATACTCTAATTAATTGATCATATCCATTTTTGGTCTATAGTTGTGCTTGTGTTTGAGTTCTTAGTTCTTGGGTGATTTTTTTCCTAATGCAAATTATTATAGCTATAAATAAGAAAACAACAATTCTAAAAGATTTCATAATCAATGCTCACATAGGAAAAATCTTGACTTAAAAATAATTTATAAACCACAACTATAAAGAAAAATATCCCCTAACATCCTTTCCAATGAAACTTATGCAACACAATAATAAATGACAAGATATGTCATCTCTCTAATTGTTTATCATGTTGTATTATTTTGTTTCTTTGTGTTGATTTGTTAGAAATGGAATACAATTGTAACCACAACAAAAATTAAAAAACAAGAAATATCATCTTTATAATTGCTTATCATGTAGTCTTATTTTGTTTGTTTGTGTTGATTTTTTAAAAAATGGAATACAACTGTAATCACAATCTATGAATGTTTGACAATATGTTTCATGATTATTATTATTATTCTTAGTATTGATATCTAAAGTTTGAAAAAAGAGAAAAACAAATTATTTTGTGTGTAAAAAGCAAAAATGAAAAACTTTCAAACTCATGACTGTGGCACACATAGACCAATCAAATTGCATGAAAATAAGTTTCACTAAATTTTTAAAAATGTCAAAAAAAGAAATGTCTACAGTGGAAAATAGATAAAAATTAATAAAAGCCCCTGATTGGACAACCTAACAAGATCATTCTTTTTTCACAAATACAAAGAACTAAACATGGAATGGAATTATTATCACAACAAATAGAAAGACAAGAAAGTGAGAAACCTAGAATAAAGTGGCAAAGTTTACAAATATTATTAATGCCATGTCTAGTTAGGGTTTTTCATTGTCCTTGCTCATGGGAAGGTGTAGATAAAACACATTCCAGTGCTTCCTCTCTCCCAAATAATCTTGCAGATTCAATCAAATCTCAATGAAGAGAAGGAAATCTATTACACCACATACAAACATCTTGCTTTGGTTGGTTCTTTAACAGAACGATCACATCATTTTGACCAGGGTAAGGATTGTCTCCCAAATAATATATCTAGGGTAGCTTTTCTTTATTGATAATAGCAACCAATTTTAGGCAACACAACTTTTTCTTTGTTCCCACAAAAAGGAATATGAAACATCTAGAGAATTGATTCCCACAAATGGTAATCCAAAACATGTAGTAAATTAGGCCTTCCCATTATTAATTATTTGGTGTGTACTATGGTACATGAACAATCTTTAATTGCTAATCAACTATCAGAAGCCATAGAATATATCAGCCAAATGCAAGAGAAAGTGTATGAGCTTACAAAGAAATGAGATGAAATAAAGATGGAGATTGGGGAGGAGAAATAGTCTTGTTACAAAAATGAAGAAAATGTGATATCATTATGTGAGTGAGCCATTTCCTCTGGTGAAAGTGACCAATGTGGGTTCACTAGTAGAGGTCACAACAAACACCTTGAAAGAACAGATGATGTTGTCTGAGCTTCTCCTTGTTGTTGAAGAACAAGGCCTTTTAATACTAAGTTTTGCCTCGTTTTCCTCCACTAGAAACATCTTCCACAACATCCATTGTAAGGCAGAGGTCTAGAATATTACAACTACAAACAGTTTCTAGAATTCATTGATTTTAAGAAAATGATTATTTCTTATTTGTTTGGAATGTGTTGGAGGTTTTGGATACATAGAGCTTCAATAGTGGCCTTAAACTTAAGTAGAGACTATTGCAATTGATTGATAAAAAAAACTCAAAGGTACAAGTTTTGAAGCTTTGAATAAATCTATAATGTGCCTACAGCATAAAAATTCACTAGAGAAGCTTTGTTAGAATATTTAATGCTATTGACGTTTGCCCCTAGAGCCAAATGCCCACCTACCTCCCTGATGACTTGCAGTACAATCAAGAGAATTTATTGCATGGTAGGTGAGTTTTTGAAATCAAGAATGAGGGGGGAAATGTGTATGACAAAAAGGAATGTTTTCTATATTCATTCATTTGCAGAGAGTCAGTTTAGCAGAGCAGAAAAGATAGAAGTCGTAGAGCAGAGCAAAGCAAAAGGAAAGAGATTAGCAGATCTAGTTGGCAATTGTTTCCCTTGTTCACTCTATAAGTTTGCTATTGTTGGTTTTGTCTTGTTGAAGTAGTGATTGCTCTAGGCACCATTGTATGCAACCATTAAAGCTGCAAGTTTAAAGTTCATTGAAGTTTGAAGTTTTACCAATTTAGAGTTATTTTAGGGTTTTCTAGTTGAAGCCAAATTCTCCCAGATTTTGTAATAATTTTAATCTTAGTTGAATAGAAAGCAAGCATGCATACTTGAATCCATTGTTCTTCCTCTATTCAT
The DNA here is from genome assembly GCA_028749045.1 of Cupressus sempervirens. Taxonomy (NCBI): domain Eukaryota; kingdom Viridiplantae; phylum Streptophyta; class Pinopsida; order Cupressales; family Cupressaceae; genus Cupressus; species Cupressus sempervirens. The sequence continues at coordinate 674,215,444 of CM053793.1, read as the reverse complement.
TATTTTTTGAGAAGTTTTATTATTGAATACTTCAACTTGGCTCTCTGGTTTAAGTGGTAAAAAATTTAAGTATATTAAATAGAACACTTGGCATCCTCTTCTGTTGTGTATCACTTTCTAGTGATTGTCTAGCATTGCCTTTGAGTGCCAAACTCTTCTTGTGTTGAGCTAACTCAAAACCTACTAATTGTCACTCAATTCCTTCATGTACTAAGCAACCTATCACTCGACACCTTGACGTGTTGAGCCAATTGCCATTTGGCACCTTCAAGTGCTGAGAAAAACTAGCACTCGACAATAGTTCATGCTAAGAAAATTTTAGGTTTAGGGTTGATTGTGATATTTTGATTTATATTTTTAACATGGTATCAGAGCTTTGAGGCCCCACATCCATAGTGAGTTAGGGCATTTATTTTCATGGGATATTTGACATGGTAGTAGATACAGGAAAGATATGGCAGCAACCACCATCCTTTAATGGACAAAATTATGATACATGGGCAAAGAAGATGAAGACCATAATGGTTTCAAATGATTTATGAGAGTTTGTTATAAATGGATTTAATGATGTGATAGACCCAACTCAGTATGATGTCATCACAAATGCACAAAAAAATCATTTGAAAGAGTCAAGGAGGAAAGATGCAAAGGCATTAAGTTTGATTGAAGCAAGAATGATAGAGATAGTATTCCCAAAGACTGCAACAACAAAGGAAGCATGGGATATCCTTGAGATGAACTTCAAGGGGACTAATAAAGTCTATATAGTAAAGCTACAAAATATAAGAAGGGAGTTTGAGAACCTTCAAATGAAGGAAAATGAATCAGTTGCAGACTTCAGCTCAAGGACCTCCAATGTAATTAACCAATTGAAGTCAAATGGAGAAGACTATCAAGAGAAAATGATAGTGGAAAAGATATTGAGGAGTTTACCTCATAAATATGAGAATTTGGTCATGACCATAGAAGAGGTAAAAGACCTCACTATTTTTAGAATGGATGAGTCGATAGGTACTCTTCAAATCCATGAATGTAAGATCAATAGATTTGCATCTTCTTCTTCCCAAGAGTAAGCATTCAAGGCTTAGTCAAATCCAAGAGGAAGGGGGAGAGGAAGAAATGGCTCAGGTAGAAACTCTAGAGGCAGAGGTCAAGGTAATGGAGAAAAAATAAATGTTGCAGCAAAAAGCTCAAGAAGAGCAGATGGAGCAAGTAGCTCACAAAATACTTCAAGAGGAGGTAAGAAAAACTACAACTCAAATAAGAGTAATGTAGAATGCTACTACTATGATAAATATGGGCATTATGCAAGTAAATGCTAGAAGAGGCAAAATTATCAGTCATGACAAGCAAATGTGGCTAATGTGAACATGGAAAGTGGAAATAATGCCACTGCCTTCATCATGTGTAATGTTAGTGAAGAAGGAAGCCCTAAGGTTTGGTACCTTGACAGTGGATGTAGCAACCACATGAGTGCTAATGAAACATTATTTTCATTCATTGACAAGAGTTTCAAATTTGAGATTAAAATGGGTAACAATGGAACCCTACCAGTTGTGGGCAAAGGATCTATTATGGTCCACACCAAGAAAGGTGAGAAGAAGGAAATACAAAATGTATATTTTTCCCCTGGTATGAAGCACAATTTGATGAGCATTGGTTAGTTCATTCAAAATGGATACAAAGTGCTGATGGAGAATGACAAGTGTGTCATTCATGAAAAGGATGGGAGCAAGAAATTACTTGCAGCAATTCAAACGACAAAGAATAGAATGTTTCCCTTGAAGATAGAGACATGTTTCTCAACTCAAGTCGGTGTTGCACCTCCCCCACAATCAGCTCTAAGGAGTGTGATTGAAGACCCCTCATAGCTATGGCACCTCAAGTATGGTCATCTTGGCTATGCTAGTTTAAATTTGTTGTCAAATAAAAGAATGGTAGAAGGTTTGCCACATATAGGAAATTCATGTGACACATGTGATGCTTACATTTTGGGTAAGCAACATAGGCTTCCCTTTAATTTTGGAAATTCTAGAAGGGCTAGGTATCCATTAGAGTTAGTGCATACTGACCTAGTCAGTCCTAGGCAAATTACTTCCATTAGAGGGTAGTACTTATTTTATAACATTTATTGATTATTTTAGTCATAGGACATGGGTGTATTTCCTAAAGAATAAATCTGACGCATTTGATAAATTTGTAGAATTTAAAGCCCAGGCTAAAAGAGAATGTGGACACTGTATCAAGGTCCTAAGATCAGATTGAGGAGGGGAGTATAGCTCCAATTTTGTTGTAACTTTTTGCAAGAAACATGGTATAAAGAAAGAGCTCATAACCAGCAATACACTACAATAGAATGGAGTGGATGAAAGAAAGAACAGGAACATTATTGAAATGGCAAGGAGCATGATGAAAGAGAAATTTCTCCCAACTAAATTTTGGGGAGAGGCTGTGGCAACAACAGTTTACCAAATTAATAAGTGTCCTACAAAGGCATTCCATGATAGAATTCCAATGGAAGCATGGTTACGAGGAAGATGGATAGTTGAACACCTAAGGGTGTTTGGATGTGTTGCATATGCATGTGCCTAAAGAGAAAAGAAAAAAATTGGATGGAAAAGGTGTGAATTGCATCTTCATAGGGTACAACTCAGAATCAAAGGTATACAGATTGTATGAACCATTGAACAACAAGATGATTCTCTCAAGAGATGTGGAATTTCTCGAAAATCAGTCATGGTATGGACTGACTGATGAATCACTGAGCACCTCAAGTAAAGTACCAATTATGAGTGAAGAAGATGTTGATGAATAGCAAGAAGAAGGAGCAGATAGAAGAAAAGGCAAGTAGCCTCAGTCATTACCGAGCTCCTCTAGGCATGATCAAGTGTTAGTGCCAAGTAACAATGAAGATCGAGCTGGTCAGCAAAGCAGAAATAGTGAAGATTCTGATCCCACACTCTCCTCCCTGTTACCAAGAAAGACCAAGAGTCTTAGGGAGATATACCAAGATGAAAGGTATGAATATTATGATGAGAGTGTTAATTTTGCATTATTTTCTCATAGTGATCCAATTTGAAGAAGCTGTTAAGGAGAAGAAATGGTGTAAAGCCATGGATGAGGAGATAGATGCTATAGAAAGGAATGAGACATGGGAGCTCACTAAATTGCCTCCCAAAAAGCAAGCGATTGGAGTGAAATGGGTCTACAAGACCAAATGCAATGCTAAAGGCAAGATTGATAAGCGTAAGGTAAGGCTAGTAGTCAAGGGCTACAAAATGCAGTATGGCAGAGATTATGATGAGACATATGCCTCGGTTGCAAGAATGGAAATCATGCATGTTGTCATAGCAATTGTAGCTCAATGCAAATGGAAGGTATACCAAATGGATGTGAAGTCTACCTTCCTAAATGGTGTATTGAAAGAATAAGTCTATGTGGAGCAGCCACCTGGTTATGAAGTAGCAGGTGAAGGAAAAAAAGTATATAGATTGAAGAGAGCTCTTTATGGGCTCAAGAAAGCTTCAAGGGAATGGTATAATAGGATTGACTCATATTTGATAAGAAATGGCTTTAAAAAAAGCAATGGTGAGCCTACTCTCTACATCAAGGCAGCAAATGGAAATGTGTTGATTTTTGTCTTGTACGTAGATGATTTAATTTTTATTGGTAATGAAAAGGCTGTAATTGGTGAGTTCTAAGAGGCCATGAAAAATGAATTTGAGATGATAGACCTAGGTCTCTTGAAGTACTTTCTAGGCATAGAAGTAAAACAAATGCAAAATGACATCTTCATCTCTCAAGAAAAATATGCAGGGCAGATCTTGGAGAGATTCAAAATGTAGAAGAGTAAGACAACCCCCATACCAATAGTAGTAGGTCTGATGTTGATTAAGGAAGATTATATCAAGAGAGTGGATCCAATACTATACAAGAGTATGGTTGGAAGTTTAATGTACTTGACTACAACTCGGCCAGACTTGATGCATGCAGTAAGTTAGATTTCTAGATTTATGGAAACACCAAAGGATTCCCATTGGCAAGTAGGAAAGAGGATCCTAAGATATCTGAAAGGTACCAAGGGGTTTGGAATTTTGTATACTACAAATACTGAATTCAAGTTGGTAGGTTATATAGATAGTGATTGGGTTGGAAGTATAGATGATAGGATGAGCACTTCTGGTTACATGTTTCATATGGGATCAGGTGCAATTTCATGGGCATCCAAGAACCAACCTATCGTTGCTCAATCTATGGCAGAGGTTGAATACAAAGCAGCAATTGTAGCAACATGTCAAGCAATTTGGCTAAGGAGGATCTTGATAGATTTGGATGAAAGGAAAGAGGATGGAACCACAATTTATTATGACAACAATTCATCAATTGCATTGTCCAAGAATCCAGTCTTCCATGGTAGAAGTAAGCACATTGAAATCAAATATCACTTCATCAAAGAGTTGGTGAAGAATGGGGATATCATGATGGAATTTTTCAAGTCTAAGCAATAGCTAGCAGACATTTTCACAAATTCATTAGGCATTGGAACTTTTGTACACCTAAGAGAGTGTCTTGGTGTAGTTGATGTGGATTACTAATGATCATTATTCATTTGGCTTGGGACAAAGGGGGAGTTTCAGAATATTTAATGTTGTTGACATTTGCCCCTCAAGCCAAATGCCCACCTACCTCCCTGATGGCTTGCAGAATGATCAAAAGAATTTACTACGTAGTAGGTGAGTTTTTGACAAAAATGAATGTTTTCTACATTCATTCATTTTGAGAGAGTCAGTTTAGCAGATTAGAGAAGTTTGAAGTCACAAAGCAGAGCAAAGCAAAAGGAAAGAGATTAGCAGATGTAGTTGGCAAGTGTTTCCCTTGTTTACTCTGAAAGTTTGCTATTGTTGGTTTTGTCCTGTTGAAGTAATGATTGCTCCAAGCAACATTGTATGTAGCCATTAGAGCTACAAGTTTAAAGTTCATTGAAATTTGAAGTTTTACCATTTTAAGGTTATTTTAGGGTTTTCTGTCTAAAGCCAAATGCTCCCAAATTTTGTAATGTTTTTAATCTCAGTTGAATATAAAGCAAGCAGGCATACTTAAATCCATGTTCTTCTTCTATTCATTTTTTTCTGAGAAGTTTTATTATTGAATACTTTAGCTTGGCTCTCTAGTTAAAGTGGTAAAAATATTAAGTATATGAAACAGAACACTAGACATCCTCTTCTGTTGTGTATCACTTTCTAGTGACTACTGAGCATTACCTTTGAGTGCCAAGCTCTTCTTGTGCTAAGCTAACTCAACACCTATTGACTATCACTTTGCACCTTCATGTGCCAAGTAACCTATCACTCGGCACCTTCATGTGCTGAGCCAATTGCCACTCGGCACCTTCAAGTGCCGAGCAAAACTAGCACTCAACATTAGTTCATGTTGAGCAAATTTTATGTTTAGGGTTGATTGTGATATTTTGATTTATATTTCTAACAAGCTTGTGGGATGACCCATTGGAAAGCTCTTAACAGTGATTTAGAATTTGGAGGTTTAATTGTTAGATCGATAAATTAATTATCTTAGGCTTGGTTGGCAAAGAACTCTCCACAAACACACATGCAACATGTGCAGTTGCCAACCACCATCCAAAGTCACCTACAACCATCCATGTTGACTACACATTAATATATACAAATCCAAAAAAATCAATATGTTTATTATTTGGCTCTAAATATAATGCGGTGGACCTGTGATCAGCAGAGCCCATTTTATGGGTTTCTCCTTTGGTTTCTTTCCCCCGGTTTCTTTTTCTTTTGTGTTTTGTTCTTAATATATTTTCAATAATCTTATCATTGATTTTATGATTGGCATTATTGAAATGTCTTATTGAAGAGCTCATAGCTATAGAATGCTCCCATTTTGTATATATGATTAATCAATAGCCAAACATACTAAAAAACTCCACTCAAAGAATTTCTTAATCTTTTACTATCATTTCAAACATATTTACCATACTATAAACCTACAATGTGATATCACGAGACAATCAAATTCGAAGGGATAAAAATGATATCTTTCTATTGTTGACAACATACTAATTAGAGAGAGAAAAAAATAAACATTTTATTTTTAATGTCTATAGACAACATGAAATACTAGTGCATGGATATATTCTTTTGTTTCCTATACTACATCATATTTTTCTCAAAAGAAATTAATAAATTTTACTATTTTCTTATAACAAGAGAATCAATTGTATATTATTTTTGTTGATAACTTCTCTTAATAAAAGATAAAAATTAAATATAAAAATTAATTAATATTAAAAAGATATAGTTTTATAAACATTGACTTATTATTTACTTCCAACTAAAGCTATAGTGTTATTTGGTCACTTAAAGTACTGAGCAACTCCACACTCACTGTGTCACTTGATTGCCCAACAATATTTTTGTGAATTTTTTTATTAAGTAGGTAAATTGCAACCCATAAAATAGTCAGCATAAACACAAAAATTGAAGTTAGTACATTCGATCATCGTGCAAAGCCAAAATTCCCTTGTTTCACAAACATTGAGAAGTGTAGCGCAGACACCCCACTACTAGAAATGAGAAGTGGAAACAAACATAGCTCGACGATTAGGAAGCTCGTGTAGTCGACAAGGTCACAACTAGAAATGAAAAACTAGGACCAAAAAATGACCTATGACAGTTTTTTATGAGATGACTGAAAACTTCTTAATATAAAGAAAAATAAAAGGGCATTAATGTTTGAAAGAACCACATCATTGAGGAAAAATGATTTAGTAATATAGTTTTACAGAGTAGCATCACTACGAATAGAAGTATAAAATGACCTATGACAATTTTTTATGAGATGACTGAAATCTTCTCCACATAAACCAAAAAAAAAATGACAAAAAATATCTAGACCTTGAAAAATATTGTCAGAAAGAGTAGCACCATGAGTGATGAAAGATTTGCAAGAAATAGAAATCAAAATCATAAACTCACAACCCTAAACCTAAAAATTTGCTCAGCAAAAGCTATTGTCGAGTGCCAGTTTTGCTCGACACATGAAGGTGTCGAGTGGCAATTTTCTCGGCACTTGAAGGTGCCGAGCCACAAAATGTTGGACACTTGATGCTGTTGAGTGACAGGCAATAGATGCTGAGTGATAGGAAGCTCGACACACAAAGAAAATGCTCGGCAACAATAGATGCCAAGTGAGCTTGGCTCCAACTAAGAAAGAGGATGCCAAGTGTTCTATTCAACTAAAAAAAAAATTATAACTTATAAAATTTCAACGTGAATGCTTTCACCATTAAAACTAGAGAGCCAATACTTGAAGCTTCCAAACAAACTTATGAAAAACAATAAACAAAGGGAAGATCAATGGATTCAAGTATGCATGCTTACCTTCTATTCAACTTGATTAAACCATTCCAAAATCTAGGAGCATTCAAATTCAACCAAAAAACCCTAAAATAACCCTAAACTCATAATACTTCAAACTTCAATAAAATTTTAAACTTGCAGCTCTAATGGCTGCATACAATGGTGCCTGGAGCAATCACTCCTTCAACAGGACAAAACAAAACAACAACTAACTCACAGAATGAACATAGGAGTCATGTGCAACTAGAGACACTGAACATACTTCATTCTATCTCTTCAACAAGTGGATCTATTGACCACTTTCTTCTTCTTCCTTTGCTTTGCTCTGTTGAACTAAATTTCTAAATAATCTATCTAAATTAAAATGAATGTAGAAACATTCCCTTTTGTCACATTCCATTTTCCCCCTCATTTCTAATTTTAAAATCTCACCCACCATATTTGTGTTTCTATCTATTCTGAACGTCAGAGGTGGTAGGTGAGCATTTGGCTCCAAGGAGAAATGACCACTGCATTTAATTTTCCAACACTCCCCCTTTGTCCCAAGCCAAACAAAAAAGGATCAATACTGATCCAAATCAATTACACCAAGACACTCTCTTAGGTGTACAAAAGATCCAATGCCTAAAGGCCTAGTAAAGGTGTTTGCTAGCTACTACTCAGACTTGCAAAATTCCATCCTGATATCCCCATTCTCCACCAACTCTCTGATGAAGTGATATCTGATCTCAATATGCTTGCTTCTCCCATGGAATAATGGATTCTTGGACAATGCAATTGATGAGATGTTGTCAAAATAGATTGTGGTTCCATCCTCTTTCCTTTCATTCAAATCTATCAAGATCCTTCTTAACTAGATAGCTTGACATGCTACTACATTTGCTTCTATATACTCAGCCTCTGTTGTAGATTGAGCAACAATAGGTTGTTTCTTGGATGCCGATGAAATTGCACCCAATCCCATATGAAACATATATCTAGAAGTGCTCTTCCTATCATCTAAACTTCCAGCCCAATCACTATCTATGTATCCAACCAACTTGAAATCATCATTTGTAGTATACAAGATTCCAAATCCCTTGGTACCTTTCGCATACCTTAGGATCCTCTTTCCCACTTGCCAATGGGAATCTTTTGGTGTTTTCATAAATCTAGAAATTAAACTTACTGCATGCATTTGGTCTGGCCGAGTAGTAGTCAAGTACATTAAATTTCCAACCATACTCTTGTATAGTGTTAGATCCACTCTCTTTCTAGAGTCTTCCTTGCTCAATTTTAGACCTACTACTGTTGGTGTGGTGGCTGCCTTACTATTTTGCATTTTAAATCTCTCCAAGATCTACCCTACATATTTTTCTTGAGAGATGAAGATGCCATCATGCATTTGTTTTATTTCTATGCCTAGAAAATATTTCAAGAGACCTAGGTCTGTCATTTCAAATTCACTTTTCATGGCCTCTTTAAACTCACTAGTTAGAGTCTTGTCATTTCCAGTAAAAATTGAGTCATCTATATACAAGACAACAATAAATACATTACCATCTGCTACCTTGATGTAAAGAGTGGGATCACCATTGCTTTTTCTAAAGCCATTGCTCATCAAATATGAGTCAATCCTGATGTACCATGCCCGTAGAGCTTGCTTAAGCCCATAAAGAGCTCTCTTCAATCTATATACTTTGTTCTCTTCACTTGCAACTTCATAATTAGGTGGTTGCTCCACATATAATTCTTCTTTCAATACACCATTTAGGAAGGTGGACTTTCAAATCCATTTGAAATACCTTCCATTTGTGCTGAGCTACAATTGCTATGATAGCATGCACTATTTCCATTCTTGCAACCGAGGCATATTTCTTGTCATAATCTATGTCATATTGCTATTTGTAGCCTTTGATTACTAGCCTTGCCTTATGCCTATCAATCTTTCCTTTAGCATTGCATTTGATCTTGTAGACCCATTTCACTCCAATCACTTGCTTCTTGGGAGGCAATTCAGTTAGCTCCCATGTTTCATTCCTTTCTATAGCATCTATCTCCTCATCCATGGCCTTACATCATTTCTTCTCCTTAATAGCTTCTTCAAAATATGTTGCATCACTATGAGAAAATAATGCAAAATTAACACTCTCATCATATTCTTCATACCTTTCATCTTGGTATATCTACCTAAGACTCTTGGTCTTTCTTTGTAACAAGGAGGAGAGCGTGGGATCAGAATCTTCACTGTTGCTGCATTATCGACTAGATCGATCTTCACTGTTACTCAGCACTAACACTCGGTCATGCCTAGAGGAGCTCGGCAATGACTAAAGCTGGTTGCCTTTTCTTCTATCTGCTCCTTTGTCTTGCTGTTCATTAGCATCTTTTTCACTCATAATTGGCACTTTACTTGATGTCCTTGGTGACTCATCAATTAAACCATACCAAGACTGATTTTCAAGAAATTCACATCTCTTGAAAGAGTCATCTTGTTGTTCAATGGGTTATACAATATGTATGCCTTTGATTCTGGGTTGTACCCTATGAAATGCATTTCACACCTTTTTCATCTAGTTTCTGCCTTTACTCCTTAGGCACATGTGCATATGCAACACATCCAAACAACCTTAGGTGTTCAACTGTCCATCTTCTTTCTGAACATGATTCCATTGGAATTCTATCATGGATTGCCTTTGTAGGACACCTATTAATTAGGTTAACTATTGTTGCCATAGCCTCTCCCCAAAATTCAGTTGGGAGACTTTTCTCTTTCATAATGCTCCTTTCCATTTCAACAATGGTCCTATTCTTTCTCTCAGCCACTCCATTCTACTATGGTGTATAGCTGGCTATGAGCTCTTTCTTTATGCCATATTTCCTACAAAAATTTACAAAAGAATTGGAGGTATACTCCCTCCTCTATCTAATCTTAGGACCTTGATATACTGTCCGCATTCTTTTTCAGCCTAGGCTTTAAATTCTACAAATTAATCAAATACTTAAGATTTATTCTTTAAGAAATACACCCATGTTCTATGACTAAAATCATCAATAAATGTCATGAAATAAGTACTACCCCCAATAGAAGTAACTTGAATAGGACCAACTAGGTTAGTATGCACTAACTCTAATGGATATCTAGCCCTCCTCGAATTTTCAAAATTAAAGGGAAGCCTATGTTGCTTACCCAAAATACAAGCCTCACACTTGTCACATGAATTTCCTACACGTGGAAAACCTTCTACCATTCTTTTATTTGACAACAAATTTAAACTAGCATAGCCAAGATGACCATACCTGAGGTGCCATAGTCATGAGGGGTCTTCAATCATACTCCTTAAAGCTGATTGTGTGGGAGGTGCAACACCAACTTGAGATGAGAAACATGTCTCTATTCTCAAGGGAAACATTTTGTTCTTTGTCATTTGAACTGCTGCAAGTAGGTTCTTGCTCCCATCCTTTTCATGAATGATACGTGTCATTCTCCATCAGCACTTTGTATCCATTTTGAATGAGCTGACCAATGCTCATCAAATTATGCCTCATACCAGGGGAAAAATACATATTTTGTATTTCCTTCTTCTCACCTTTCTTGGTGCGAACCATAATAGATTATTTTCCCACTACTGGTAGGGTTCCATTGTTACCCATCTTAATTTCTAATTTGAAACTCTTGTTAATGAATGCAAACAAGGTTTCATTACCACTCATGTGGTTGCTACATCCACTGTCAAGGTACCAAACCTTAGGGCTTCGTTCTTCACCAACATTACACATGATGAAAGTAGTGACATTGTTTCCACTTCCCATGTTCATGTTAGCCACATTTTCTTTTCCTAACTGATCATTTTGTTTCTTTCAGCATTAACTTGCATAATGCCCATATTTATGATAGTAGTAGTATTCTACATTACTTCTATTTGAGTTGTAGTTTTCTTACCTCCTCTTGAAGTATTTTGTGAGCTACTTGCTCCATTTTCTCTTCCTAATCTTTCTACTACAGCATTCCTTTTTCCTCCATTACCTCAGACTCTACCTCTGGAGTTTCTGCCTAAACCATTTCTTCATCTCCCCCTTCCTCTTGGATTTGACTGAGCCTTGAATACTTGCTCTTGGGAAGAAGAAGATGTAGACTTATTGATCCTATGCTCATGGGTTTGAAGAGTACCCATCAACTCATCCATTGTGAAAATAGTGAGGTCTTTTGCTTCTTCTATGGTCATCACCAAATTGTTATATTTATGAGGTAAACTCCTCGATGTCTTTTCTGCTATCCTCTACTCTTGATAGTCTTCTCCATTTGACTTTATTTGGTTAATCACATTGGAGGTCCTTGAACTGAAGTCTGCAACTAATTCATTTTCTTTCATCTAAAGATTCTCAAACTCCCTCCTTATATTCTGTAGCTTTATAGTATGGACTTTATCAGTCCTCTTGAAGTTTGTCTCAAAGATATCCCAAGCTTGTTTTGCATAATTTGCTGCTACAGTCTTTGGAAATACTATGTCTATCATTGTTGCTTCAATAAGACTTAATGCCTTAGCATCCTTCCTCCTTGACTCTTTCAAATGAGTCTTTTGTGCATTTGTGAGTGCATCATATTGAGTTGGGTCTATCACATCATTGAACCCATTAACTATGAACTCTCACAAATCATTTGCAACCATAATGATCTTCATTTTCTTTTCCCATGTATCATAATTTTTCCCATTAAAGGATGGTGGCTACTGCCATGTCAAATATCCTAAGAAAAAAAATGCCCTAACTCACTATGGATGTGGGGCCTCAAAGATCTAATACCATGTGAGAAATAGAAATCAAAATCATAAAATCACAACCCTAAACCTAAAAAATTTCTCGAAAAAAGCTATTGTCGATTGCCAATTTTTATCGGCACATGAAGGTGCCGAGTGGCAATTTTCTCAGCACTTGAAGGTGTCAAGTCACAAATTGCTCAACACTTGATGGTGCCGAGTGATAGGCAATAGGTGCCGAGTGATAGGAAGCTCAACACACAAAGAAAATGCTTGGCAACAATAGATGCCGAGTGAGCTCGGCTCCAACTGAGGAAGAGGATGCCGAGTGTTTTGTTCAACTAAAAAAATAATTATAACTTATAAAATTTCAACGTGAATTCTTTCACCGTTAAAACCAGAGAGCCAATACTTGAAGCTTTCAAACAAACTTGTCAAAAGAAATAAACAAAGGGAAGAGCAATAGATTCAAGTATGCCTACTTGCCTTCTATTCAACTTGATTAAACCATTACAAAATCTGGGAGCATTCAACTTCAACCAAAAAACTCTAAAATAATCCTAAACTGATAATACTTCAAACCTCAATAAACTTTTAAACTTGCAACTCTAATGGCTGCATATAATGGTGCCTGGAGCAATCACTGCTTCAACAGGACAAAAAAAAAATAGCAACTAACTCACAGAATGAACAGAGGAGTCATGTGTAACTGGGGACAGTGAACATACTTCCTTCTATCTCTGCAACAAGTGGATCTACTAACCACTTTCTTCTTCTTCCTTTGCTTGGCTCTGCTGAACTGAATCTATGAATAATCTAACTGAATTAAAATGAATGTAGAAACTTTCCTTTTTGTCACATTCCATTTTCCCCCTCATTTCTGATTTCAAAATCTCACCCACTATATTTATGTTTATATCTATTCTGAACATCAAAGGTGGTAGGTGACCGTTTGGCTCTAGGAAGAAATGGCCACTGCATTTAATTTTCCAACAAGATTTACCAATAATGTTCGAAAGAATAGCATCATTAAAGACACGTGATTTAGTAATATAGTTTTATGGAGCAGCATCACTACGAATAGAAGTATAAAATGACCCATGACAATTTTTTATGAGATGATTGAAACTTCTCAACATAAACAAAAAAAAGTAAATAAATGTAAACCTTGAAAAGTATAATTGGAAAGAGTAGCACCATGAGTGATGAAAGATATACCAATAATCTTTGAAAGAACATCATCATTGAGGACAAGTGATTTAGTAATATAGTTTTATAGAGCAGCATCACTATGAATAGAAGTATAAAATGAATCTTTCACAGAATTGTGAGTTTTTTTATTTGATGTACATATTTAATTAACATATTATTATTAGTTATTAGTTATTAGAAGTATATTTGAACTACTAAGTAATGCCTTCTATTTAAATTATAGTAGAATAGGGAGTACCATAACTGATTGGAGCAAGAAATGGTTTCCAAATCTTAGATTTATTGGTGAAATCTATGAAGATAGCATTATTAGGTGAAGGCTTTTATATATATGATTAATCAATAGAAATATACTAAAATGCTATCAGTCACCTCATGGACTGCCAATCCTCTTAAACCCAGTGTTACAAATCAGAAAGAGAAGGGCAAAACTATAAATATGTAAGACCTGCTTTGCAAAATAATCTGACTGAAGCACTACTTTTTGTAGAGCCCTTTACTTTTACACAAGGACCAAGATCCCTAGTAGATATGGCTACATTAACGACCAACAAGATTTCCCTTAATAGAGTTACATAGGAGGCTTATTACCATGAGCTGTATGAAGCATTTGCCCTAAAAAATCCAACAACATTCTCAGAAACTAGGTCAATATGACTAGGAGCAATAATCACCACCAAGGCATGAAAAATGTACCACTATATTAAAATATGAATGTATTTTTTATATTATTAATAGAAATGAAAATCAATATTAATGATTGTCTTCAATCTAGTTTTTGCTCTGCTAGGGTTTTCTTGCTTCATGCGAACTTTCAATTTTTTCGCGTATGGACTTTCGCTTGCACTCCCCTTTTGTCGGCACTTGTCATACTACATTTAGTGTGGGAGATTTAGGTTAGGATCTAATGGCTTTGGCCAGCAGTGAACCAGTTGTTTCTAGTGTTCAGGCTGCTGCTTCAGACTGCCATGGCGTCGCCACCGAACAAACGCTTGTGCAAGTTTGTCCTGAAAGTTTTCCATGAGGTAATCCTGATATTGTCTTTCCTTTGCAAGAATTTGATGCTGCATGTGACTGGTTAGAACAACATACCTTGATAGGGTATTTTGTTGGTAGGACTCCCCCTAAAGCTATGCTTAGAGAATGGGTCAACAAAAGCTGGACTCCTCATGGCATCTGCCTTGACGCTATGCAAAACCTTACCAAAGGTTTTTTTTTATTTTGCTTCACTAACCTGTCACAAGCTAACACAATTTTTACCAATGGCCCTTGGTCTATGCATTCCTCTCTGCTTGTTTTTCAGAAATGGTCCCGAGACTTCTCTATCTCAGACAATAAAAAGCTTAGGGTTCCTATTTGGGTCGAATTCCCAGGTCTACCCTTGCCTTGCTGGCCTTTTATTGAGTCTATTGCCCAAGCCCTTGGCAAATTTGTTACCAAGGAGCCAGAGAAATTTTTTAATGCTCGCCCTCAGCGGTGTGTCTGCATTGAAGTTGATCTTTCTAAAGATCTCAAGGATTCGGCGGAAATCCAGATTGGTGCTCAAACCTTCGCACAGAAGGTTCTTTATTTGAACCTACCTAACACCTGTTATAGGTGCCAATCTGCAGAACACAAGATCAGGGATTGCCCTTTGGCCATGCCTAGGGTCAAACCCTAGCCTAAAGCGACGCCTGTCAAGTAGGTTGAAGGAAAAAAAGAAAAATGGGTTATTTTGGGTGCAAAGGCAAGCCTGCCTTGAATCCTTTGGCCCCCAAGCCATCCTATGTAGTTGTTACTGTGATTCCTCCTACTTCCATTGAAGTTTTAGTGCCTGCTAGCATGGAGACACCAGTGGCTTTTGTTGCACTGGTTTTGGTTTCACAGGTTTCAAACCCTGCTGGCTCATAGAGGATTGAGGCAGCTACTAGGACCTTGTCCTTGGCTGGGGCTCGTTCTCCTCTTGCAGACTCTTCCATAGTACCACCAGGAACAAGGCGTTCTCGCAGTCCTCCTAGACGTGCAAAGATATCAGGGGTCAAATGGAAGGCTGTAAGTCTAGAGGATTTCCCGTCTGACTTTCACCTAGTTTCTACCTTTTTGTAGAATATTTACTCCTCTCTCGAGGATGAGGATGATATGGAAGAGTTTTCATGAACTTCCTCTCTTGGAATGTTTGAGGTCTTACAGAACTCCCCAAAAAATTCTATGTCCGGGATACCCGTCATAGACTTGGGAATTTAGATTTTCTTTGCCTACAAGAAGTTAAGATTTTTGGTTTCATGCTTTCTGCTGCATGCTGTGTCATTTGACAGCATAGCATCATGTTTTCTTCTCAGCATGAAGCTGGTCGAGGTGGTGTAGTTACTCTCCTATCACCTCGCCTTCATTCTGCTATTATTTCGCATGGTTCTAACCCCACACACCATATTATTTGGCTTTTTCTTTCCATTAACAATCATTCTTTTGGAGTCATTAATGTTTATGCCTCCAATGATGCTATGGAAAGAGCGCAAATGTGGGTTTGGCTTGCTAACAACCTACCGCCAGCTACTTGGGTCCTATGTGGGGACTTCAATATGGTTGAAGTAGCCTCTGACAAAGATGGCATTTTGCCTTTCCCTTGGACAGCTGGGGAAAGAGAAGCCTAGTTTTACATGCATCATAAATTGGGCCTCTTTGATCCCAATACTAGCTGTCATCATGATAATGGGGCTTGGCACACTTGGTCCAATTTTTGAGCCAGTCCTAACCACATATTGAAACATCTTGATCATGCTATGATCTCGGCACAATCTTTTTTTTATTTTTCTGAAGATCATGATCTACTTGTCATTCCCTTGACAGATCTAACGTTGTTAGACCACTATCCCATTTATTTTGGCATTTCTTGGCAAATAGATGTCCCCAAAGTGGTTAAGTCTCAATTCTTCCTCAACATGTCTGTGCTATTGCATGCCTCCACCATCTCCCACATACAACGTGTCTGGAATTTGGAACCACGTCCACATTCCTATCGAGGTTGGATTCAATGGTGCAATGATGCCATTACTAGAATGGCTCTTTTTTACACATCTATAAGTGTCAGCTGGCAATTTTCAAAAAACAATCTTATGAAGCCAACACCCTTGCCCTCAAAAAATCCTCTAAATCACTCACCTTCAACCCCTTTGATGTGGATCTTCAACTTCAACTTCCCAAGCATCGCCATGAAAAGAAAATTGCTGATAACTATGCTGCCCGAGGAGCTCAAATCAAAGCCCGTTTCCACTGGTTGGAGGTTGGCGACAAAGCCTCGAAGGAGTTCTTCCAAGCACTCCAAGCCCGTCATACCAATATTGGGATTAAAAAGATAAAATAGGGAACTAATGTTCTTTCTAGTCTGCCAGACATCCTGCAAGCTTTTGTTCTTCACTATGAGAATGTTTTTGCTTCGCAGTGCCATTTGGTTGCTTAGGAGGAGGCTCTCAGAAAGTGTATTACTGTTACTCCAAACCGCCTTGCGATTGAGCAACGCGCTTTTTGTGAGCAACTTCTTTCCCTCTAAGACCTTAAAGAGGCAACTTACTCCATGGTGGATGAAAAATCCCCTGGGTGTGATGGATTTCCCTATGAATTTTACAAACATCTTTGGGAGCAAATTGGTCCTGATCTGCACAAAGTCTATCTTGAAGCATACCATTCTAAAAGCTTAGGAGCGATCATAAATAAAGGCAATATTCAATTCATACCTAAAGCTAGTGATTCTAAGGATATTTGCAACTGGAGGCCCATCACCCTCCTAAATGTGTCTTATAAGATCATTGCTAAGGTGCTCTCTCTCAAAATCCACCATATGCTTCCTCTAATTGTACGGCCTGAACAAACTGGCTTCATCAAATCTAGGTATATTCTTGACAACATCATTGCTTTCTGGGAAGGTATGGAATGGGCCCGTAAGTCCAAGTAGCAGGCTATCTTTTTAAATAAAGATTTTGCTAAAGCCTATGATCGCATTGAATGGCCTTTCATTTTGGCTATGCTTCAAGCTCTGGGTTTTGGTCCCAATTTCCTTCAGTCCGTGGAGATGCTCTTTGGTGACACTAATGCTTGCATCACCATCAATAATTTGCAATCTGAAGCTTTTGGACTTTTTCATTCCATCAGAAAAGGTTTTCCATTAGCTCCAACACTTTATGTCCTTGCTGCTGAAGGTTTTGGTTATTTACTTGCTCACTTTGTGTCTTCAAGGCTGGTTTGTGGCATTTCCTTGCCTGATTCTTCCTCCCAGTTAGTCAATGATCATTTTGTTGATGATTCTTTTCTTACTCTTCTTGAAGATGAAGAAAACATCAAAAATGCTTTAAATTGTCTTGACACTTTTTGTCAAGCCTCTGGCTTTGCCATTCAATGGCATAAAACGCTCTGTTATTGACAGTCTCTTTTGCTAGCTCCACCTTGGCTTAGCCAATTCAAATGGAAATGGGTTACTCATGGAGAAATTTTCTACTTTCTTGGCATTCCCTTTGCTTTCCAGGCTTCCCCTATGGAACTTTGGAATGTTGTGCTTACAAAGATTACCAAAAATCTTGATTATTGGATCACTAAGCCGCTTTCTCTTGCTAGTAAATTCTAGATTTTTTCTAAGATTTTGGCTGCCACCCATGTGTTTTATTCTTCTTGTTGGGCTCCCTCCAAAGCTTCCTATCTCAAATTAGAACATTTGCTCAGAGATTTTCTTTGGGCCTCTGGTTCTTACCATCATGGTTTTCACAAAGTTGCTTGGGATTTCTATTGTCTCCCAAGGGAATCTGGGGGTCTCAGCTTGCTTTCCACTCAAAAGAAGGGCCTTGCCCTCTATGCTAAATGGATTATCAGAGCTATTTCTGGAGATCAAGCCTTGAAAATTCTTGTCAGGAATTGCATCTCTTCAGGCTTCCCTGCTAATAGACCAGCGTAGAAGGGAATTGGTTTTCAGACCCTTCTCACTATGCGTGAACTAGTGGTCATACAGGGCTCTTTCATTATAAAGAGCATCTGGAAAGCCTAGGAAGCTATTAAACCTTGGCTTCATTGGGCTGGTAATGGGTTTCACAATGGGTTGTCCTTAAATCAGCAGAACATTTGGTGGTCTCCCCTGTTTTCCTTCCAAGGTATTCCTCTTGCCAAGACTCAAGGTGCCAGTGCTCTACGTTTCTATAAACATGTCATTCGCACTACTAAGGACATTTTTTCAAGATTCACCATGAATTTCAAGTCTTGGGAGGATATGCAAGTTCAATACCGCCTTGTACGTGCCAATTGCCAGACTTATGAGCTTCTGTTGTCTTCCATCCCTGTGCACTTACTTCATAAAGTGGGGATTCAGTCTATTCGACCTTGGTGGTATGATTGGAAGTGGTTTCCTACCACTCCATTTACCAATTATAAGCCCAATATGGGATATAGATGGCTTTCACCCCACCTTCCAATGGTGGACACGCTTAATCAACAGTGGCATTTGCATTCTTCGCTTTCTCAATGGAGAAAATGGTTCGACACCATTTGGAGTGCCATTACAGAACCTAAGATTGCTCACTTTTCTTGGTGCCTTGCTTTCCAAGGTCTTCCCCTGGGGCCTCGGTTCAAGCACATTGGGGTTCTTGATCCTAGATGCCCCTTCTGTGACCAACCTGAGTCCTTTTTGCATATTTTTTGGTTTTGTAAATGTGCTCAGAATTATTGGCACTAGATCCATGATATTTTCAAACCTTTCAGGCCCAAACCTTTTTCATGGCACATGATCCTGCTGGGTGATTCCCCCAGATTTCCTTGGAAGTTTTCCTAGATTTGGCATACTTTAAGGATGAAATTTTTTTTTTCTCTATGGAAAGATAGGAATGCAGTTTTATTCACTCACAGTTTTTTGGATGTTAACATTGCAATGTACACTAAGGCATGCATTTGTAACAATGTCATTAAGCAGATACATGTGCAAGCTAATAAAGTTTCCTTGGAGGTTGCCCACTTACAAGAATTGTTAAACTACTGGGGCAATTCTCCTTGTACCATTGCCAGAGTGCCTCGGCTGATGCCTCCTCATCTCGCGGTTTCTGTTCCAGATGCTAATCCTCTAGTCGCCATTCACACATGCCACACTCCCAGGGTCCCCGCCACTACTCTCCCAGTGGTGGTCATGGCGG
This sequence comes from Cupressus sempervirens, assembly GCA_028749045.1. Taxonomy (NCBI): domain Eukaryota; kingdom Viridiplantae; phylum Streptophyta; class Pinopsida; order Cupressales; family Cupressaceae; genus Cupressus; species Cupressus sempervirens. The sequence continues at coordinate 674,195,968 of CM053793.1, read as the reverse complement.
TTGGAGGTATCGCTCCACTTCCCCACCACGTGGTGGTTCTAGTTGGTCCCCAGCTCCCCCCCTAGGCAGGCTTTTGGCTAGTCTCCAGCTCCTCCCCCTGGACGGGTCCACTCTATCAAGTTTCCTTGGCTAGCCTTGGCAATTTCTCCTCCGCGGCCAGACAAGAAGGATGCAGAGAATGCAACTACCCCAGATCCTACAGATGCTACTGATGGCTAGACTATTCCTAGTCTGCCTCACAATCCCACTGATGCATGGGGATTTCCTGATAAAGATGATCCTCCTCGCTTTGCTGGTACTACCTTGGCAGCATGAGGTTGTTTTAAATATTTTTTTTGATGAATAGTTTATAGTTGCTAGCTGCGGCCATGTTGTTTACTCTGGCTTCAACCGATTGAACTCATTCGTGGGGTGATCTTGTATCCCCCGACCCTTTTTTGTGAATCTTAATCTTAGTAAATTTTATTAATTGAAAAGGACTATTCATCAAAAAAAAAAATCAATATTAATTAATATAAGAAGATTTTCACATTCCATGAATTTATAGGTATATGTTTGTTTGGGTATGATTGTGTTCTAAATTTTTGTTATTAATGTTTTTTACCATAATTAGGGATCTATCAACAGAATTAAAAAAGAGATCTATTTTGTATCCCCTCATTCTTTTATCCTTATGATAGATCATTGAATAAGATCCAAAATATTGATAACAAAAAATTACAACACAATCGTACCCAAACAAGCATATATACATATATTATTTATTAAATTCAAATAAACTAAAATCCAAGACCTCATATAGCGATACAAATCTAACCTACTTTCTCTTAAGACTCAGAACTTACCATGTGAACCAACTTTAATCTAAACAAGTACTACTTAATATTATAGAAGTACGTTCCAGTTATGAGTGTCACAAAATTAATGCCTCCATTCAATCACCTATGATATTCACTTATTTACTGGAAGTTTAAACTTTACCTGAAATTTTTAACTATTCACTGCTTTCTACAGAGCTTAGATTTGGTTGGGCAGTGAGGAAACATTGATACCTAGCCTTTAATAGTAATATTAGAGGCTTTTCATTTGCAAATTGACAAAATTATTACTTCCTATTCAGTGTTAAGGAAAAGGAAAACAATCTAAGAATATGACTAGAACTCAAATAAAGAGTGCAAAACCTCACTACTAGATTACCATAATATTTATAATCTTAAATTAGGTTTACCCGTAAATGCTCAGATAAAGAGAAATAATTTAGAATAAATGGATAACTATCCAACTAGATTGTTACGGCTCAATTATAAATCACCAGCAGGTGGGTTCCTACCAAAGTTTAACAATGACAAACTATTAAGACGGACCTTGTTACTATTGGTCCATCCAAAAACATTGTAAATATTGAAATTAGATGAAATACTTAGTTCAATTTGATTTATTTCAATCAGCTAAAGCTCGTTCAGTTCCATAGTTTCGGCAAAGCATTGGAGATACATTTGAACTACTATTTCATTCCATCAATTTCCAAAGGGTTTGCTTGAGTTTGCCATTGTTGACAGTCTGTGTATCCAACACCTAATATGAATGCCAACAATTACACAGCAAAAATGTGCCTTAGAGATCTAATTAACCCTAAAAGCTCTTTTTAAGTATAACGGTATATATTCCTACCTTACACTGGATGGTGTGGAACACTCTTCCATCAGTGGCAAAAGAGGCTACATTAAGTATTTGGAGGCCTTGTTCTTCAATAGCCAACATGAGCTCCGACAAGTTTATCCCTTCTTTAATGGTGCTTGTTGTGACAACCACTGCTGAATCCACATTGTTTACATTCACTAGAAGAAATGCGTCCATGTTAGAGAAGGATTCTATATTGCCTTCTTTATTGTAGGAATAACAACATTGCTTCTCATTATTCATCTTCATCTTCATTTCATCTCTTTTCTTTGCAAGCTCATTCACTTTCTTGTGCAGATGACTTATATATTTTGGGGCTTCTGACAACCGATCAGCGATTGAAGTATGGCCTTGGATAATAGTCCATTTAAGTGTTAATCCAAAGATGGTTATGTTTCTATTCAACTGATGTTCAAATATAGATTGGTGATTTGTTAATTATGTGACCCTTTCAATCATTTAATGTACAATAATGAGAATTACATTTTTTAGTTTCTTGATCACGGTCATCCATAATGTAAGCATGACATCTGTAGTAGCAATCAGCTGGGGAGAATAGGTAACAGAGGGTCTTTTTAAGTCTTCTACATAGACGTGACCTACATGCCCATTATATATCTAAGTTTTTTCTCAAGTAAATACTGGTTGTTATATTCTAGGATGAAGAAAGTGACTAAGATGTCACTGAATGCTCTATTCGTATGTACAGTTTTAGGCATGACATAGTTATCTTTGTATGAAAAATTCTATGATATTATAATATGATAGGAAGCACCATAAAAACTGTGAAATTTAATGCAATGATTTATAAATTTTGTGAGTTGAAAAACTATATTTTTATGGAGAATATGATATTTTTCTATAATAGTAATTACATTTTAATTTAGATAAATTTTCTTTAAACATATGTATTTGTTTCATATAATCAATGTATGACTTCAAAATGCAAAATAATGTAGTCATAAGGAGTTGCTACATTATAAAATAACCACACAAGCTTCTATGCATAGGAACAATCTCTTTGTGTTAAGTGAAATGATCATCTATTTGGAAAGAGATTTCTTGGTCAATGACTTATTTTGTCGAATTTATCATAGGCATGAGATGGTTAGTGGCATGCACAGTAATTAGATTGTTCAACCTAGATCTAATGGTGATGATTTATTTCCAATCAATATGTTGCATGGGAGTGAAATCTCATTGTTTCTATTCAATCAAATAAATCCTTAAAGATATCAACAATTAAAATATTTTCCATAAAAAATGACAATAAATAAATAACTCCTACAAAATGATGATAACAAGCTATACGTAAAATAATTGCATCCATATCATAAATTGTAGGACACATGCTTTACATCTATTCAAATCCAATCTAAAAAGATCTAGATGAAAAAAATAGAAATGATACATGAGAAATAAATGCCATAAAGAATATAGAAATTAATCCCATACCACCCTATAGACAATAGAAAAATCCTCTTATGAAATCTATAGCCATGTAATATAATCACATTGTGGTAAAACCATATCGTAGAGAGCTAAAATCATTGATAATATCTAAACTCTAATCATATATACTATTAACCTAATGAAAAAATGATAATTCATTTTATTTATAAAATTAAAAACTCAATCATTTGTATCAACACTAAATAAATATCATACGTGCAATTTGTTGATATTTGAGTCATCACAACTCAACTAGTAAGCCATATATACTAAAAAATTACATACGTTGTAGACCCAAATGCTAAAACTAAAAACTTGAAACTTGTTATTATTATCAAATATTTTCTAAATAGAAGAAAAATAAAGTAAAACATGCAAACCACAAGCAACCCTATTCAATCTATTACTTGACTTAGAATCAGATACATAATCATCTAAAAGATCTAAAATAAAGGAATAAAATGGCACCATGATTTGACGTCACACATCCTTAATTTTTACCTTATCTACATTACTTCAATTATTAATACAAAAACATCCTAATTGTTCCGATCAAAATTCAAAATTTTCTTTGGTTGGAGACTTAGTAAATATGTTTACTAATTGATCTTTAGATTTACAATCATATAGGTTGATTTATCCATTGTTAACAATCTTTTTATTTAAATGATAATGGGTCTCAATGTGCTTTGCCTTCGGATGAAAGACTAGATTACTTAGAATTGCAATTGTTGAGTTGTAGAAAAAGATGGCAATTTTTCTCTTCTTTGTTGTTTGTTCAAGATCACTTATCAATATTTTAATCCATACTGATATATAGGATGCTGAAGTGGTTGCCACATACTCTTCCTCTATTGATGAGATGGTGACAGTTAGCTATTGAGATTACATGTGTTGCACACATTGCATCATATTATTTATATTGTATTATTTTTTTCTATTATGTAATATTACACCTAGGACCACCTAGATGGATGTGCAACATGTAGACATTCATATGGGATATTCTTGATGAAGTGTATCATAACATTGTGATAATATTTGATGTAATTATTTAATATTGGAAAAAAAAGAATTAAATGTCCAAAATCAAGTCTGGGGTCAATAGGTTAGGTAGCACATGGTTTATGTAATACCACTTAGTGGTTTAATGGGACTTGCTACTATGAAAGAAACCGTTAGAGTAGTTTTAGATTTAAGGAAAAAAAAGGCAAAAGAAAAAGAGAAAAGGAAAGTCAAGAAAGACAAGGCTTGACAGGTTAGCTAAATAGTAAATGGACATTTGTGAATGTTGGAAGCATTATATAAGATGTGTGGATTCATGCTTGTTCACATGATTTCTTGGTTGTGACTATGGATTTGAAAGCTTCCATGGTTATATTGCAATGGTGGTTTCATTGAATAATACATGGTGATGGATGGTTTTGGAGACTAACTTTTTCTCTTAATGAGGGTCTCCCATTATATTTGTGTGACCTTAATGACACTATATTGTCTATTCTCTTGCATGTTGATTTTAATTGCATATTTATATTTTGTCTATTATGGGTTATGTAGAAACTATAATATTTTGAGTTGTAAGCTTCCTTACAAGTGGTATCAAAGCTATGGGTGTGTTGTTCTAACCCTAGATTTAATGCATGAGAATGCATGAAGGAATGAAACAAAAGAAAATATATATGGGTTCCATAGGTTATTTATTATAGATCTAAGGATTTTAGGTTTTCTATAATGATATAATGTTGACATATTTTGAGCATGTGAAATTGCTGGTCAAGTAGATTTTTTGGATGTTTCATTTAAACATAGGTTTTTAGGGGGAAGATTTCAAAAATTACCTCTTGGGAAAAAATAAACCTTGCCATTGGATCTGGGTTGGCGTTTCGATAAATTTTGATATACAATATACCCTAGTTTGGCCATGTTGATAGAAAATGTAAAAGATTTTTAGCTTAAGGTCGTAATGACCATCAAATTTAATACCACTATAATTTTCATCATCCAATAAAAAAATATCTCTTTGAAAGTGGTAAAAATATTGTATTGGTAAAATGAACATAGCTTTCACACAGTATATCAAATCGTAGACTTCTTAGAGTTATTAAAAAGCTATTTTAGGGCAATACAACTTGGTATGGGTTTTATTTTGTGATTTTGATATTTTGTTAGTTTAAATAAGAGCCCAAAAGTTAGATGTTGATTATTTACAAAACTATTTTGGGCATGTCTTGGAATATAGACTTTAAATTTGGACTTCGAATAGTCAATAGAAAGCTCTTGTAGAGTTCTACACATTGGTTTATATTTTATGTATGTTTGCAATGATTTATTCAGTAATATATTGAATTGAATGGTTTATGACATTTATTAACTATGGTAACATTGTGAGTTAATGATATTGCATATTTTGGAGATTTGAGATTTGATTTGATTGTATTCATAGCTTATATATTTTAGATTGGTCCCACAATGATATGGTAATTAGTGTTTGGTTTTGATATACATGACGACTTATTGGGTCTACAAGTTGTGTAGTGTTGTAAGTGGTCTAGAATTATAGATTGTGTTAATCGCTTAGATATGGGTTATCCTTTCCCATTGATCTTTCATTGTATGTGTAGCTTGGAATTACGTTTTATATGCCCTTATTCACATAATTTTATAATTTGTGTTCATATAAAGGAAGATGAGATGTTGTTACCATGTACAAACATGGTGGAGGATTGTGGTTGACTATTTAATGTTGATAGGTTGGACACTTCGAGGTATAGGTTCTCCGTTCATATATGTGATCATAGTGTAGTATATTTTTGCATTACATGATTGGATATAGAGATGCATCATTGATGTTCATTGGTTGGCATTCCTAATGTAGTTATGATGGTATATATCTTCTTGGTTGAAGACTATGGCTATTTGGTTTCTTTTGAGGAAATCTACTGAAAGAAATTATTCAATTGTATATTGTCAATTATGTTACACAAATGTCAGACTCTAACTAAGTGTAGCTCTATTGTTAATTGAGCTCAGTCAAGCACCAAAGGAGATTCTAGTGTTAGTCGAGCTAAATTTAGAAGGAAACAAGATTAGTTGGTCGTCAAAGAAATTTTATGTAAACCAAGTTAGATTAGTCAATGAAGGTATTAACCATGGTAGGTTCAATACCAAAGAAATTCAATATTAATTGAGTGACTCATTTCAGTGTTAGCTGACTATCAGTAGAATACTTTTGTTAATTAAATGGTTATTACAAGCTAACTTAGTGGATGTTAACTTCTTGTTTGAAAGGATATTCAAGCTGACTTGACATTAGATTTCATATATATGAAAGTTAAATTAGTAGGTTGAATGGAGGAATATCAAGTATGAGAAATATGTAAAATAAGAAGGATATCCAATTAAATAAAACACATGCAAGGAGTTGCAAAGAATATTATGACCAAGAAGGATCAAGAGGATAAACTTGAACAATGATCTGAATCTAGAAAGTCAGTTGCTTCATCAATCAAGTCAACTATCGTTACTCTCTAAAAATTGTAAAAATGAAAAAATATCATGACAAAGTTGACTTAACAATTAGTTTGTAAATCCTCTAACAAGGTGACATTTCTTTTTGAAGTGTCTAAAGACCTCTAACAAGGCCACTTCTAATAGGGTGATTCAAATCCTATAACAAGGTCACACTTAACTATGTGTTTTGTAACCTTTAACAAGGTTGGCTTCTAGCATGACTCATTTTAGAAGAGTGAAAATTGTAACTAGTTGGATTGGTGGTTTTTCCCAAATTGGTTTTCTATGTTAAATTCTAGTGTCTCATGTGTTCATGTTAGTTTCTTTATGGTTTAAATAGTTATGCAACTATGTTATTAAAGGTTAATACACATTAATATCTTTAGACTTATATGTTAACTAAATTATAGTGAATATTCAGTTCTAACCTAGCAATGCAAGTATTTGGTTTGAGGACTAAAAGTTTGTGTTGACATGTAAGGTACTTGGATTTGTTTTGTGGTGACTAATTCACCCCTCCCATCTCAATTACCCCTATAAAATTTCCAACAATTGGTATCAGAGTATAGGTACTTGTAGGAAAAAGTTTTAATGCCTAAGCTAAAGATTAAGATGTCTTACAGAAGGGAGATTCCTAAAATTAATAGAGAAAACTTCTCACCATGGCAAGAGTTGATGAAGCTTTATATATCAAGCATCAGTGGTCATAGTGTATTCTATCTGGAGAAGAAATATATGGAAGCACCCAAGCGTATATCTTTGGGGCATATCAAAAAAGCAAATGAGAACAACATTATGATGATTGATATTGAATCTTCTTTCACTATTTTAAATTTGATGAAGTCAAGGATTGTCCTACTGCATTTGACATGTGACAAAAACTAGAGAAAGTCTTTGGAGGTGACAAAAATGTGCAAGAGCTAAGGTAGAAAGCTTAAGAGGAAATTTTGATCGATTGAAAATGAAAGAAGGTGAGAACATCACCTAGTATAGTTAAAGGGTCAAAGAAAGTGTTCGTACAATGAGAGCCTTGAGTGAAAAAATTGATGATCAAATAGTAATCAACAAGGTACTATGAACTCTTCTTCCTACTTATGCAATTAGGCTTTCAACTATTGAAGAGATGAGATGCAATCCTAAAAATGATGTAACCCTAGATACTCTTTTGGGAATATTGACTTCTTTTGAGTTGGACAATTTTGATAATTATGCTCCTTCTTATAACAATCTTGAATATGCATTCAAAGCTAAACTAACCCTTGGTAGAAAAGGAGGGAACTCGAAAGGAAAACACGTTGACAATGAAGATGAAGAGGATTCAGATGAGGACCTTCTAGTTATTGAGGTTATCCTAGAAAAAAAAGGGTAGGAAACGGAAAAGGAAAATTAGAGGAAAAATTGCATTAATTTGTTTCTCATGTGATGAAGTTGGACACATTGCAACTTGTTAGCCTTAATTTGAGTCGCCATATATCGAACTTTCTCTAGTTTCTTTGAAGTCTAGAGTCATATATTGAACAAGCCATCCTTGGTCTCATATCTTATGAATATCACCAATACTTACATATAGAGATTAATCTTGTGATGTCTGTTGCACCTCTCATAACTTGAACCTCTTTGAACCTCTTTGAACCTCTTTGAAATTTGGATTGAAGTAATTCAAAGTAGTTCAGCCAAAGGTTTTGATACTAAGTATTTTTTGTAGTGGGACCCATTGAGAATAATGATGATGTTTGATTGAACCCCTTTGAAACTCTTCAAACCTTGGTTTGAAGAAGTTCAAAGTAGTTCAATTGCTAAAGATTTTTGAGCAAGCATTAATAATTCTCCAAGGATGACTGGTTCCTAAGAAACTAATTAAGGCGTCAAGAGTAATTATTGGGGATTGTGTCAAATTTAATTTTTGTTTGAGACATGAAATCAATTGTCATCATTGATTAAATAAAGAAAATATTTCATCCAAGGGTTGGATTATTTGTCAAAAAATTTTAATTATTGCAAGGACATTCACGAAGGATGATCATTAAATGAAGGTGTCTTATCACAGTTTCAAGCATGCAAATCAAGGCACAATGAAATCACATAAATACCTCATAATGGGGTGGTATGTTCACCAGTATATCTCCTTTCCTTTTAAAGTATGAGTTTCTCATATCATTGTTTTATCATGTGAAAGTGTGAATTGAAGGAGCAGCCAAAAGAGAAGGAAAATGGTCTTGTTTTCTCTTAGCAAATTGTAGGTGAGAACATAAGAAACCCCCTATTCTTTCCCCTATGTATATGTGTTTTGAAGAACAAGCTAGTGTTGGGTTTTTATTTCCCTTGCTTAAAATGAAGTCTATTCTACATTCTTTTGGGAACATTTCTAGTTTGGAGTTTAGGAGGCCTGTCATTTCTGATACTAATTTGGAGGGTGTCAAGGTTGAGAAATTGCAAGGAAATTTTCTTCAACAAAAAAATAAAGTTAATGGTTTCCTATAAATTTTAACGAGTGGTTTGATTAAAGCTACAACTTTTCCCCTCGCCCTTTTGAGCCCTCAGTTACTCCAATTCTGTATTGACCAATATGATGTGAGGACTAAGAGCATTTTGAACAAAGATGGAGAACCAATTTTACCCATCTCTAGGGAGACTATTTCATCAATATTGCATTTGTCTGACTATACTTTTCAGACTTTTAGCCCTACCCAGTCTTTAGTTGAGTATCAAGAAAGCCTAGACAAATATTGTAACATATTGTCTAGGAAGTGGACAAAAGAAAATTATAAAGTTAGTGCAAGACTCCCCAAAATAATCACCAAGGATCATATGAAACCCCATATTCATCACCTCATGGTCTTATTGCACTATTTTAAGGGTTCTTCAAATTTTTTTCTCTTTGAAAAGTGGATGTACCATTATGTAGAAATCATTCTAAAGGGAGAACAATTGTTTCATTGGACAGAATTGATAGCCAGCTCAATGAGAAATCAACTAAAACATGCTAAGGTGTCTAGAGAATATTTCTACATATCTTCATATCTAACCTATTACATTGCTTGTGTCAGCAATATTACTTCCTTTCCTAATGAAACTTGGAGTGAAGATGTAACTATCTATCAGTATTATCCTTTGCTCCAAAGGGGTAGAGTGGTCAAGGATTTTAGGAAAACACATGATGTACTAATAGAAAGAGTGTACTTGAACCTCAAAAAGGCACCCATGCCTAGATTATCCTTAGAGGCCCAAAAGCTAGTTCAAATTTATGGGAGCTATTTAATCCAATTTCTTAAACTCACATACTTAAGAATAGTAGGATTTGAAGAAGAACTAGTAAAATTACCTTGTTATGCTCTAGATTGTTTTGTGATAGTTAAAATTTATAGATAGTTGTTTTTCAGTAAATAAAGATAATCCACTTCAAGAAAACTAAGAGTCTATTTTCTCTATTAAGCTTGGTCACTTAACTTGCAGCAAAATGATTAATGCCTAAATTGTTGGAAGAAACTTCCTCAGTTTTAATCTTGGATCCTACCAAGGAATGAGAAATTTTGACACCAAAGGTTCATAGCTAATGTACTTGGTTTGAAGGGTCAATCACCCACAGTTCCGCATTTAGAAGATTTATGGCAAGATTGTAATGATGATGAAGAAGTGATAAAGAAAGACCATTCAAGACTAATGCTCCCACAAAAAAATTCTCTCAAATTGAAGTTTCACTTGGAAGGAGTAGTTGAGGATGGTTTGGATATTGTTGAATCAGGATGGGAAGAAGCAAGCAAGCTAAAATAATTAGAGGTACATTGGAACCAAAGGGAAGAAGCTGATATAAATTTGAGAACTAGATCTATCATTACTCACATAGATAATTGGTTGAGAAGGAGAAACATGAAGGCTATCAATCAAAAATAAACTGGAAAATATCAAAAGAAAGTTTCTTTCTTTGAAACATTGACCTCTAACAAATCAATTTTGTCTCATGTCGTAGGTAGTACTTTGGCTCCCAATAAGCAGAAAAGAACAATGTCCCCTAAATAAAGCAAGATCCCTAGAAGTAGATCAAAGACTAACTTTGAGGCACTCATGGAACAAGAGATTCAAAAAGAGAAAATGATGTCTTAGGGGCAAGGCCAAGGAGAAGAACTTAGCTTATTAGATACCTAAGATGGTGATGTACAATTAGTAGAAGTTTCTAGGTTGGATCGGGCTAAGTTCATGATACCTCCTAGGGGAAGTTAGGGGATGAATGCTACTCCTACTATTCCATCATGACTATCTAATTTTGTTAGCAAGAAGCCAACCCTACAGCTTGTGTTTAGACCTATTAAAGATATTTTCACCAAGTACATGGCTCGCAGTTCTAAGAGTAAAAAGATGAAGAGTGATGCATGTTTGATCAAGGATCTAGTGACTAGAAGGGTAATGAAAGAAGTGGCCATGTGCAAATAGAAATATGAATCTAGAGAAATTGATGTTGAAGGCTTTAAGGTTATCATTGTAGAATTGGATCTATTACTAGAGACACTAGTAATTAATTCTTCAAATTCTCTTCAGACCATATGCTAACTCAATCAGAAAGGGACAACAAGGAGAAGAAAGAATTAAAGGCACTGGTAATCACCATGGTAGCTGATATAGAATTGCTAGTGAATTTTGGCACTCTTCCATTGATCCAGACCCTATAATCTTTTGATCCCAATTCCTTCGACAACCAATAGTTGGTTAACCAAATGCAAAGGGGTAAACTAATCTTAGATGTAGTACAAGAATGGGTTGCATCCATTGTAAAGGAAGGAAATAAATTCATTTTATATTTTACCACCACATTCACTAAAGGAGAAGTGCTATTGGGTGAAATTCAAACACTTGTGCTAGTTTGGGAAGCCAACTAGAATTGTTGCCAAGCCATTGTATTCCAGGTTAATGAAGTTGAGAAATACGGGGTATTCGAGTTTCTAAATGAAAAGCCCATAAAAATTATGGATTCATCCATGCTTTTCATTCTTAAGAGAAATATGGGATGGAAGGATTCAATTTACAAAGGAGCCATTTAAGAATGTGATATGTGGAAACTAAAATCATGCTAATGCACAAAGAACTCCTAAAGGACATGCAGGTTGTCAATCCTACTAGAATCTTGCATTTTGGAGATGGTAAGATGGACTCCAAGGTATTGATCAATAACTTCAATGATGTTATGAAAAAAATAAAAGAAAACAACATGCCTACCCCTGAAAACTTCACTACCCTAGAAAACATCAAATTGATTTTATATCTAAACAAGAATCTCTTGTCGAGACAAAGCCAAAGAATTAAAGAACTAAAATGGAAAAAGGATGCTTATAGATCAAAATTACTCAGTCTGAAGAATCCTCACTCCCATGCAATGTAGGAGTTCACAAACACCTTCAATAGCTAGAAACGAGTGAAGCATACTATGGCAGATGGAGGAATATTGGCGATGGTGTTTAGTTAGGAGCAATTATTTTCTATTTTGTTTTCTAAGCTATTTTTAAAACTATTTCCTATAGGTCACAACTATTTTTAACCAAAAGTCTAGGCTTTAATGGAGGCCTTTTTAGGTTTGTAATGAACTATAAATGTTGGAGCATTTATCTAGTTAGGGGGTAGATTTTTAGTATCTAAAATATACTTTGATAAAATTAGTACTATTTTAAGTTAATTATTTAGAAGTAGCGATAGACAGATTGTCATATATTTGGAAATATTTTCTTAAATGACTTGGTGATAAAGAAGTCTTTTTGAATATATATATATCTATCATATTTTTCCATGCTATAAAACTTGGTGTTTAAAGTGGTTCAATCATGGTTACTTTGTGAGCTGTGATGATTAGTTCTATGTGATATCTACTACTATTTCTTTATTCTTCATTTTCATTTATCTTCTTCAAAATTAGTCTGAATTATTGTAAAGTTCATATTCCTTAATTAAATCTTTCTTGTTTGTGGAAAGACTGAGCTTTTCATTCATTGAATTTTTGAGTATATAAATTCTTACCTTAGTACCTAAGAGTACATGATCATTCCTTATGCACTTTCTAGCAAAAGTATGTATTTAGTTAATTTTGATCTTTTGAGTTTATTGATAAATCTTTGTAAAAGGGAATTGTATGTATAAAATTCAGAGGGAAATGAATAACACAACATTTACCCAACTATTATGAACCTCATTGGATTTTCCAAGCCTTGGGCATAGATTAAATTATTATTTTAGTAGGAAAAGACAATTTTTTCACTAAGAGACTTTTGGTGACTCTACTAGGGAGAATCCTAGGAGAAAGAGGACAAAGCCCTTTGAAGCAGTAATTAATTACAATGGGTTCACCACATGATAATGTTTTTCCTATTTTGTAGCCTAACCTCTAATTTGAAGACACATAGGAAGATATAATTTATGATTTAACCTTGGCTGCCTAGACATTATGCTAGAATAATCAAAAATTTCAAGAAGCGTGGAATGTGCTTGAAAGAGAACAAGAACATGCTGAGCTTTTGAGAAGTGTGCAAGAAGTTCAAGAAGAAGTGGCCATAAATAGACTCTCCCAAGCCCCTACGAGACCCTAAGTAGAAAGAAAAGAAGTTGATTTGGCTGAAAGGAAGTATACAAAGAGAGAAAGAGAAAAAGACATTTTAAATGAGAATTTTGAGCCTTTAAAGAACTTGAGCTTCCTGCCTAATTTTAATGACCCGAAGAAGAAGACAACTAAATCTTTTAGTAGGCCCAATTCTCCTCCCAAGTGTTCTCCTCTCTCACCTTTGGTGCAATCTTTACGTCCATTGAAAGCTTTGGTCCCTTCTCATTTGAACATCTAGCCTTTGCAATTCATACTACCAAACATGGTTGCCAACCAACCATGGGGGCGTAATATAGGCCCATTAAATCTAGAAGTCAATCTTGTTTTAGATGGCAAGGTTTCTATAGAAGATCACTTGAGTGCTTTTCATATAGCCTATGGAGTTATAAGTGTTCCTACCCAAGAAATCACTATTAGGTTGTTTGTTTGAATGATAACTAATGTTGCTATTGATTGGTTCAACCATGTAGCCCAATATTCCATAACTAGTTGGGATGATATGAAAACAACATTTGATACTAGATTGAAAACCCCTGACAATGAGTGTTCCTTGTTACTTAATCTAAGTCAATTGAAGAAGGAAATGCATAAACATATGAGGGAGTTTGTAGTGAAATTAAATAGATTGATCTAGAGAATCCCTATTAGAGAAAATCAAAAAATATTCTTTATTAATGTAGTTACCCCAGATGTGATTTTTCATCTGATTAAAGATGTAGTTGTTGACTTAGCTTCCACTCAAAGATTTGCTATCCCATCAAAAAGATGCATTTATTACTGTTGGTAAATGGAGAAGGAATGTTGAATCCTCTAAGCCTACTTCTACCTCTTTTCCCATAGACCCTTTCATGCAGAGGCTAATGAATGGTATAGCTATGTTGAAAAGATAATAGAATAGACCTAATGATCCTTAACAATCCCCTTGTCAAGATATTAATAGGCATCAGTAGCACCAAGTTCATGGCAAAGCTCCATTTCTAATAGCTTCTCATCCAAGGTTACAAATTGAAGAAGTAACTAAAGAGACTATGTGTTCCTTCCATTTGACTACAAATAATGAAAAACTTGCATGGATTGGTTAAGATGTGTTCAGTTGGAAAAGAATGCTCTTAGCATTGAATCACCGATTGAAAATGAAAAGGGGGAAAATGAGAATACAAGCACTTATTTTCTTGTATACATGAATGTGACATAGAAAAGGGAGGTGATTATTTTGTAATACTCCAAGATCCTACTTTCACTATCATGACTAGGAATCAAAGAAATCAGAAGTCCTATGCAGGGACTAAAACAACTACCTTAGCTTCTAAACAAAAATAACACATGCATAGTGATCCAACAAAGAATTTAGATTTCAAAACATTACCTAGAACATAATTAGCAACTGGTACATCTACTTTTGACATTGTAGAATTTTGTAAATCCTCTTCAAGATCCATCTCTCTAGTGGAATATTTAGGAATGAACCCTAGAGATTTGGATGAGTTAGTCCAATATGTGAAGGGAGGATGTGTCACTAATACTTGATTTAATAACAATGTATTGAAAATCAAATACCTCTATAGAAACCAATTTTTGTGTCTCAAAAAAGTTCAAGGTAGGTCCCTAACATGGAACCAATTGTTAATGTCATTGGAGGAGAAGTAGAAGAGAGAAAACCTAATCCCTTCTATGTGTCTTTGTTGCTAAATGGACAAAAAATCAGCAATTTCATTATACATTTGGTAGCTTCTAACAATATTATGCTAGCCATAGTTGCTAAAGCTCTTGGCTTGGATCTCACTAAAACCTTTTGGCATTGCTATTCCATGGATGGAAATAAAGTTCCCCTCATTAGCCAAGTAGAAGATGTACAAGTGTTCCTTTATGCTTTCCCGAATAAGAGACTAAAACTAACCATTTTAGTGGCAAACATCCCACCTAGTTATGGAATGTTGCTCAATAGAACATTCTACAAAGACATGGGAGGAGAGATCAAGATGGATTGGTCTAAGGCTTCTATGCTAGTAGGGAAGAAGAAGATACAACTAGAACCAGAGCTAAATAATAAATACACTGTGGTGCCTTTGGACAATCCTAAAGCCTAGATATTATATGAAGAATGTCAGTTTGGAAACCATGTCATTTTAGTTGATGATAAACTTGAGAAAGATAAAGGGGAAGACTTTAAGGATGCCTTGTGGAATTTGGAATTTGATGGCAACTACTCCAATTCGAGATCACTTTGATCTCTCCCTTGAGAGGAATGTTTCCTTTTTCTTTTAAGTTGGATTTTATAATACAAATAACATTGTGGAATACAAAGCCCTACTCTTAGGATTGCAAGAAGCCAATACAAGAGGGATAAAGTAGTTGAAGGTCAAAGGTGATACTAAACTCATCATCAAATAGCTAAGGAATAAATTTTCTATGAAGAATGATAGATTGAGATATTATAGGAACCTAGTTCGGGATGAGATTGAATCTTTTGATGCCTTTTCCATAGAGTTTATACCTCTCTCCTAGAATTCTAAAGTCAATTCCTTAGTTGTCTCTACTTCTTTATTATTGTGACATCTAGACTTTAAGAGTGATACCTATAGGATTGAAATGATCTACCAACCTAAGGTCCTAGATAATGAGAATCATTGGAAGGTTTTTGATAATGATTCAAAATTAAAGGATTTTCTTTGAAGGGTTGTAATAGGATGGCAAATCAACTAGTGAAGATTTAGTGGAATTAGGAGAGGTTATTTAGTTAAAAGGAAACAAAATCCCAAAGTGGTTGGTTTCTTTAGAGCATTTGTTTGGAAGAAAACATGAAAAGGTCACCTTGAGGGAGAGTGATCATAATAAGAACCTAAAAGAACATGACAAGATAAAACATTGGGGATGACGAAAATCCTAAATGGATCTCTATTAGTTGAACCTACTTAGAAAGAGAGAAAGATTTATTCGCCTATGGATATGAGGATTTGAAGAATTTTTGAAATAGAGAGTTCAGGCATCATGTACCCCTAAAACCTGAGGCAACCACTTTCAAGAAAAAACTTAGAAATTATGATCCCAAAGTGTCCAAAGAAATTTTTAAAGAAGTAAAGAAAATGTTAAAAGCTCCTATAATATATCCAATTCACCATTCGACCTAGATAGCGAACATTGTTCCTATGAGAAAGAGAAATAATGAAATAAGAATTTATATAGACTTCAAGAATTTAAACCAAGCTAGTCTCAAGGATAATTATGCACTCCCCACTATGGATCACATTCTACAAATAGTTTCTAGGTATAAATTCACATGAATTCTTGATGGATACTCAAGTTATAACCGGATCAATGTTGCACTTGAAGATTAGCATAAAGTAGCCTTTATAACTCCCTAGGGTACCTATGCTTATAATCGAATGTTTTTTAGTTTGATCAATGCGAGAGTGACATTTTGAAGGGAAATGAATTATTATTTTAAAGACTTAAGGGATAAAATAATTGTAATATATTTGGATGATTTGATGATATTTTTGAAAAGGAGGAAACATCATCTAAGAGATCTCAAAGCAGTGCTAGGCCGATGCAGACAACATGGCATATATCTCAATCCCAAAAATTCTATATTCTTTGTGTAAGAAGTCAAATTGCTCAGACATATTGTTTCAAAAAGAGGTATAAGAATTGACCTAGATAGGATCAAGCTGATACAATAGCTATCTTTTCCCACCAATAGAAGTGATTTAAATTCCTTCTTTGGTCAGATAAACTTCTTAAGAAGTTTTGTTCCCAAGTTTTCTAAAAGAATAAGACATATACTAAACATGATGAGTGAGAAAGATCCTTTTAGATGGCAAGAAGAAGGTAAAAAATCTTTTGAAGATATTAAAATAGCCATTTCAAATGCTCCCATGTTGGTAAGCCTAGATTTCAAAAAAGATTTTATCATTTACTACTATGCTTTGGAACACACTCTATCCAGTATTTTAACCTAGAAGGATGATTAAGATAATGAGACCCCAATTGCTAATGAGTGTTCCTCTGAAGTAATATGAATTAAACTATACCCAAATGAAGAAGCATGTATTTACAATAGTGAAGGAAGTGAAATAGCTTAGGTACTATATCTTGCACTCCCATTGTACTCTCTTCATACCTGAAATGATGCTAAAGAGCAAACCAACTTAGCAGGAGGTTGGATAAACAAGAGAGTGGTGTGGGTAGCCAGGATTTGAGAATATGACCTAACCATTAAACCTACTAGTTTGGTAAGGGGTCAGGGTTTGTGTAAGTTGATAGCTGAAAATAAAGGATCATCATTAGAAAACATTGAGGTTACACCTTTTGTTTTGTTCGTAAGTTCAACTGATCCCTGGTTTTCTCATGTTGTATATTTTTTGACATATGGTGAATTTCTTGCAAACTTGAGTTATAGAGAAAAACATAACCTCAGGTTGAAAGTGACAAAATATGTAATCTCACAGGGGGTGTTGTATAAAAGAGATATAGATGACACCTTTTTAAGATGTGTAGATAGTGAGCAGTAGAAAACATTGTTGAAGTTGTATCATTCAAATGTTTGTGGTGGACACTTTTCCTTTACTATGACTACTTTCAAAATCCTCAAAAATTTCTTCTATTGCCTTGATATGTTTAAAGATGCTTATGCTTTTGTAAAAGATTGTGAGAAGTGCAAACTTTTCATGGGTTGTCCTCAACTAGAAACTTTGCCCTTAAAATCTATGGTAATAGAAGAACCCTTCCATCAGTGGGGTCTAGATTTAATAGGTCCTTTGAATTCTCCTTCCAGTGCTAGCCATATGCATATATTAACAACCATAGATTATTTGAGAAAATGGGTGGAAGCCATACCAACTAAGAAAGCTAATTCACAAGTGGTATGTGAGTTCCTGATGGAATACATATTTGTGAGGTATGTGGTTCCTCAAAAGATAGTGGCTAATAATGAAACATAATTTTCATCTAAAGAAATTTCTATGGTTTTCTATAATCATGGCATATCTTTAGCTCATTCTTTAGATTATTTTCCTGAGGGAAATGGGCAAGTAGAATCTAGCGAAAAAAATTTGGTTGCCATAATGAAAAAGTTGGTTAATGATAATGCCCAAAATTAGCATTTAAAACTATATGAAGCATTATGGGCTAACTAAATTACTCCTAAAAGAGTCATTGGCATGACCCCCTTTGAATTGGCATATGGAGTAGGCACCCAAGTAACTCTACCTCTGGAATTATCTGCCATAAAGTTGCAGTCCGTAATCGAAGATCCTTTCTTTCAAGACTCTTTAGAGAAAAGGGTGATGTATTTGAATAAACTGGAAGAAGAAAGAGACAAACTTGTGGACCACATTACCAAGCATCAAATGAGGGTAAAGAAATTTGTTGATATGAGGGCCAAGCTCCACAACTTTTTGAAAGGAGATGAAGTCCACTTATGGGATAAAAGGTGAGAGCCCAAAGGAATGCATGGCAAGTTTGATTCTCTATGGAAGGGGTCATTCATTATCACAGATGCTATTGGTCTAAATGCTTTTTACCTAAATTAGCTAGATGGCATTGGTCTACCCTTCACTTACAATGAGTAGGGCATAAACTTATTGAGAATGTAACACCTCAAGGAGATCTCAATCATGTATATACCACCTTCTTGTATTTCTATTTTGTTTTTGTTTTTCTTTCCATTGTTTTATATTTTTGGTGTGTCCTTAGATCAGTTTTGTTCTAGCATTCTAAGTTCTTTGTGTACACCATGTACAAAGTTCATAGTCAGAGCCCCTATTAGCCTTAATTTGATCACCATATTTTAAACTTTCTCTGATTTATTTGAAGTTTGAAGTCATACATTGAAAAAACCATCCCCAGTCTCATATCTTGTAAATATCATTGATCCTTGCATATAGAGATGTCCATTGCAACTCTCATGTTTTGAAACTCTTTGAACATTAGTTCAAAGTAGTTCAACCAAAGGTTTTGATACTAACTATTTTCTGTAGGTGCAACCCACTGAGCACAATGAAGATGTTTAATCAAACCCCTTTGAACCTCATCGAACCTTAGTTCAAAGTATTTCAATTGCTAAGGATTTTTGGGCAAGCATTAGTGGCTCTCTAAGGATGAACAATTCTCAAGAAACTAATTTAGATGTGAGGAGTAATGATTGGGGATTGTGTCAGATTTAATTTTTTGTTTGAGACATGAGATCAACTTTCATCATGATAAAAAAAGAAAATCTTTCATCCGGGGGTTTTGATTATTTGTCAAAAATTTGTAATTATTGAAAGGACACCTGCAAAGGATGATCATTAAATAAAGGTTTCTTATCACAGTTTCAAGTGTGTAAACCAAGACACAATTAAATAGCTATGAATACCTCATAATGGGGCAGTACTTTCACCAGTATGTCTCCTTTTCTTTTAAAAGTACGAGTTTCCTATTTCATTGTTTTATCATGCAAAAGTGTGAGTTGAAGGAGGAGCATCCATAAGTGAAGGAAAAAGGTCTAATTTTCTCTCAGCAAATCATAGGTGAGAACATAAGCAACCCCTTGTTCTTTCCTCTATGTGTGTGTGTTTCCAAGAATAAGGCAGTGTTGGGTTTTTATTTCCCTTGCTCAAAATGAAGCCCATTCTACATTTTGTAGGGAAAATTTCCACTTTGGAGTGTTGGAGGCTTGTCATTTTTTATACAAATTTGGAGGGTGTCAAGGTTGAGAAATTGCAAGGAAATTTTCTTCAACGAGCTAACAAAGTTAATGGTTGTCTAGAGATTTTAACAAGTGGTTTGATTGAAGTTGCGACTCTTCCCCATGCCCTTTTCAGACCTGAGGTACCCTAGTTATGTATTGGCCACCATGATGTGAGGACTAAGAGAATTTTGAACAAGGATGGAGAACCAGTGTTATCCATCTCTAAGGAGACTATTTCAACAATCTTCTATTTGTTTGAGTGTACTTTCACTACTTTTAGCCATACCTAGTCTTTAGTTGAGTATTACGAAAGCCCAAAAAAATACTGTAACATATTGGCTTGGAAGTGGACAAAAGAAAATTATAAAGGCAGTTCAAGACTCCCCAAAATAATTACCAAGGATCATATGAAACCCCACATCCATGGCCTCATGGTCTTGTTGCACTGGGTGAAAGGTCCTTCAAATGTTTTTCTCTTTGAAGAGTGGATGTACCATTATGTAGAAATCATTCAAAAAGGATAAAAATTGTTGTATTGGGTAAAATTGATAGCCAGCTCAATGAGAAATCAGGTAAAACATGCTAAGGTGTCTAGAGAAAATTTCTACATGTCTTCCTATTTGACCTATTGCATTGCTTGTCTCAGCAATATTACTTCCCTCCCTCATGAAACTTGGAGTGAAGACATAACTGTCTATTAGTATTGTCCTTTGTTCCAAAGGGATAGAGTGTTGGAGGATTTTAGGAAAACACATGACATGCTAATAGAAAGTATGCGCTTGAACCTCAAAAAGGCACCCATGCCCAGGTTATCTCTAGAGGCCCAAAAGCTAGTTCAGATTGATGGGAGCTATTTTATCCAATTTCCTAAATTCACATACTTAAGAATAGGAGGATTTGAAAAAGAACCAGTAAAATTGCCTCGCTATGCTATAGATTGTTTTGTCATAGCTGAAATTTATAGATAGATGTTTTCAGTAATTAAAGATAATCTACCTTAGGAAAAATGGTAATTTGTTTTTCCCTATTAAGCTTGGTCGCTTAACTTGCAACAACATAATTAATGCCTCAGTCATTGGAAGCAACTTTCTCAGTTTTAATCTTGGCTCCTACCAAGGAAGGCTAAATTTTGACAACAAAGGTGTCACAGCTAATGTACTTGGTCTAAAGGGTCAATCACCCACCATTCTGCATTTAGAAGATTTATGGTAAGATTGTAATGATGAAGAAGAAGTGATAAAGAAAGACCATTAAAGACTAACACTCAGACAAATAAATTCTCTCAAATTGAATTTTATATTGGAAAGAGTAGTTGAGGATGGTTTAGATATTGTTGAATTGGGATAGGAAGAAACAAGCAAGCTAAAATAGTTGGAGGTAGACTACAACCAAGGGGAAGAAGATGATATAAATTTGAGAACTAGATCTATCCTTACTCACAAAAATAATTGGTTGAGAAGGAGAAGCATGAAGTATTTCAATGAAAAAGAGACTAGAAAATCTCCAAAGAAAGTTTCCTTCTCTGAAACATTGACCTCTAACATATCAATTTCATCTCATGTTGCAAGTAGTACTTTGGCTCCCACTAAGTAGAAAAGAACATCATCCCCTAAAAAAAGTGTGAACCCTAGAACCAGATCAAAGACTAAGTATTAGGCACTCATGCAGCCAAAGATTCAAAAAGATAAAGTGATGTCTCAGGTACAAGGCCTAGGAGAAGAACTCAACTATTCAAATACCCAAGATGGTGATGTGCAGTTTGCAGAAGCTCCTATGTTGGATCAGACTAATCTCATGACTCCTCCCAAGGGAAGTCAAGGGATGATTGATACTCCTACTATTCCATCATGGATGTATAATTTTGTCAGTAATAAGTGAAACCTATAGCTTGTGTCTACACCTATTAAAGATATTGTCACCAAGTATGTAGCTCATGGTTCTTAGAGTAAAAAGATGAAGAGTGACGCATGTCTAATCAAAGATCTAGTGACTGGAAGGGTAATGACAGAAGTGGCCACGTACAAAAAAAAAAGAGGAATCTAGAGAAATTGATGCTGAAGGCTTTAAGGTCACCAATATAGAATTGGAGACTATTACTAGAGACACTAGTAATCATTTCTTCAAATTGTCTACAGGCCATATGCAAACTCAATTAGAAAGGGATAGAAAGAAGAATAAATAATTAAAGGCACAGGTAATCACCATGGTAGCTTATATAGATTTTTTGATGAATTTAAGTGCCCTTCCATTGGTCTAGACCACATAGTCTTTTGATCCCAATTCCTTTGACAACTAGCAGTTGGTTAAATAGATGCAAAGGGGTAAACTACTCTTACATGTAGTATAAGAATGGGTGGCATCCATTGTAAATGAAGGTAGTAAATTCATTTTAGATTTTACCACCACATTCATTGAAGGAGAAGTGTTGTTGTGTGAAATTTAGACCCCTGTGCCAGTTTGGGATGTAGACTAGAATCTTTGCCAAGGCATTGTATTCCAATTTCATGAAGTTGAGAAATACAAGGTATTGGAGTTTCTAAATGAAAATCCCATGAAAACTATGGATTCATGCATGCTTTTCATTCTTAAGAGCAATATGGGATGGAAGGAGTCAATTTAAAAAGAGCCATTAAAGAAATGCAATAAGTGGAAACAAAAATCATGAGAATGCACAAATAACTCCTAAAGGACATGTAGGTTTTCAATCCTATTAGAACCCTACAATTTATAGATGGTGCCATGGACTCCAAGGTCTTGATCAAGAACTTCCATTATGTTGTGACAAATATCAAAGAAAATGACATGCCTACCCCAAGAGACTTCATTACCCTAGCAAATATCAAATAGATGTTATATCCAAATAAGAAACTCATGTTGAGACAAAGCCGAAGAATTAAAAAACTAAAATGGAAAAAGGATGCTTGCAGGTCAAAGTTACTCAGTCTAAAGAATCCTCTCTCCCATGTAATGTAGGAGTTCACAAACACCTTCAAGAGCTGAAAATTGGTGAAGCAAACAATGGCAGATGGAGGGATTGCTGGCATTGGCATTTAGTTATGAGCATTTATTTTCTCTTTTTTTTTCTAAGATGTTTTTAAAATTTTTTCTTGTCCTCGCAACTATTTCTAACTCAAAGGATGGGCTTTTTGGAGGTCTTTTCAGGTTTGTAATGGACTATAAATTTTGGAGCATTTAGCTAGTTAGGGGTTAAATTTTTAGGAGCCAAAATATACTTTGATAAGGGCAAGTGCAAGAAGTTAGGTCTTACTTTTGTGGAAAAAGTGGAAGTGTTTTTCTTATTTTTGAATTTTCTTTTAAATTGAGGTCAAAATTTGAGGCATTTAGAGATTGAATATAAAAAAAACTTTAGCAGTAAAATTTTTAGTGTTTTGAATCTAGTTTTTGAATACGTAATTTATTTGTGTACCCATATGATAGATTTTGTTTTTGGTATGGATCTTTAAAAACCACTTTTTCAAAATGTCTCTTTCAGGACCATACCACACTCTTGTACAGACACCATAATTTGACACAAATAAATGAATTTTCATAGATCCTTTTGAAGGGAGTTACCTAATACACCTAAGATTAATGACAATATTTTCTTTTAATTTTTTATTAAACAATATTTTATTATTAATTATCAATTGGCTATAAAGGTAAATTTTAAAACTTCTCGTGTACGAACACCATAATTTGATCAAAATTTTACTTTTTTCAATTTTTATTTTTTTTAAACCTTAAAAGAATTATATGTAGATTGATGACATATATATTAATTTAAGAAAAATTATAAAATAAATTTTTATTAAATTCTAAGTGAACTTCACTATGTTACATTTAGGTATCACCTTTCATTAAAAAATAATGCAAAAATAGTAAATAAAATCAAAGCACTATAAAATTTATATTTATGAAATGAGGACAGTGAGAGCTCTATTAAGTTTTTACTTCATGAAAAAAATTGATTAGGAAGAGCCTCTAAAAATTATGGCATAGCGTGAATTTGTTAGTTCAATGCCCTAGCCAAGTCTTGAGAGGTCAAGGCATAGGCTTGGTCTCACCAAGCCTGTCCCAAACCAAAGTCCGAGGTGGGAGAAAAAAATCCTATCCAATGTTGTAAGAAATGGGCACCCATTATTTGAAATTCAAAAAATGAGTACCCATTTTGAAAATGTCAAATTGGCATACAAAATCTACCCAAAAAACAAAATTTTAAATTTTTAGAATAGAAATTTCTTATGTTTTCAAAAATGGGTACCCGATTTTAAAAAAATGGGTACCCATTTTTTAAAAATAGGTACCCATTTCTAAAGAGTACAATCTTAATCTATAGACTTTCATGAAATTGAGACCCAACTCCTTGTTTCTACCCATAAAGTTTCTACTATATTTTAAGTTAATTATCTGGAAGTAGCGATAGATAGATAGTCATATATTTGGAAATGTTTTCTTAAATGACTTGGTGCTAAAGAATTCCTTTTGAATATATATCTATTAGATTTTGTTGTACTATAAAACTTGGTGTTTAAAGTCATTCAATCATGGTTACTTTGTGACCTTTGATGAGTAGTTTTCTGTGATATCTATTGTGATTTCTTTGTGGTTCTTTTTCATTTATCTTCTTCCAAATTAGTGTGAATTATTGTAAAGTTCAAATTCCTTAGTTAAATCTTGCTTGTTCATGGAAAGAGTATGAGGTTTTCATTCATTGAATTTTTTTTGTATGCAAATTCTTACCTCATTACCTAAGAGTACATGAGTTTTCCTAATGCACTTTCTGGCAAAAGTGCGCATTTAGTTAATTTTGATCTTTCAAGTTTATTGATAAATCCTTTGTAAAAGGGAGTTATACTTAATTAAATTTAGAGGAAAATGAATAACACAACATTTATCCAACTATTATGAACCTCATTGGATTTTTTGAGACTTGGGCATAGATTAAATTGTTGTTTTAGTAGGAAAAGACAATCTGTTCACTAACATAACTAAATGTCCAAACAAGGAAGATAAAAAGGAAATGAAGTTCATCGAAGTCAAAGGTAATAAAGACTTCAAAAGGTACAAGGACTTTAGGGGAAAATTTAGGAAATCATGTTACATTGCAAAAGATTCTAATAGTAATGATGATGAAGATGATGTAGTTTATATTGTTGTCCAAGATGAATCTAATGATGAGGAAAATGAAAATATCCATGATAGCAAAAATGATACATAGATCATAGATAGTGGCTGTTTTCAATAAATGACTAGCGATAAAACAAAATTTGAAGATTTAGAACATTATGGTGGTGGAAGTGTTAGATTTGGGAACAATGAACGATGTTATGTAAAAGAAAAAGGTATCATTAAATTAACTGATTAAATAGAATGTGAGAATGCCTATTGGGTTGGAGGTTTAAGACATAATATATTTAGTGTAGCTCAATTGAAGAATATGGGATACAAAGTTGAATTCATGAATGAGAAAGCAAAACTATTGGATCAAAAGTGAAAACTTGTTGGAACTGAATATAAAACTAAATGTAATCTATTTTATCTAGATCTCAATAAAGGTTCTTGTTTATTAGCCCAATTTGAAGAAATTTGGCTATGACATAGAAGAATGCCATGTTAACATTGTTAATTTCAACATAAGAAAGAATAACAGAGTAAGATGCATACCTTATCTAAAGAAACTTGAGATAGGAATGTGAAAACACTGTCAAATTTGGAAAATGAGAAAATTCTTTTTAAAAGAAAGTCCTATAACTCTGATGATGTTTTGCAACTAGTTCACATAGATCTTTGTGGGTTAATTGGTATAGAAAGCTATTGTGGAGATGTTTATTTCATTTAATTTGTTGATGATTACTCTAGAATGATGACTATAATATTTTTCAAAGATTACTTTGATGCTTTTAAAAAGTTCAAATGGTACTTGGCTTGAGTCGAGAAAGAAATGGGTAAAAATCTAAAATGCTTGAGATCAAACATAGGAGGAGAAATCATTTCAAATGAGTTTCAATGAGTTTTACAATGAAAAAAGAATTGAAACACAGGTATCAACACCTAGAACTCTAGAAAAAAATGAAATAGTAGAAAGAAGGAACAAATCCATCAAGGAATGAGAAACAACATTATTATCAGAAAATACTGTTGCACCAAAGTACTAGAGAGAAGAAACTAGCACAATAGTTCACATACTAAACTGAGTTCAATTGAAGAAAAGTACAAATAAAACATTTTATGAATTATGGAATGGGTATATGGCTAATTTTGGTTATCTTAGAGTATTAGGAAGAAAATGCTATATCTTAAAAGATGTAAGAAAAGGAAAGCTTGATGCAAAGAGAAATCTAGCAATATTCCTAGGGTACTTGAATAAATGAAATGCATATAAATGTCTAAATATTTCTACATGTAAAGTTATAGAAAATGCACATGTGAAAATTGATGAGTTTGATGAAAGAAGTGAAGTGCAAAGCAACAAAGAGCTTGAGGATTACATAAGGTTTGTATACTATGAAGAACTTGAAACCTTACCTCAAAAGTTTGAAAGCATTCAATAACAAAGTACATCTAGAAATTCACTTGTAGTTTAGCCCAAGTCACAATTAGTGCAACCCAAGGCAGTGCAACTGAAGTCACAAGAAGTACCACTTGAGCTACAACTAGATCTACCACAGGAACTTGAGAAAAAGGAGGAAGAACTTGAAGAAGTAATTTTTGAAGAAAGAAGAAATGATCTAAGGCTTGCAAAATATTTCAAGAGGTATCATGCACTTGATCAAATAATTAGAGGAGAGTCAAAAGACATATTGACAAGGAACAAACTAAAAGGTACATGTTTACTCAGTGAAGTTGAACCTAGATCTGTAAAAGATTCTTTAGAAGATTAAAATTGGATAGAAGTAATGAATGAATAGATTGAGCAAATAGAAAAGAATAATACATGATCTCTTATTCCTAGACTCAAGGATAAAAATTTAATTGGTACAAATTAATATTTAGAAATAAATTGAATGAGAAAGGTGAAGTGACAAGAAACAAGGCAATACTTGTTTGCAAAGTTTATGTTCAAGAAGAAGGTATTGATTATGGGGAAACATTAGCCCATGTTACAAGAGTTAAAGGAATGACATCACTTCTAGCATATTTAGCACAAAAGAGATTCAAAATATATCACATGAATGTCAAATCAGCTTTCATGAATGGAGTCTTGGAGGAAGAACACTACATTGATCAACTTGAATATTTCATAGATCCAAGCCAAACAGAAATAGTATGTAAAATTTATAAAGACCTATATTGTTTAAAGAAAGCTCCTAGAGAATGGTATGAAAGACTTCATGGATGCCTAGTAAAAAGTTGTTTTGAGAAGACAAATGATAATACCAATTTGTATATCAAGGAAGGAGATGAAGACAAGATATTACTCACAAATATATTTGTAGATGACATCTTATTCATGGGACATGATAATTTATGCAAAACATTCTCTAAAGAAATGAGAAGAGAATTTGAAATGCCTATTCTTGGTGAAATCAAACTCTTTATGGGTCTACAATTTAATCAGATGAAGAATGGGATATTTATCACTCAATCAAAGTACATTAGCAAAACATTGAGAGTGTTTGGAATGGAAGATTCCAAACTAGTTAAGACACCTATGTCTACAAGATATAATCTCTCAAAGGATGATGATTCAAAGGAGGTAAACCAAACTTCTTACAAATAAATAATTGGGAAAATTTAGTATACGGTTCACATAAGACCTGATATTGCATTGGCAGTTGGCATACTTGCAAGATTCTCTACTAATCCTAAAGAAAATAATATGATGATAGTCAAAATAATTCTGAGATATCTAAAAGGAACCAAGGATTATGACTTATGGTATAAAAAAGGAGGAAATCTTGAATTAAGAGTCTTCACTAATGTAGATTGGATAGGAAGCATTGATGAAAAAAAAAGTTCTAGTGGAGGACAATTTTTTCTTGGAAAAAGGCCTATGTCTTAGACAAGTAAAAAGAAAAATTGTATCTCTTAATCCACAGTAGAAGAAAAATATGTTGTTGTAGTAGTTAATTATTCTAACATAATGTGGATTAAGTAGTTCATGTTAGGAATGGAGGAATAAATCAAGTAACCAATAGTTATCTATTACGATAACACAAGTGCAATCAATATATCCAAAATCCAATGATGCACTCTAAGAAAAAACACATTTCAATCAAATATCATTTCCTAAGGGAATTGGTTCAAGATAAAGAGGTAAGATTGGAATATGTGAACACTAAGGAGCAGATAGATGATACATTTACTAATCCATTACCTAAGGATGCATTTTTGCATCTAAGAGATAATTAGAGGTGATTCCCCTATTAGATGATCACTAGATTATAGATCAGTGATGCAAAAACAAGATACATTGAAGATTTATCAAGTTGATGCAAGATTTTTAGAGAATATTTAATATGAATGAGTGCATTAGACCTTATACTAAAAATTCTTTGAATTCAATCTTTAGCATTTGATAACAAAGAGGGAGAGATTAGATTGATATTATATTCATAGAAAAGAATTTGATGAGAGATTTGTTCAAGAGAAATAGTGAGAGTTGATCTAGACAGAGTCTGAAGATAAGATGTTAATTAAATGGTTAATACAAGCTGACTCAATGCATGTTAATTATTTGTTTGAAAGGATGTTCAAGCTAGCTTAACATTGGGTTTCATATATATGACATTTCAAGTAGTGGATTGAATGTAGGAATATTAATTATGAGAAAGATGTGGAATACTTGAAGGATATAATTGAATACATAACATCCAATGAGTTGTACAGAATATTCTAATCAAGAATGATCGAGAGTATAAACTCAATCAATGATCTTAATTTGAAAATTCATTTTCTTCCTCAATAAGTTAAATCATTGTTACTCTCTAACAATTGTAGAAGTGAAGAAATCTCTTAATAGAGTTGACTTAAAAATTATTTTGTAAATCCTCTAACAAGGTTGCATTTCTAGTTTGAAGTGTCTAGAGACTCTAACAAGGCCACTCCTAATAGGGTGATTCAAATCCTCTAATAGAGTCACACTTAACTATCTATTTTGTAACCTTTAAAAGGGTTGGCTCCTAACATGCCTCACTTCAGAAGAGTGAAAAATATAACTAGTTGCGTTGGTGATTTTTACCAAATTTGGTTTCCACATTAAATCCTAGTGTCTCACATGTTCTTTTTCTTTCCTTTATGGTTTATGGTTCTACAACTAAGTTACTAAAGTTTAATACACATTAATATTTTAAGATTTCTTTGTTAATTGAGTTACAGTGACTATTTAATTCTAATCAAGTAGTTCAAGTATTTGGTAAAAGGAGTAAAAGTTTGTGTTGACATGTAAGGGAATTGGATTTTTTTTTGCAGTAACTAATTCAACCCTACCCTCTAAGTTACCCCTCTTACATTTCCAAAAAACTCATGATGTGCACTTTGAGTTCATTGATAATTTGATACCTTGGTTGATTCTCATGGTTAGAGAATATTCTTTTATCATAATGTCATGAATAGCTTGGATAAACTTTTCAGTGGGAGATTATGACAATCATGATATGGTAGTGTGAGATTAGTTCCTAGTTTGGTTTGTATCTTCTTGCGATGGAAAAATCTTGGTTTCAATTGGCACTAACACTTTTGTTGTGTGTATAGACTTGGAGGATCCTCATGTAGGAGATGCATATCATGATTCCATATATAAGTTGGTTCTATTGTTGAGTGGGATTTGTTGGTATTGATATATTTATTGAGTAATTATAGATGTTGGAAAATCTCTTACATCCTATTACTGCAGAAGTATCTTTGACATTTACATGGTGCACTTAGTTATTCATAATGTATAGAGATAGTTGCATCTTGAGGAATTGTGGGATTCTTTGTAAAAACATGGCTTATTTTTTCATTTCACATGTTATCCTTAGTGTTATGATGGTTACATTATTATGTTATGGTATACTCTTAGTACACATTTAGAATTTTGAGATGTTATGGTATGTTCAAATGAAGCATGTTATCTCTTTGGTTGAGATGGTTTAGACCATGTTGTCATGTTTATGTTCTTGAGGCCATGATTAGAACTTTGACATTGATCTTGGTTTGGTATCTTTGTATTGGGTACAATTATAATTTGTTGGATACTTCATAATATTACTATGTTACATTTGGAGTTGGCATGGGTTTATTGGTTATAGGTTCCCATGCATACCTAGAGATAGTGGTGATGTTGATGTGTCTTATGATTAGAAATATATTTGTTGGGACAATTGATAGTTTCAATAGGATGTCTGAGGGGCATTCTCCTAATATGGACATAAGAGGAGATTGTTCTTATATAAGTCATGGTTAGAGTCTTGGATACCTTGATGATCATTCTTATTCCCCACTCCTAGTATACTTGGTGGTTTACTACTTGAGAGGTATATCCCTTTGTTTCTCTTAGGTGCATTATGTTCATTTGCATCTTTTATTGATATGGAGGAGATCTTACATGGCATAGTTTACATCTAGAGGTGTTTGTAGAAGGATATGATACATATTATGAGTTGCATGGTTTCTTGAGTCTTGGTTATCTCCTTCAATGTTTGGTTGTAGTTACATTATATTTGATATCAGTTGAAGATTGTCACCACTAGTTTGTGTTCATATATGTCATGTGAGATATTACATGGTTAAATTCCTTTATCTTTTTCCTTTGTTGGTTATGCAAAATGTGGGAGAGTGTTAGAGACCCATTATATGAGTTATTCTTATAGGTTATTGGTTTATGTGTTGTGCATGTCCTTTATACTGAGTGGATTCACTTCTATGAGATGTTGTGAGTGGATTTGTTATAGATTTCACATTATCTTTTACAGTGGGAGAATCTTGATGCATATGTGGTTGATATTTATCTTGAACTTTGCAATTACAAGTTATAGATTGGATATGCTGATGATGTGAGATTCACTTGGTATACATTTGGAGTTATAGATAGTTGGATGAGTTGGCATCATCCATGGAGTTTTGATAGTTATAAATACATGTTTTTACCTTTGGATCAGTTGTTTGTACTTAACATAGTTTTAGTATGATTCTCATCCATGCATCTCTAATATGCAAAAAATAAGCTCCCTTTATCATATAAGATCTTGAAATCAATTAGTTTCTTCTATATTCTTGGAAATACCCTGATTTGCAACACTTGTTGTCCTACACACTCTCACTCTTTCCTATTCAATCTTCATGTTAATTGCTTCATAAAGTCTCCCTCTTTGACAATAATTCCAAACATTGTTCATCTATATCATACCTCTTTACCATGTAGATATCTTCATATCAATTTTGAGTTCATCAACTATAATCTTATGTATGACTGATAGAACATGAATTTGTAAGATATTCTGATAAACCCATTTGGTGCAGATCTCCATCTTAACTTAAGGAGCCTTTTCTAGGATAATCACCCCTAATTTACCTCTTAGGTATTCATGATTATCCTTAGGTGAAGCCTTAGTTAAAATATTAACTATTTTCTCTTTAGTGTTTACATACTCTAATCTCACTTGTTTGTCTTGAACTAGCTCTCTAAAGTAATGGTACTTGATAGAAATATGCTCAATATTTGCATGCATCACAAGATTATTTTTTATATTTATAGCTCTAGTGTTATCAAAATAAATAAAAAATTGACTAGCGATTTCTTTCTTCATTCCTTTCAAGCATTGCTTGATCTATATGATATTTAAATAAATCACTATTTTTGCCACATATTTAGCTTCTACTATTGATTGAGAAATGCAGTTATGCTTCTTATTTATCCATGAAATTAGTCTCTTTCCTATAAAGAATGATCCTCCACTTGTACTCCTTTTTCATTAACATTTCCTTCTCAATCTGAATTAGTAAATACTTTCAGTTCAAGGTATGTGTAGGATTATATTGTGCTAAAAATTGGTGATCTAGAAAATATGTAGTTTTGAAATGCTTTAAAGCATTTTAAAATCTATTCCAACTATTTTCCTGCCCATCCTAATACCAAACCAAAAAATTAATACCTTTATAAGGCCTAATATATCTTTGGATAGCAACCATACTTGGTCAACTTTAAAAACATCTTGAAAACGTATTTTTGGCTTGTTCTTTTGTGTTTTATTACTTCAAACATTACCTGATGACTTTTTTTCACCCAATTTTGATGAAATGAATTTTTTTTTTTAAGAATGTTCTTATCTTTCCATAAATTTAATGTCTATCAAATTATGAGTTTAGTAAGTAATTATTACTAAATGGAGTTATGTATAAAGTGTTAATTGATATATTGATTGAAAAACAACTATATATTTCAAATGCTACAACATTTTTGAAATCCAAAAGATGCATCACATTCTATACTTCTTCTGCTCTAAGGGATTTTTTAATTTTTTTTTGCAGATTTTTGAATTAGTTAAGGTGGTCAGACATGAGAGATTTTTAATTCTGAAAATACTATGGTAGAAAATTCATAATTAATTATTTATTTCAAATAAAAATATCCAAAAACATGTGTCACATTCGAGCTTTGTCTATTTCTTATATCTAGAATATTATTAAAAAATATTATCATTTGATTTTGATTAAGTTGGTCAAATATACCTCTACTTCTTATTTTTGTCTTGAAATTTTTGTACTATTGCATTAAAATTGTAAATTTTGATGAATCAAATCTCTCTCTTTTTTTTTCAAATAAGACCTAGTAGTTTAGAAACTAAATTCAATTTCTTAGATATTCTTTTGTCTCAATTTTTTTTTATATAAAGTTAATGACAATTTAAAATTGCACATCAAGTTGACATATCCATAATTTGATAATCTTTTATGGCAAATTAAGGGCATACTTTGGTTGACCATGATCCTGTACATACCATTCAAATTTTTTATTCTTCTTGTAATACAATCACTAGTCTTTTGTTCCTTTTAGATATCTTAGTATCCATATCACTAGTATCATATGGCTCTCCTTAGGACTTGTAGAAAATCTTGCAACTATCCCAACTACTATATATTAGGTCTACTGTGAACAACATATTGTATTTTCTCTTTCATTGATCTATACAATATTTGGCAGACATCAACAGAATCATTATTGTTAGATAACTTATGTCTTGTGGCCATAGGTGTACTAACTAGTCTTGAATCTTCCATTCAAAAAAAATTTAGTATCTCCTTATTGTATTTTGATTTTGTCATATATATACTTTGCTTCATTTGATATTCTTGTAAACCAAAAAATTATGATCTCACCAAAAATAGACATTTCAAATTCCTTCTTCATCTCTTTTGTAAATGATTTGCATAATTCTTCTTTCCCTCCAAATATGATAGTATGGAAGTAAGATTCTAACTCCTAATCTTCCAACTTAGGAAAATCTTTCTCCATAATAAATTCTTTCTCATCCATATCCTTTGCATACTTGTCAAGCCTTTTTCCTTGTGATTTCACCTTTTATATTCAACTTGATCTTGAATACCCACTTTGTTCAATAATAATTTTGTCCTTTGGTCTAAGTACCACTGTCCAAGTTTTTTCCTTCGCTATCTACTCAATTTCTTCATTCATTACTTGAATCTAATCCTCATTCTCTAGAGAAAATTTTATGGATTTAGGTTTAAACTTACAAAGTAAACATGTATCACTTCTAAGTCTTTTCTTTCCTTGTCAAGATTATAGATTCATTATCTCCAATTATTTTCTTAGGTGCATGTTATCTTCTCACATATTTTTCTAGCATGGGATCTTTCCTTCTCTCTTCTTCTACAATTTCAATTTTAAAAATGATTTCATGTTCATCTTGTCACTCTAATTTAGGTGTAGGTTCAGGTTCTTCTTTATTAAAAAATGTCTGCTTGATGTTCAACATATTTTGCATGCTTGTCAACATCATTTTCTATTTGTTGATGCCACAATTTGATGCTCAAAAATTAACTATTATAACTTGACATTCCCATTTTTTTATAGATTTATAATAGCTTTGTACTCTTGCTCGAGTAGGGTACAAGGAGAATATTTATTTACATATATGTGTTGGAAATATTCAAGACTATGCTAAGTTACTGAGAGGGGAGGGGTTAATAAGTAACTTCTAGAATTTCAACAATTTCAACTCTTAATCCAAAAATCCAATTATCATATAATCCATCACATATAATCTGATCTAATTGCATGCATAAGAAACTAAAAACATGAAAGCATTCGTAACAACATGACACAAAGATTTGATGACCTTGAAACCTTACAAATAGAAAGTAAAAATGGGGTGGGGATGATACCCATAAAATTTAGTACTGTAATATAAAGTTATCCTATTAAAGCTTACATTGATCACTTCTGATGATCTACCCTATTAGGAGCAATAAGGACTACCAGTTCCACCTTGTGAAAGGATTTACAAACATACAATTAAGTATGCACTCGGTAAAGAGATTTACAAAAGACTATTAGGTCTACCTTGTTAAAGGATTTTACTGATCCACCTATTAGGATGAAATAGTACATGATCTTGGATCTAAAATTTGGTTTGCTGAATGAGATTATTTTAGGTACAAATCACCTTGTTGTGATAGATATGACTTTGTTGCTCCTTATACTGCTGTAGGCTTTGTAATTTCTCCTTTTTCTCTTCTCTGATTATATTTTCTTATATTTTATTCACATTTACATCATCATAATCCTTGGATATGATACAATACATTACATATATGTACCAATCCAATTATAAAAATTACAAAGTTAGACACAATACAAGTTAACACAAATATTACAAAGTCAGGCCACATGAAGACACTTGTGTTCTAAAGACTGACTCGGTGAGGTTTTGATACTCAACATATACTATCAATGCTTGGCATTGTCATTCACTTAGTAGACTTAGAAGCTCTGTCCATACTGATCACTTCCAAGTAGTCTTGAACTTGGTCTACATTGGTGACTTGGTAGATACTATGAAACTCGTCATATAAACTAAATCACTTGTTTACCATGGCAAGACTTGGTAAAAACTATCACGTTGAGCTCAATATAAATTGAGTCACTTGGTTAACACTAGACTCACATCACATACACTGCAAACTTGATGAACGCTGCACAACTCGACTTGCACTGGTAAATTTGGCATATACTGAGATGCATGGTTTACACTTTTGATCTTTACTATAACTATGATTGCTCAGTAACCACTTGGATTTGTCCAAAGAACTTGATAGCAACTATAGAACTCAACAACAACTGAAATGCTTGGCAAACATCAATAGTTGTAAAGCTCAATACCTATATGCAATCTGAATAAGTGTATGTTACTAATAACAAACTAGACTAATATGTCAACAATCTCCCCCTTTGGCATTAGTAAAAAAACCACTTATCAGCCAAAACTGAATTTAAAAAGTTTCCTGAATATCTTTTATCCATCACCTTGTGATACTAGCTCGGTAGAGTATACTATTTTTGAGATTTTTCAAAATTAATTTTGTAAGGTATATATCTATATATGGTAAGGTTCTTTCATACAATATACTATACATCTTCTTCCTATATACAACATATCTTACTCCCCCATTTTTTTTAGAACTTATTGCATGTTCTCCCCCATAACATATGTCTTTCTCCCCCTTTTTGACATTAATGCCAAAGATTTACTCTATTTATTTACATAGTAACACCAAAATGAGATTAAAAAATTGAATGTACCTTGAGAATGATTTCCAAAGTTTTATCCCAATTTTATTGCAGGACCTTACATGAGTGAACTACAATTTTGACTTCTGCTAACAATTCTATCATATGGTCCACAACAGAGAAGTTATTTTCATGGATGAGAGTTTTTGAATGTGCAATATATATTTTTAGTGCATCCATATTGGGAAGAATCATATTTTTTATATCTATCAATGTGGATCTAATTATTGCTTCTTCTTTGAGCAATTATGCTTGCATATCAACAAAAATCTTATTTTCTTGAATTATGCAGAGCTTGAATTAGGGTTGAGTTGCAGCTGTTGAGCACTAGCCTTTAGATCTTCATCTATTTTGGATAATTTGCCCTTTATTTCCTTAGTAAACTCAAGAACACCACATAGCTTTCCAAAAACTGATGAAACATTTGTACAAGATGCTTCTAGATTACCCATAATTGTAGCAAGTTCTACTTGATATATAACTATCTGCTAAGCAATGTGCTCGAGCACTTTATTATCAATCTTCTTTTCTACCTTCTACACTAGCTTATCTTGTCCATCAATATCTTCATTAAATTTTTGGACTACCTCTGCTAGCTAATACAAAATTGGTTGAGATGAATCAACCTCAATACCTATGGCCTCTACCAAACTGTTCTTTGCATTTTTAATTATCTTCGATTTCTTATCTCTCCCCTCTCTAAGTCTTTTTTGTTTAGCCTTCTTCTAGAGTAGTTCACGAAATGAATACATTTTTTTTGGAGTAAGCTTGGAAATGTTTCGAATTGGAATTACAATTTCCTCATCTAAATTAATTTCTTCCTCTAGCTCTTTTCCTTTTCCCAAAAAAATTGTACTTGATTAAACCTTGGGCTCAATTGTCCTTATACTTATTGCTTTTATACCCAGAATAGAAATATAGTGGACATGCTAGGACTTTCCGTGAAAACTAATACTATGCTTATTGAAGGAATATTTATAAAAATACCTAAAGAATCCAAAATTGATGTGCTCAAAACTAAAGTACTCAAAATTGGTGTGCTCAAAACTGAAGTAGCTAACTTAGTTGATGAAGGAAGAGTCTACAACTCAATAGATGAAGTGGAGGTCACTTTTTTCAATGATGTGCTAAGTTGAGCAGGAGCAAAGAGTGATTGGATATTTGGGCTGGCATTGGTGGTCACAATCAAACTTGTTGTGGTTGTCTCCATGCTTGATGTTGTTATTGGTTTGCTTGGAGTGTGAGGAAATGAGGCAATAACTTCTGCAACTATCTTAACTGGATCAACTGCCTCATCATCTTTCTTTGATTCCTTGGTAGCCTCTTGTCCTTGATCCTCTTCATCTTCTTCATTGTCAAAATGAGTTACTTCTTCAATATTTTCTTCTTCATATTTCTCCTTATCCTCTTCATCATCATCATCTTTAACATCAACTGGAAAATCACTTGGTTTATGTAATATATATATATATTCTTCCAAGTGTTATTTGCATTCTTTATAACATGTTCAATATCTTTCATCAAAATGAGATAGGTATTAAACTTCAAAGTTAATTGTTCTTCATTTTTCTTCATTGGCTCTTTTACCTTTGCATCTGATATGCTCAATAATAAATGCCTCAAAATTTTCCCATATATGTCTTTGATAGTTTTCATGGAAAACTCCCATCTTGGCTTTATCTTTTCCAATAAATCGTTAGGAATTTGAGAAGCAAGCTAGTCTAGTGAGTATTTCGATTTTCCCATCTTATCCATCACTAGGTCTTCAATCTACTTCTACTTATTTTCTGTCATGATTTCATGCTTTAATGATTTAAAATTTTTTATTTTGGCTCCTGCTTCTAGATCTTTTAATCTATCGTAGAACGTGAGTGGAGGTTTTCTAAATACAATGTCTCCTCCTTGTCAAATTTCTTCCTTGAAGATCTTCTTGTGAATACTACAGTGGATGCCTTTTGTGGCCTTGAGATAATCACCTTGCCTTTCTTCCTTAATGGCTCTTCTTCCTTAGATTCTTCCTCATATTCTACTTCCTCATCCTCACCTTTTCCTTCAATTAACAAAAGTGTAGAACTAGTTTTCAATTTTGCAATTCTCTTCTCTCCTTTGTTTACCACCTGAGGAAGCTTTATTTCAAGTTTAATCTTGGCTTCAGCTTCATCATATGTGCCAAAATATGTTTCCTTATGATCAACTAGCTCATTTACAAGAGCTTCAATGAGATCTTTAGTTTCATCAATATTAACCTCATAACCAAGAGGTTCTACCCACAGAATTCTAGGCTTAACTGCCTGAATGTACACTTTGTTACTATCCACCATGAAACATACATCATCCTTATAATCCTCAACTAGTTTCTTGGGGATTCAATACCTATTGTTCATTTTCTCTTTGAATGCATTGCAATAATTATCCATAATATTATTGTAGTTCTCACCCATTTCAGCAATAAACTCATTTACCTAATATAAAATGGGCACATCTTTTCTCCAAACAATAGTGCCTTTTGAAGGGAAGAATTTCTAAGCATAAAAGAATAGACAAGTTAACAAGGAACCAAACTTACATGGGTTATTTTGATGTTCTTATGGTTTCCATATTTTTGTTGAACTTTTTCAACAATAGCTCAACAAGGTCGAATGATAAATTGTTCTTTACCACCTTGTATGCCATCCATAGCTTCACATGGCACATTGTTCAACTTGCTAGAGTTGTATACCTTTTGCATAATGATGTGAACACCAAACTTCAATCCCATACTGAAACACTACTAATTTTGATTCCTTTGATGTCCCATTCTGCTAGGGTTTTCTTTTCAAGTTCTTTTGAACCTAGGCTTTTTATCTTTTTGGCTTTGGCTAGCATTGGAAGATTAGTGATTCAATGAAACATCTTCTTTTTGATCAACGCTGGTTGTTCAAACCATAACTATCCATTATGCACCTAACTGAGGATAAACCTAGTCCATTTAGCTTGAAATTCATGGGGCATGTGAGGGATGTGAGTTAACCCTTTGGTTTTTAGGTGTTGGTGCTTGAGTTTCAAAACTCCATTTACAAAAAACTTATCTAGGGCATCGTCCATTTCTAATGTACCAATCTCTTGAATAACACATTTGAAATGAGTGTGGATATCATTGATCAAAAGTACCTTTGGAGGGATTTGAGATTGCTCTCCACTTGGAGCTAGGGTTTTAGTGATCGTAGGAGTGAGCTTGAAATATGGTGCCGTCCATTCCACTCCACGAACGAACATGTTAGATCTTTCTTTAAACTTACTACTTTTGGATGCCATCTTCACTTAGTAGGGATTTAGAGAATTCAAAAACTTTCACTAGAGATTTGCTCAAATAGCTTGGAAGTTCTAAAGACTATACTTCACATTAGCACTCAAAATTTCATAGTAAGAAATGACTTCAATTTCATGCCTTTTATTAAAAAAATTCCATAAATGCTTAGTATGAAGGGTAGATCGACTAACATCATGTTGACAGACTGCCATCTACTACTTTGCATTGATAACTTGGTGAAGTCTTTATGACTCGATAACAATAAGCATCTTTATTGATCCCTACCTTGCTCGGTAGAGTCTGTGACCAAACCTCACTTGGTAGAGAAGACAACTTGTTAGACACTTGTACTTGGTGATCCTTTTGTATCATGCATATTGATTTGGGTCATTTTTTTCTTTTAATCTGGAACTATTTTGGATGTCATCTTTGATAGCATAGTTCCAGTTTCTCCTTTGAGATCTTAAGTAGAAATGGTTGAGTCACCCAATTCTTGAGTGACTTGATCATCATTGCTTGGACTTGTATCCT
This sequence comes from Cupressus sempervirens, assembly GCA_028749045.1. Classification (NCBI taxonomy): domain Eukaryota; kingdom Viridiplantae; phylum Streptophyta; class Pinopsida; order Cupressales; family Cupressaceae; genus Cupressus; species Cupressus sempervirens. The sequence goes on along the minus strand of CM053793.1, from coordinate 674,156,529 downwards.
CGGTAGACTTAGGAACCCATTGCTACCTCATCTATTTTCAGATGTCATTAGCTTTTTCCTTTTTCTCATCTTTAATTCTACTAGTATTCATGTAGTTATTGGCAAGATGACCAAGTTTTGTACAAAAGAAACATCTTTTAGTAGTGTCTCTTTTTCTCATGTGATGCTTTACACAATTTATACCAATGTTTCCAAATTCTCCACAATAATGACATCTGCACAAGGTGTTGTAGTCCCAACCAAATATTTCTTTCACAATTTTCTCTATTGGATTCAATATCTTGGCTTTGCATTCTGATGACTTCTATCCATGTTTCTTACATTTGTGACATTTTCCTTCAAATCTTGATTTCTCTTTGCATTCATTAGCCTTATGACCATGCTAATTGCAATTGTAGCACATTCCATTGAAATTTTCTTTTCTATTTCTCTAACATTTGTTTGATGTATGACCTATCTTACCATAGTGATTGCAAGTAGGTTTTCGGTTCTTTTGAGCTCCTTACCTAGATGATTCTTCTTCTTCTTTTGTATATACAATTCCTACTTTTCCTTTTTGTCTATAGAGATTTTGATCATTCAATTGATTCATGTCTTCTTGGGATTTCATCATTCTTTCATTGATTTGCCTTTCAAAGTTTAGATTATTTCACAATCTTTCATTGTTTTGCCTTTCAGAATTTAGATCATTTCTTATTATTTCATTTTCAAATCTTAGGCTCATGATTTCCTCATTTGCATTCGAGATCTGATCAATAAGGTCTTCTTGCTAAAGGGATTGGTTCTAGATTTCATTGTTCCTTCCATCTATCTCTTCTTTTATCTTGTTCTTCTGCTCTATGACTTCACATAACCTTAGTGACTAAATTTCTTGCATTATTTTGGGTTTTCTTACTTCTTCTTGCAGGGAACCATTCTTTTCTAGGAGTTCTTTGATTGCTTCATTGGCTTCATCTAAATTCCTTGAATGAAGATCTTCAATTCTTTCTTCAATGTAGAGATAATCATTCATTTGAATTGCAAGTTCTTTTCTTCTCTTCAGGGATTGAGAGAGGTGCTCCTTTGCTTTCTTGAGTTGGGCAATGCCCATTTCCAAATCTAGCTTTTCATTATCAATAGCTTTGTCAAGTTAGAATATCTCCATGGCCTTGATCTTTGCTCAAGTTGTTAAACTTTTCTCCTGAGAACCAAAAAGCTCTGATACCAATTGTTGGAAATATTCAAGACTATGCTAAGTTACTTTAAGGGGAGGGGTGAATCAATAACTTCTAGAATTTTAACAATTTCAACTCTTAATCCAACAATCCAATTATCATACAATTCATCACATGTAATATGATCTAATTGCATGCATAAGAAACTAAAAACATGAAAGTGCTCATAACAATGTGACACAAAGATTTGGTGACCCAGAAACCTTCTAAATAGAAAGTAAAACTGGGGTGGGGATGATACCCACAAACTTTAGTACTATAGTTTAAAGTTAGCCTATTAAAGCTTACATTGATCACTTCTAATAATCTGCCCTATTAGGAGCAATAAGGACTGCCAAGTCCACCTTGTGAAAGGATTTAAAAACATACAATTAAGTATGCACTCATTAAAGAGATATAAAAAAGACTATTAGGTTTACCTTGTTAAAGGATTTGATTGATCCACCTGTTAGAATGAAATAGTAGATGATCTTAGATTTGCAACTTGGTTTGTTGAATGAGATTCTTTTCATTACAAATTACCTTGCTATGATAGATATGACATTGTTGCTCCTTATACTATTGTAGCCTTTATAATTTTCTCTTTTTTCTCTTCTCTGATTATATTTACTTACATTATATTCACATTCACATCTTCATCATCCTTGGATATGATACAATACATTACACATATATATAGCAATCCAAATATACAAATTACAGAGTTGGCCACAATACAAGTTAACACAAATATTACAAAGTCATCCCACTTGAAGACACTTGGGTTCTAAAGACTAACTTGATGAGGTTTTGATACTTGACATCCACTATCAATGCTCGACATCATCATGCACTTGGTACATGTAGAAGCTCGGTCCATATTGATCACTTCCAAGTAGTCTTGAACTTAGTCTACATTGGTGACTCAGTAGATACGGTGAAACTCATCATATAAATTGAATCACTTGTTTACCATGGCAAGACTTGGTAAACACTATCACCTCGAGTTTGGTATAAACTAAGTCACTTGGTTAACACTAGACTCGCATGACATATACTGTGAACTTCGTGAACAATACATAGTTCAGCTTGCACTGGTAAACCTGGCATATACTGAGATGCATGGTTTACACTATTGTTCTTCACTGTAACTATGCCTACTTGATAACCACTAGGATTTTTCCAAAGGATTCGGTCACAACTATAGAACTCGATAACAATTGAAATTCTTGGCAAACAATGATAGCTATACAATAAGCTTGATAGCTATATATAATTTGAATAAGTGTGTGTCACTAATAAAAAACTTGACTGCTATGTCAACAATATGAATTTTCTATAATCTTTAGGTTTTGTTTTGCATTGAACTTCATTCTTTTCTTCATATTCTTGAACTTCTGCATTTGCATTTTCCACAATTTTGGTAGTGTTAGAGTTCAAACACTTAAAAGATTTTATCTTAGTGGAATATCCTAGAACTATGCCTTCATAAAATTTAGTAAAAAATTTACCATATCTATTATCCTTTAGTATATAACATTTTCTTCCAAAAAAATTAAAATGCTTTACATTAGGTGCATTTCCATACCACCATTATAATGGTGTAACATTTGTACCTTTCTTTACTTGTACTTTGTTCAAAGTATAAACTATTGTACTTACAACTTTTCTCCAATATTTCTTTGATACATTCTTCTCTATCATTAGTGTTCTAGAAAATTCCATGATTGATTTGTTTCTCCTTTCATCTATTCCATTATGGGGAGGGGTCCTGGGTGCTAAAATCTACCTTTTGACTCCTCTAACATTGTATAAAATGTTAAATTTATTATAGATAAATTCTCCACCTCTGCCAGATCTCAAGCAATTTAGACTCTTTCTTGTTTCCTTTTCAACTCTGGACCAATACCATTTAAACAAATGAAAAGCATCAATATTTTCCTGAAGAAACATCACAATCATCATCCTCAAATAGTCATCAACAAATAGAATGAAATATTTGTCTCCACAATAACTTTGAATACCAATTGGTCTGATAAGGTCAATATGAACTAATTGCAAAATATCATCATATGAATATGTCTTGCTCTTGAAACTAGACTTTTGTCATTTTTCCCATCTGACATTATTTACACATAGCATTACTGGGTTCCTTCAATTTTGGTAAACCTCAAGTACTCTTTTCATCTTACTAATGCTCACCAAATTGTTAAAATTCACATGATATATCCTTTTATTTCATAGCTATATATCTTCATTTTGTGAAAACAATTATGTCTCATCAAATAAATCTAGATAGAACAAGTTACCTTTTGTTTGATCACCACTTTCAATAAATTTTCTATCAATATCAAATATCTTGACTAAGATGATGGAACTCAACCCTGTATCCTAATTTGTTCAACTGTGAAACACTCAACATGTTATAGTTAAGTACTTGAACCCAAAATACATTCTCACACTTGATCTTATCAGTCATAAATGGTTTGTGATGTGAGTGATGGTTTCACTAATGTGTTCTAGCGGCTATTTGATTATGTTTGTTTATCATGTTTTGATGTTATTTGGGTTGAAGATTATTGTATTTTTATCATGATGTTATTCCATGATTATCTATGTGATGTGATTAGGTGGTTGTATTGATCCTTTACCTTTCACATGATATGGTGCATGATTACCAAACTTAACACAACTACCTTTCTATGGCCCCATAGTTTCAAATTTACTTTTATCACTAGTCAAGTGATGTGAACAACCAATATCAATTATCCACCTATTGAATGTTTACTCACATAAGAGATTAATGTAGTTTTATCAACTATTGGAAATTTGATTGAAAAGTGAATATTGTCAAAAAGGGAGATTGTTGCAAAGAAGGAAGATTGTTGTTAAAAAAAAAAAAAATTAATCATTGTTTTGTCATTGATGCCAAAATTTCTATTTATAGGAATGACAATTGCTTATAAGATCCAAGTACTATCACTTAGTTGATTGATGAAGAGTATTTAATCAACAAGATGTAACAAGAGCACCTAAGGGAAAGGTTTTTTGTAATGAAGTGTAAGGATCAGTTAAGACAATGGTCAAATGATGTATTGATAGCATACTTGAAGATACAAAGGTTGGTCACACTTAGAAACATTGGGGAAATAAGTTGCAAACAAGCTTAACCACAAAGCTTAACTAAGTTCATTAGTGAGTGCCGAGCAAGCTAGTTCAAGCTAAGCAAATGGAAAATCTAGTATGCACCAAGTGATACAGAAGGAGCTAAGTGTGTTCAGATGCTAAGCATTAGAAAATCTTAGTGGATGTTGAGTGAATCCACAGTAGGTTTTGAGCATCAGTAAAATGTATTTGATGCTGAGTAACATAGTATGTGTCAAGTAACAAAATTTCAATAGTACCGAGCTACTGCATTATTTGAAAAGTCAAAGATTAGCCAAATTTGAACTAACAAAGTTGTTACCTTGAATTTTGTAAACTAGTTGGAGGATAAGGATGATGAGTTCGTGATACAAAATTTTGTGTAAACCATTTTTGAGTGAATTCAAGAGGAGTCTTCATGATGTTTCTAGAAGGAACAAAATATGGATTAGATTCAATAAATCCTACCTAATCCATTCAAATTGAAAATAAAGGAGGGAAGAATCAAGCAAGAAAAGAAATTCCAGACTTCTATTTAAGGAGTCATAGACCAAGAATCAAGAGCTTCTGGTGTGCCAAATTGAAAAGTTCCTGAGGGTTGTCAAGGAGAAGGCATCTAGAAGAAGGAAGAACAGAGCACATAGATTCTACTTCGATAAGTGGTCATATAGGAGATTGCATTGGTACATCAAGCATGAAGACTCAAGGAGACAAAGCTTGAAAGGAGGGCAAGCTATCAAGAGCTACAAAGACTGAAAACTAGGCAATGTGAAGAGCTAAATAGAGATCTAAAATTTGCAAGATAAGTTGTGAATTGTAATTAGGTCAAAATCCCCTTATTGTTACTATTTAGCAATTGTATCAGTTAAGGTAAAAATCCTATGGACTTATGTTGGTTTAACAGGCATGTGTAAATCCTTTAATAGGGTGGCATTCCAAGTGAATGTTCCAAGTCCTCTAACCAGGCCCACTTCTAATAGGGTGGTTAAATCCTTTAGCTAGGTCACATTTAATAGTGTGTTGTAGCCTTTAACAGGGTAGGCCTTACATAGGGCATCACTTCAGAAGAGTGAGAATTGAGTAGCATGTTAGTGGTGGTTTTTCCCAAATTGGGTTTCTATGTAAATCATTATGTTATGTTTTGATTCTTCATGTGTTGGCATTGCATGTTGATTTACAATAACCTACTAAGTAGGAAATTTTAAGCTTGGATGAATAAATAGTTTGATGGGCACACTTTACTTGATGAAAAAGTTTTAATTGGACATTTGGACCTTGAATAACTAATTCACCCACCCCCTCTCAGTTATTCTAAAAGCATTTCTAACATCATCTTCATTAGATTCTTATTACATAGAAATATAGGTAACTTCTTCATCATTACTTTTAAATTCATTATTTATTTCTTCTTCATCAATGGAACAAGATTTCTTACTTTTTCCTTGTACTCCTTGTTTCTCTTGTTGTCTCTATTATCTCCTTTTCCTTTGTACTTTCTTTCCTTTCTTTCATCCTTCTCTTCTCTATTAGGACATCTTGCAGTAATATGAAAAATTTTGTTACAAGAAAAACATATTATGAGACATTTACCTTTGTATTTTCCTCTACCTTTTGGAAGTCTTCTAGCCATTAGTACTTCAAGTTCATCAAGTTCATCATTAGAAACATCACTATCATGTTCACACATTTTCCTTTTCACTTTCTTACTGATAACTAATTTTGATTTAAAAGAAGATTCAACAGTGGTAGAAATGAAGTTATCAAAATTTGACATCTTAAAAGTATTAAGCCTACCAATCACATCTTTTAAAGTTAGATTATTACCATGAGTACATCTCAATTTTTGTACTAAAAAAACCCTAATAACATAGATACGAAGTATATATCTCAATACCTTGTTGATTATAGTCTCATCATCAATGTTTCCATTGGCTCTTCTTATAGAATTTACAACTTCATTGATTCTTCCAAAATACTAGATTATATTCTCACCTTCCATCATTCTCTTTTCATCAAAGATACCTCTCAAGCTCTCTAATTTTTCCTTCAAGACATTTTTTTCTCCTATGTAGATGGTCTAAACTATATCCCACATTTCCTTAGTAGTTTTGCAATCTTTTATGTCATTGAGCTTAGTGTGGCTTAGGGATGATGCTATCTCAAACATAGCTTGGTTGTGTTCTTGCTTCTCTTTTAGCTACTAAGCTATTAGAGGAAGAAATATTATCTCCACATATGCATTATCCATAAAATATATTGCACCATCTTGAATTCTTGCTAGATGTGGCCTTATTACAATTTTTCATGTAGGGAAGTTCTCTTTGTTCAATCTTGGCACCTCCTTTTTGTACATCTTGATCTTTATCTTCAAGTACCTTCAAATTTTTCTCTACAAGCACCAATTATTTGATACCGATTGTTAGAATGTTAAGAATAAATGAAAGGGGGAGGGTAGGGTGAATCAATTATCCAAGGTCTAGATGTACCAATGGAATAAATAGTCACTTAAACAACTTCAAATCTCAACATTCCTTAGCTTGGCCTCTATAGTAAAATTTTAGTAACATAAATGATCAGTCTACTATTCTAATAATAATAGACTTGTAGAATGTAAAACATTAATATTAAATCATCAAAATATAATCCAGACAAGTTTGATACTAGGATTTGATGTAGAAACCCAATTTGAAAAATACCACTAGTAACATGTCACTAATCTTTTCACTCTTCTAAAGTGAGCTTTTTTAGGAGCCAAGCCTATTAAAGGTTACAAAACATACTGTTAAATGTGAACTTATTAAAAGATTTAATTACCCTATTAGGAGTGGCCTTGTTAGAGGACTTTAGAATATTTTATTAGAATTCCACCTTGATTAAAGGATTTTAGTACAGATACAATGGTTAGAAATTAACAAAATGTTTTGATTTGAAAAATACAACTTGCTTTGCAAATAGAGATCATAGTTCAGATCACATGATAATCCCTTGACTAACCTTCACTATCATCTTTGTCTCTGATCTTCTTGACAACCCTTCAAGAAATCACTCTTCACAACCCTTCTCAGCCTTCTGCTTAAGTTTTTGAATGAATAACATCAATAAATACTACAACCTTTTAGGTCTTCACTAGCATTGCACAACTCAAATCCTTTTAGATTAATGTTATGCCTCCGTAAATAGGTAATATTGGTCTTCTTCCACTTAAACATCACCATGAACCTTAGGGTTTCAATCAAATAGAAATAAATACAATGAATCTATCCATTTTTTTGTTCATCCTCTTCTTTTCTAGAAACATCTCTTTCAAATTAATCATTTGATGGCTCACCTAATCCTTTCCTTAGATTACCTAATCCAAGTCATCCATTCTCATCTTCAACATGCTTTGAACCATATTTCAAGAAATCAACTTTATTGGCTAGAAATCATGATTTTGTCATATATCCACCAAAATGTTATCCTTGGGTCAACACTGTGTTCGGATGCTTAGTCATCACTTGGTTACTTAGTCACTACTAACCTTCTCTTTAGTACATATACTATCACTCAGTTAATATTGATGCTCAGTCAACACTTCTTCTACTCAACATATATTGTGGCCTTGTCAATGCTACCATCACTCGGCATATACTTCACAAACCTTAATCATTTTCTCTTTTCTTAGTCAATCCTATGCATTTGGTCAATCTTGAATCACTTATTCAAGGATTCAATACAACTATCTTCTACACTTGTAGTATTATTAAACAATCACTTGATCTTCTCAAAGTTTAACTAATCAAGTGCCCATTGTAGTTTCTTTTCACAACTCGACCTTTCCTCTAGGTGGTATTGTTATGTCTAACTTCTCAAGTCATCTTCATCAATCATCTAGATATGGCACTCAAATTAGATAGAAAATTGTCTTGCCAATAAGGTTTGATATCAATGATAACATAACAATTGTTCTAATTGTAGTTTTTGACAACTGATTACACTTGTAATAATAGCCATTAAATTTTGTAATTATTTTCCTAGTGTCTATTCCTATCCTAGACTCATGAGATTTATGTCCTTACCTATTTCCCTTGAAGCAGTAACCATTGAATGGTATATTCTTTACACTTTCTTGTTTATAATTGTAGGTATCCTCTAAATGACCCTATATTCAACATATTTCTACCATTTTTCTTTTTCCTTTTTCTATAGATTCCTTAGAATTTTACAATTTGCCTCTTTCTTTTGTGATTTTTCTTATAGTGGTCATATCAATAGATATTTTTACATTTTTCTTTATTAGTGTTGTGTACAATTTTATTATACTTTCTTCAAAAACATCCAATCTAGTGACTATTTCATTTTGAACTTTTAACTTGTTTCCTAGATAATTATTTTTCTCTTTTAGTTTTTTGTTTTCATTTTCAAGATTTTGACTTCTTTCACTAATTTTACCGATTAGGTCATTTTTGGGATTTTAGTTTTTTTTTAATCCATTTGTGACGAAATTATCTCGAGTAATTATTTCCTAAGCATCTAGACATCTCTTTTCATCATCATTTTTCTCCCTTTCAAGACTCATTATCTTATCCAACAGTTTAGTTTAGGACACATAATTTTATTTGTTTAGAAATATTTAAATATAATGTTATTATGAAGATTTGTTGTTTACATTAAATAAACACTCGATGAGTTTACTTCAATAACATGAACCATAAAACAATACAATCAACTATTTAATTACTAATTTTTTGAAATATAAAAGTTAATCATTATTATTAAATAGAAACATACCTAAAAGAACACAAGTATATGATAAATACATATCAAGAAAGTCAATGTTATTAATTTAAGAGTAAACTACCTATTGAATCTCAAAACACATAATTTAAAAACTAATGTAAATTGAAATCCCATAAGATATCCGAGTTGTATAGAGTCTCTTAGACTATCAAAATGGACTTTGAATGTATATTGAGAAAGAAAATTAATTTTTTAAAAATCATACAATTATAAAAAACAAGATGCTTTCGATGTCATAAGAAATTTGTAGTTTGGTATCAAATCATTATGCACTTCCAATAAAGTTTAAAACTAAAACATTTTGGTATCAAGTCATTATGCACTTCCAATAAATTTTAAAACTAAAATATTTAAAATAACCATAGAAAGATATTACTTATATACAAAACTTATAATTAAAAGAAAAGGAACATCGAGAAAAAATTAGTATCGAATATTAGTAAAAACTTGTAATAAAATTTGACAATTGACCATACGTCTATTGAAATTTTTGAATAAGATTAACATATTGAGTCAAATAGTTTTACTCTTTTTATTGAAGAAATGGATGTTTTGTCTACCATTAACTATAATATAAAATTAGTGTATGTGGAAAAATGATTTTATGCAAATAATTTCATAGATAATTTGGAAGATTATTTATATGAAAATACTATAAGATGTATTGAGTTTATATTTAAAAACATGAATTACTAAAATAAACATTATTTTATAAAAATAAAAGATATTTCTACATTTTTAGTTAACAATTATAAATTTTTTAGTCAAAATTATTATATTATTATCTTTTGGAATTGCCCTTAATAACACTTCTTTAATGATAAATAATCTAATTAAATTATATGAGGTTAGGTTGAGCAATTTTAGCTTGAGAATTCTAATATTATTCCTAACCTAAAGTTTAATTTTTAAACATTTTGATGGAGGGTTTTATACAAAACTATACAAGTGTAGCTACTAAATACAAGAGAATGATCTATAAGCTAACCCTCTTTAGCTAAGATCCAAGCATTAAGGGGTTTCCATCTATTTTTTAGATTTGAAATCCTTCCACCAAAAAAGATGTGACCCATCACAAACTCATTAAGAATCTATCAACTTTAAAAGACTTAATCCTAACTAGGTGATTAATAGTTTGTTTAGATAATTTCAAAGATATGAACCATAGAAAGAAAAAATAAGTGTTATAAAATACAATCCTAACTACTTCTGATGTCTCACTAACAATATTCTATTTGAGATAACATTGATAAAACTAAATTCTTATACCAAATTCATCAAGGCTTTTCAACAAAATTAAAATTGAGAATTACATTGGAGTATTTATTTTCATATTTATAGTATTATGTAGGACAATCAAGGGAAGTGTATCTTGTTATACTTATAAATATGATAGATGTAAAACTCATTTAAAAATAGATAACTCATTTCAAGTGGTCTTTTTTTAAGTTACTCTACTATGTGGTTTACGTTGAAGTTTAGTAAATTAGGTTGGATGAAATATGTATGACATTCTAAGGAACTAGTTCTATGACATTATATTATTCTTAAGAAAAAATAATAAAGAATAGATTCAAATTCCCATTAAAAAGTTTCTTACATCTAGATATTCTCTAAAATTGTAGCCATAAAATAGAAAAAAGTAAACTAAAATACTGGTGACTAATACCCCAACAAAAGAAAGCCAAAATACAACTATAACTTTTTTTGAATCTTGAAAACTTATTCCTTCAATTTTTTCATGTTTTCATGCATTTATTTAAGAGAAAAATGATTAATTTTAGTTTACACTGTAGGCTTATTTTAAGTTTATTTGAGCAGATGTAAGAATTGGGTAAATAATTTTAAATCTTGGATTTTTGTCTACTTATAAAAAAAGATACTTGATTCTTTAGTACATAATAGGATCAATTAAAGATTCATGTTGACTAATCTTATTAGATTATCACCCTTATTTTTCAAACTAAAGTCAACTAATTGACACTTGTTAACATACTTGTCAATACATTAGTGTAGGTTTTTAAGAGCCTCTACAATATCACCCTCTAGCATGTTCAATTTAGAATACATATCTTTAATAGGATTAAGATAAATTTTTTACCAACTCAATTTATAAATTGACCATTTCTAAGTACAAGTGTATGGGATCTTCTTAGAAGCACCCTAATTACCATTTTCAATGTTCTTCAATAAATAAAGTTTTAAGACAATTTTCAATCTCAAGTATCATGCTAATTATTAAATAAGCTTTTGATACTTTTAGCTTCATTATTTATAACCTTGAAACACATGTTAATAAAGTTCACTATATTAATACTCAACCTTTATTCTTGGATTTGACCTCTCATTTATTATTTTTTAATTAAGGGGTAAAATAGTTTTTCTATAGGGGACCCAAAACCTAAAAACTTTAAGATATAGATCTCAACATTGAATTACCAAAAAGTAATAGTGCATTGAAGACCTAATACACCCACAGAAAAAACTGGCACAAAGAACCTACATCCAGCAACCATAAGATAATAAAAAAAACAAAAAATAGAAAGGACATGGCAACCCAAACTAGAGTCTCAATAAGCATCAATACCTCCTCCTTCAAATCCTCCTAAATATTTTTAATTCTATCAGGCACCTCCTAGATCTTGTTCATATAAGACATAGGGTTGTCCTTTTTCTTTCTCTACACACTCGCACATGAGCATTTATCAAGCCTATTTTTTTCTTTTTTTCTGAATCAGGAACCTCATGATCAAGCATAAGCACCAAAGCTACATTTGATTAAACATTCCTCATTAACTAATTCAAACTTTTACTTTAGCTTTCATATATTACAACTATAGTATTGTTTACTAGGATAAAATAATTTTTAAAGGGAAATCAAAACTCAATTGGCCTACAAATAGATACAAAAGATAAAAAAATAATACATAGAAAACCTACCATCTTCATAATTTTAACATCTTGAAATATAATTAAATAAAAAATATCAAGTTATAAATAAAAGAAGCCAAGCTACCAAAAATTGGGAATAAAGGTTTATAGAAAGCCTCCCTTAATCTTAAAAAAAAATGGATCCCACATCAAAAAAAAAGTTTCAAAAAGAAATATCTAGTTGACACAAAAAAAAATTGGATTTAAACCCATTTTCAAGAAAACAAAAACCTAGGTAGATGGCATAGAGAAAAGATAAACCCCTTGCACCAAGATTTTTTTTACCTCCATTAGAGATTTTTGACCTAACTAAAAAATCTATAGTAAAAGAATGAAAGTAAGATAAGGAAAACACACATCATGGAAGCACAAAGAAACCAAAACTCAATAGCACATCTCTCCACCTTCATAGAAGTCTCACAAGGTTTAAAATTAAAGAATACAACATCTAGAAACAATAAAGAAAAATTTATTGGCATCATATTTAAACCAAATTGAAAAATCCCATAAACCATAAAAATAAAGTTCATAATAAACTTTTAAAAAAGTAGCACTAATTGATGGGCTAGAACTATAAGTTTATGTAATTACATGGAACAAGAAAAAAATGGCTAGAATAATAACAAAATCTAACCATAGAGCTTGATAAAATGGATCATCCACCTCTAGTTCATTGCAAGCACTACGCAAAACTAAACTCTCCAACTAATGAATAATATAATGTAGCCACAAGAGAATTTCCAATAGAAAAAAAAATTATAACAAAATCCATTAATAGAGGAAAGGAAATGAAATTTTTTATGACCCAACAAAAAAATAACCACACCCCAAATAGTTATAAATATAGAGCACAAAGATAAAGAGAGGAGGTCAAATGAAACTGAAAATAATAAAGAGTTCAATGTAGGTTTCTAGGCAAATTCCATCTTGTAGAGAAAAATATCAACCAAATAGATATAGACTCCAAGAGAGATCTCTCATTGCGCCAGGGAAAAACAATCAAAAAGATAGGTATTACAGGCCAAAGAAAGACATTCATAAGCCTCATACACTACTAAAGTGGAAAAGAAACTAGTACCAATGAGTTAATGAGAAATGGAGATAAATCTATGTCATTTTCATCATCTTCATTCATCAAATTAAGAAAATTAATAGTTAGAAGTGGACCCCTACATACCTCCTCTCCTACTAAACCCTAGAAGAACCACAATCATGCCACTTCCCCACTTGATAAAAACTATTGGTACTTTGATATATTGTTATTATAGTGTAAATAGGGTTGACTATTTAATTTTTGATATGTGTAAGAGTGATAATTAAAGTTTATATATATTAATAAATATGTTAATTGTACTTTTATAAAAATCTGGACATTTTAGGTTTTCTAAATGATTTTTCATTCAAGTATAAAAAAACATTTTTTTGACAAAAATGTCATAGGATTAAACATCATAGAATATTATTGAGTATACAAATAATAGATAGATGTTGTCAAGACTAAAATAAAGTGGTGTGCATTGAATCATCTAACCACTAATATAAAATAAATATAAATCACATACAAGAAGACAACAAAATAAAGACCATTATGTAAAATTTAGCATCATTCTATAACTTGATAACACAAGTACATCCATAAATGAAGAATATATATAAATTTTTTAGATGACAATATTATAATAGTTTAATATTTTGTGAAATTTATTCATAGTGATATTAACAACTTAAGCTTTGCATCTCTAAAGAAATAATAATAGATAACTAAGTGAAAATGATTTCATATGTTTCATATTTGTTTTTGTTTACCTTGCTGACTATTAAAAATATGTACAAATACTTTCCTTGATTTCAAAAAATGATCTAGTACAATCATAAAACTAGTTTCAATGGAAAAACTGCAAACTTTGACTATAATAGAAGAGGTAGCCACATATCTAATTTAAATTTAATAACAAATGACATGCATAATTTATTTTTATTTTCAATTAAAATTGATAATAAAATATATTTTTACAATCTTAATCAAGGTAATCTAGTAATTCAAGACTAGTATATCATATAGAAGTTAAATATAATTTTATGATAGAGATAATTAATAAAATAGTTTGTGAAATGTGAACTTTTATATGGATAGTTATACTTTCAAATAATTAAAATTGTGAGATGACTAATGAATGTGGATAAATATCAATAATAAAGATGATGCATATTTAATTAATTCAAAGAGGTACTTAGACATTTAAATAATTCATCAATCTTATTGGAGATAAATCAAGTTTCATTGAGTCCATAAGAATGGAAGAAAAAAAACAATTTACGTTAGATGACTTTGGAATAGATTTTTAAAAATATTTATATTGCATTATTGATTTCAAGTTATTTGAATAACACTTGAGGTTTTGTCAATCTTCATAATATATGGATTATAATCATTCCAAGAAGATTAGTAGTGAAAAAGTGTTAAGAAGGAAAGTATTATTTATGACTATTTTATGATATTTGAAGGAATAGGTTCTTAGTGTCTATGGAATAATAGAAGGAGCAATCCATTCCACCAAGATACTAGAATTCTATTAATATTATTTTACTATATAGGTTCATAATGGTATAATTATCTTTATACATGATATGGATTTCTAACAAGGTGGGTAGGATGTATAAGAGGAGGGAAAGATTTAAATTTGATTTAGAGAATTTCATAGTGTATATTTATTCTTTTAAAACTCATTATTCTTACATTTTTAAGGTTAAATGTGAGTGATATTATTAGGAAGTGATGAAGAAAAAAAGTTATTGAAATGTTTCGTAAATGAATAACTATAATATAGGTGACAATCCTATAGTATAATACTAATAATTATGAAATATGTTGTTACTAAATTGATTGATAGGATAATAATATGAAGAAGTAATTTAGACGTAAATGGGTTGATTATGATGTTGAGTAATTTTACTGGTGATTCACTTATCACTCAGCGTTATTAGTATACTCAATGGCTTGTGATCAAATGATAATAATATAGAATCTCATTAATATTGGTGTAATTTCTATTAAGATAATATTTGACTCATAAGTGGGAGTGGACATCTCATTTTGAAGATGCAAAGAAATGTCAATGGAAGAGTATAGAACTTAATAAAGGTTAGTGATGTAAACACACTCACTGATAACAAAATAGAAATAATATCTAGAAGAGAATTTATGGTGTGAACTTATTTCTATATAAAGGACCTTCATATGTATTTTTGGGCATATACTAAGCATAAAAAATAATTGAAAGGTCTAATAGTAGACTAAGAAGGTGACATTGTTAGACTAACTTTCATAATACCTATAGCTTGTGAAAATAAAAGTTTAGAGTGTTTTTCTTCACCCATAATAGAACTTTAATGTATAGAGTTTGAATATAATTTTTTTTTTTTGTAAACATATAGAATTTGTGTCATTTATTTTCAAAAGCTATATAAATGGATTGTTAAAATTATAGATCCAATTTGAAGGAGGCTATATTTTTTTAACCAAATAGCTTATTACAATGACATCAGTACTGATGAAAATAATTAGATCCTATATGTGATGCAACAATCACACACCTTGATATAAGCTATGCACATTAATGAAGTTCATTATTGTTTATTTGAAGAAATAAGCTATGGAAATAAATTGTTTGTGACTGAAGTTCAATATTTATTTAGAGAAGATAGGGAGAGATAGAAAAAGAAATTATGTTAATTATGGATAGAAATCATCCACTCAATTTTTCATTCTATTTTCTACTTGTCTAAATTATGTGGAGAAAAAGTCAAAAAGCTGAATTATTCCAATTTATAGCCTCATTTCCTCTTACAACAACTACTTACACGAATAATTTCCCATCAACTATATGTCTAATTAATTAATTAATTAAAGCTAAACTTACAAACTAACCTAATTTAATGTAATAAATCCAACAATTAACAAATAGAAGATTTCATATTCATATTTTTTAAAATATAAGGACATTTCTACATTTGTTTTTAACCATTAACTGTTATTTTCAAAGGATGATAATATAATATGTGTTATATACATTATTTCATTTCAAATTTCTTATCTGACCTAATTATCTAAATTCATATAGTTAAAATTGTTTGAAATTTTTAGTCTACTTCCTATAATCAGTAAATAGTTAGTCTACTAGTCCATTCAAATTTTCAACTCAATAAATAAAATGAAAGATACATCTATAAATGATCTCAATCTCTCATAAGTTCTTATACTGAAGTAAACAATTAAATCAAATTCGTTAGAAGTAGATTATTATAACCCGAAAGTTTTCCATGATAAGAAAATTCCAAAATTTAAATTTTATCCATTTATTTACAAGATTATAATGACTTTAAGACTTGTTATCTAAATCCCTTACAAGGTGTTTGAAAGCTTGTAATGTATTGTGCATTTTGCACTATTTTCATTATCCTTTATGAGGAAATCCCAAACCTAGCCATTCCAAAAGTCATTAAACTAGATCTTAATAGGAAAGGTCTATTCATAAAATTTGAAAAAAAGTCATTAAATGAGATCCTTCTATCTAGATCTTAATAGGAAAGGTCTATTCATAGTTGTTTTAAAAATAAAGTAATTAAACTAGATCCTTCTATTTTGAGTTTGAGGGTTTATAAAACTTAAATTACAGCAAAAAAAAATAGAGAGTTTGAAGAACCCGATTATTTCTTGCAGGCAATAAGGATGTGAGCTGTGAGTAGCGATATTTCATGTCCATTCTCCTCTGCCTTTCTATCACTTTATGACGCCAATTCTTCTCCGAAACATCACTTGTTTTGGAGGGTTGAGCAGGAGCAGCAGCACACAAATTCTAAGCAAGAAACGTCGTAGGAAGATTATTATACTCTCCACTCTTCAAGCAGTCAGAAAATGAGGGAGACGCCCCAAAATACTCACTCATTTTCCTTCACAAAACACAGCAGAAGAAAATGCTAAGTTAAGTTGTAGTGTTGATATCTTTGTCATCAAGGTTCAAATCTAATGGGGATGAGGTCTCCCGTTTGTGATCTCACTGGTTCATAGCTCCAGGTCAAAGCGTTTACCCCCTTTTAAAAAAATAAAGATTCCCCTTCTTTAGCAGATATTTTATTTGTTTGTGTGAATATTTCCGATTGATCAGGTGAGGCCGCCCACAGACATATTGTGGCTGATTTGATGTGGAGTGAAATAAAGCTTTGTCTATAACCTTATTGAGTCATAGGAAATGATCATATTTCAAAACGAACCAATGAAAGGAAGACACATGTGCGTAGCATTAACAAGTTTATGTTGGAATAATAATTATCTTGACAGTAGGGAACGCAAAAAACCAGACAAGCCATTAAATAAATAGTGACTAACAAGAGTACGATATTTGAGGTGGCAGGGAACGAGTTCCACGTACAAGAAGAATTTCAACAAGGTGGTCCTCGTTGCCCAACCCATACTAACCGGAAAAATTGCAGACCCCACACTCTCGCTTTTCATTTATTCAAGTCATTTCTTTCCTGTTGGAATCCTACACATAAAAAGACTTGTTCCTTGGTTAATTTATTATGTACATCAAGGCACCACAAAATAGAATAAAATATCAGGAGAAAATTGCAAACACCACACTCTTGTTTTCCTTTTTGGATATATGTTTAAGTAGTTCTTACTCATAAAAAGACTTCTCCCTTAGTGAATTTATTAAGTGTTATTAATATATAACAAAAAGAAAAAAATCACACTGATGTTATATTGATGGTCGTGTTATATCAATGGTCTTTGCTAATTGAACATTACAAGACATAGTTTTGGTTTGATTTCAGTTTGAGTAAGTTGTTTCATAGGCTTAATTCTATGATATCCTTGAACAATATTCTTTCCGTTTATATGGACGAATCATAGTGATGTTTGGTTAGTGTTGTTGTTAGTTGTTTTTCATAAATTTTGTGGAAGGTATATTATAGATGGCTAGTTTATGATGCTTTAGCCTGCTGCTTAGATGTAATGGCCTGGAGTAGTGCTAACTATCTATGATGATTCTATGGTTTAAAGGCCTTTTCCCTATCTTCATTATAAAAAATAAAATAAAAATATATAAAAATTTGAAACCCAATTCATTATATTGTATATGGAACATCCTAATCCACATAATTTGAATTGCTAATATTACATAGTTACTAATTATCTTAAATCTTACTCAAACTCTTATTAAGAGAAAAAGAGTTGAATGAAATCATCTTTTGGAAACTAAATCTTGGATAATAGTTTGTTTCTTCTAGATCTGACTCTAAAGGAACAAAGGAAAATTTTCACCGGCAAACTAACTTTATACCTGATTTGATATGAACCTATCATTCATGTGAAATCTTCAGGTGGGAGCCCCTTCCATTTGACCAAGTATTCCAAACGTTCCTGATCTCTTCTTTTCATGATGACTTTCATCTATGAGATTGACTCAGGTTGTTTTGGTGTGGCTTTTGATAACTATTTCTCCCATTCCATGACCTGTTATTCAATTGTTTCGATGTCCATGATTATTTGTTTCACATCATTATAAGGGCATATATCTAAAAGATTAAATATAGTTGAAATCCTAATGCCTTTTGGAATCTCGATCTGGTACATATTTCTTGAGAATTTTTGTAAAACCCAACAAGGATCAATTTTATTTCTTTCAACTTATTATATTCTCCTCTTGGGAATTTTTATTTTCTAATATCAGCTCATACAACACCCAGAATAATAAAATTGATTTTCTTCCTTTTCATATCAACTATCCCTTTATATATAATAGTACTTTCCTCAAATTCTCTTTTCATTGGCTATGTAATTTCATGATTATATAGGAAAAATCCTCATCACCAACACTCTTTGTCTATATTTTACCTATTTCATAGCTCATACACTCATCTAGGATGGATATCATACAAAAAAGGACACATACCTATACTTATGTTAGGGAAATCATTATACACAAACCTAGCTTGTGCAAGCATCAAATCCCATTTTTTGGGATGCATACTTGGTAAGCTTTGTAAGATGTTTCCAAGAGTTCTATTCAACACTTATGTTTAACCATCAATTTATGGATGTTAACACTAGTTGAAACTCAAATTAGAGCCTGATTTCTTTCATAGAGTCCTTGAAAAGTGTCCTACAAATTTACTTTCTCGATTAGAGATAATATTCCTAGGATGTCTACGTAGTATAACTATTTCATTGAATAAAGAATTAGCAATACTAGTAGCATCTCTTGTTTTTGCACATGGAATGAAATGAGTCATTTTAGAAAACCTATCAACTACTACAAATATTGAATCACATCCTTTATTAGTTCGTGGTAGACCAATTATAAATTCTATACCGATTGAATCCCATTGCATATTTGGGATTTGTAGTGGTTGACATAGACCTCCATTATAGCTACATCCTTTCGCTTGTTGGCATACCTTACAACTCTCCATGAACTTCTTAATATCATTTCCCATAATTTACGAATAATAATGTGAACACAATTGAGCTAGTGTCCTATTTTGTCCATTTACAAATCTGAAATTATATTTCTCCTTTGAAATGTTCTCTATCATGTGAATCCTTGGAATACAAAGTTGGTTCCCTTTAAATAACTTAGGCCTTCATGTATCATCTCAATTTTCACCATCATTAAGAAAAGTACTCATGTCTAAAAATAGTTCTCTCAAAAAAATACCAACTACTACCTTGAGTCACAACAATATATAATTAATTAATTTCATGTAATAATTTTATATTATGTCTTCCATATGTATTAATTTTAAGAATATATTTGATAATTTTTTTATTATTATAGATCTACCCAAATATATCAAATTAAATACCATCTCTAGGAAATATGTGCATGTTAGCAAATATATCACTCTACTTTATGTAGTAACATGTACCATTGCTAATAGAATGTCTTTTCAAAATTATTGAGATTGCATGTCCCAAAAAGTGTGGAAGGTAAAATTCATCACCAAAGTAATCCTCCTTTTTGCCCACACCCACTTCCTTGGCCTTTTTCACCTGGCTCAGGCTGGGTAAAAGTATAAACCCATGTAACCCTTTTGTAAAGGAAAAGGCAAACAAAAGTATAATTCTTCACTTTCAATGGTATAAAACTAGTATTATAATTTAGACTTTGAAAATGAAGTAAACTAATGAAATGTGTAGGAATTGATTAAGTTTATGATTATAATTTTTAACATTTATTTGGAATAAGAATTGATATATTTTCATAATTTTTATAGATAATTTTTTAGTTGTTGAAAAATATTGAAAATTAGGGGTTCAGTTCCCACTACAAAACTATATGGAAAGAAACTTATTTCCCTTTGATCTCAGACTATGTTATAGATAACATATATATCTAGAACATTCAAAAATAAAAAAAAATTGTAGACTTATATTTTCTCTTTTATAATGATTAAAATTTCACCTTGCCTGAAATCAATAATTATCATCTCCCAACACATTTTTCAAAACAAATATAATTTAAACAAAATAAAAATTATACATTCTAGAAGAGGACTCTCTCTTTTAGAACATCATATAAGTTTCAATTTTATTTTTTATATAATTCAATATTTTTTTCTTTCTCAAAATCAACATCTTTTTGAGTCTTAATATACGTGCTTGTAGAATTTTTTAATCATAATATAAAACATTATAAAAACTATATGACTTTGAGATATATATAAAATTATGTTTATTAGTTATTTAAAAATATCATTAAAAATAGTATGAGTTATTGAAATGCTAGCTTTCTAAAATAATTAAATTTCTTTAGTAATTGGATACAAACTAGTATGAAACATGCATTCAATAAACATTTCCAATTAGAAAAGTGTCAGATCATGTATAACTTAGCTATAATTAATTTATCTAGATCATATGTCTAAAAAAAATTGATTTTTCTATATAAACACTCAAATTTAGTCATTCTGATAAGTTAGCCTGAAAGGTGACATAACTTTGTACTATTACCCTCGACTATTGGTCACAACACCTAGAACAATTTTTTTCTAGTATCTCTCATTGAATTCTACAAAGGGTATAATCCATGACTCCTAGTTTAATGTTAGTTTTAGCCTCCTTGTATACTTTGTTGATGAATTCAATCTTGCTCTACAAGTTATCCAATTGACTAATTAAATTTGATTTGATTTTCTTTATCCTTACCTATAGAGCATCCATATTTGTCTTGTCATTATTCAATTGTTCAATGGTTTCACTCTTACATCACTATTTGTTGACTTAATCCATAGTGGGCTTCCCTTGACTAGGACCCACCAGACCTAAGTCTACCTTAATGTACACCTCATGTTCTTCTATTTCATTGGTATCATCCCCCTCATCATATTTCTCTACCTCTCCATCCACACACTCTCTATTCTTAAAATTAGTATCAATGTGCTATCATCTAACATATCAATTTTAGACTTTGAGTATTTCAACTATTCTACAAGTTTTGTTTCCTTCTTGTCCTCCCTCATAAGCTCATTCATTTCTTCTTGTAGATGCACTCAAAGCTACTGTCCACAAAGATGGAATCCCAATTTTTCCCTTTAGTCTGAACACCTCATCTTTTATAACCTCTTCCTGAGATCCATTTCCCTCCACATCTATTATTTAATTTTAATTTTTCTAATAGTGAAAGTAACATGCTAAGAGTGGGGGAGGGGTTGAGTGGAGAACTATAAAAATTTTACCACTTCAAAAATAACTCACATTGAAACTTAATTTATGTCATACACATCTCTACCTTAACCATGTACTTTAACATGCAACATCATATGTCAACATTTAATATCAGATTTAAAATATAATAACATGAATAAAACCATATCTAAAAGCCTCAAGCCAATTAGGAGTTGGCATTAAAAATGCATATGTATGCAAGAAGAGCCCACTGCCCGAACAAGCAATTATACAATTCAATGATTTAAACATAACAAGATAGATACAATAAGCTCTTATCTTCTAATTGATGTACTTTGCACATCTCTAATCTGACATCACAATTCAAATCATATGTAGGTATCTCACATAAGTTCACATGTCACATATACTTAGTTTGCATATACACCATATACTTCGCATTCACATAATATACACTTTGGATACATCACAATAACCTCTTATCTTCTCATTGATGTACTTTGCATATCTCTAATCCTACATCAGAATTCAGATCATATGTAGGTACCTCACATAAGTTCACATGTCACATATACTTAGTTTTCATATACACCATATACTTCATATTCACATAATGTACAATTTGGATACATTGCAAGTAGTGATCCTATTACTTATACCCTTTTCTTTCACAAAACTCTTGTGGAGTCAGCTTGATTCTTTCATATGTTATGCTAACTTAGGGTAAAAATCTAAGATTTCATTCCTACATAGTTAAGTCATTATTTTTGTGACTTAATAATTCCTTAATCTATAATTAAACCTTTTTTGATATATACTTTGTTTTGTCATTTTCTCTACCTTTACTTGTGTTTAACTTGTAACTTCATTCATAATGAATGTACTAATCTATGCACTTAGGTACATGATCATGACACTCTATTTTACTTATTCTTAACTGTGCACATGCTAGTTGTCACTATAGACTTCATAGTACTAAAATTTCCTTTGTATTGATATTAAACTATCTGATACTTTCCCAATTTTTTGTCTCTAATCATGGAATGTTTAGTTGTAAGTTCTGCCTTCTTTTCTAGAGCAATATATCGGCACAAATGACAACCCTTAACCTTACCAACTTATCCATATTTTGAACAATCTCCCCCTTTTTCATTAATGACAACCAATGGGAAAAATGGCTAAATTCCCAAAATGTTACTTATAAAAATTGGCCTTTACAAATTTTCAAATTTTCAAAATTGTGGATCATTACATATCATTACATATTAGCATGTATTTTCCTTATACTTCATAATACTACTACTTCCCATTTCATTATACTTTATATAAATTTCCTGTATACTACTCTCCCTTTGACATCAACGAAAAAGGGGTCAAAACTTATCTACATGACAAAATTTAGTTCATTACCCCCAAACTAGAATGATCAGCAAGAAATATAATCTCCAAAGTAGACTGTCACACTCTTCATGTTCTTCTCCCATGAATCCTTGACTCCTTTTGAGATGCTGAGGAGAGTGCATAGTCCATAAGATTCAATCTCCACTGCATCCAAACCTGAGTAAATAAAACTATCAAAGGATGTCTTGGATGATAGATGTTCCTCCAACTGACATTCACTTATGTTTAATTCCATAGATATATGCTCTGTCAAAAGTGAAAACCTCTTTGTAATCCTTTTCTTCATGTCTTCCAAAAAACTTATTTTATCATATTCCTTGATGACACATGCTTCAATTGTTTCAATCGTTACACTAGGTTGAGATACCTAAGATTTGCCAATGATTTTACTTTTGCATTCTTCTTCTTGAGCTCATCATCAATGTCTTTTGTGTAAATGAAAGACATTAAACACTTTGCATATAGGGGTTTTAAATTCAAGCTGAAATTTCCTTAATGTCTTGATACATGTATGAATAGTCAATAAATCATTTCTAATGTTCTGAGATAATGTGTCAAACAACTAAACATCATGCTTGGCCTGAGCTTGTACTATTGCAACTTCTGGCATACTTTTGAATTCACCATTAAATTCTTGAATCACAACTTTGTCTCTATCTTCAAGGTTAAAATCAAGTGACTTCATAGTCAGAGCTCCTTGTATCTTTTCAGTTACTTCCATGAGAGTTTTGTGCAAACTCTTTACCTATATGTTCTTGCTAATAATTTTCCTATGTGATGATATAAAATTTTGATTGATCATCATCATCATCATTATCTATGAGTGTTACAAGGGTAAGAGAAGTGCTTGGTTCAATTTATTTTGTCTTCTTTATGTGTTTCTCTTCTCTCCTCTTCTTTTCTTCCTCCTCTTTTTGCTTCTTTTCTGCCTCTTCCTTCCTTTTCTTTTCTTCATCGTTACTTCTCTTTTTCTTTGTTTCTTCTTTCTTCTTTCTTTCCTCTTCTACAATGTTTATTGTTACTTTTGTGGCACCAATTTACATAATGTCAAGCCTAATTGAGATCTATGAAGATATTCATGCCATCTCTACATCCTTAACTTCTTCTTCTACTACTGTTGAAGTAGTTTGTTAAAATGTCATAGATTTCTCCCCCTGTGTTTATGTTCTATTATATAACCTTAGTCATAGATGTCATGTACTTGATGATGGCTCCCTCTATTTACTTCTTAAGCTCGTTGTAGTTAACTCCCATCAAAATAATTGCTTTTCTTTTATTCCTTAACAAGGGCTCAATGCCCTTCATTATACTAACTAATTCATCATCTTTTTTGACTTTGCAAATCTTTCTAATCATATTCTCGCTAATTTTCTTATCTTCATCTATAACTCTTGTTTTCCTAGTTGTCAATCTATTAAATTAGTCCTCTAGTAGATGCCTTTAAATATCTTCAAATCTTTTGTTCTTCAAAATCATACTTGTTACCACTACGTTCTCTAACTTTATTCCATCCATATTTTTATACATACTATTAAATTTATTCAACCAAATGAAATTATCACTATCTATAATCTAAAAATTTAAGTTTTCTACCTTAGGTTTCCAAGTTTCCTTTCCTAAAAATGTTTTCGTTCACCTACCACCTTCTATGCAGGCTTGTCCTCAGTCTCTTCTTCAACCCCTGATTCTTCTGATTCTACTTCAACAATTTTAAGAGATTCTCTTCTCTTAGTAGGTCCTCTTGCCTCCTTCTTAACTCTTTTCCTTTTTGATGACTATGTAGGTTCAGTCTTAACCTTGGCGAATCTTTCTAACTTTCTTGTGCTTGAAGGAGTAGTTAGTTTCTTCTCATCAATTTGTGTTTCTTCTTCAAGCTTCATCCTTTTGAATTGAGTTGGTTGCACTAGTGCAATGACAAAATAGGGCACAATGGGTATCTTTGAACATGACTCTACTATGTTGAATCCCTTTGAAGGTTCTACCACTACTAGAGGTGTAGCCATAAACACCTCAGTCTATCCACTAGCCTTAATTTCCAAGGCTATACCTTTTACTTCCTCATACTCCTACATTTTCATGCTAGATTCTTCTTTATCTCCTTCCTATAGAGCCTTCTCTCCACTTCTTTGATCTTTTCAACACAGGTTCCCCATCTAAGACTATTCTTATCATTTTCAGATTCAAGAATGATCTTTGCATACCTTTCAATTATATCTTCACTCATTTTATAGTCCATAGGGTCTATGAACTTAACCCTTGGCTCAACTACCTCCAAAGAGGTTACGTCTATATCAACCATGAAATATATATATATCCTCTTTGAACTTCACTAGTGAATTTCGTATCTTTGATTTATTTCTTCTTGGATGTTTTTAAATAATTTTTTTATATCCTCTATAATGCT
Organism: Cupressus sempervirens; assembly: GCA_028749045.1. Taxonomy (NCBI): domain Eukaryota; kingdom Viridiplantae; phylum Streptophyta; class Pinopsida; order Cupressales; family Cupressaceae; genus Cupressus; species Cupressus sempervirens. Next base: position 674,130,986 of record CM053793.1, on the reverse strand, counting down.
TTCCTCAATTTTTTTCTTGCAGTAGTATGTCATCGGGTTCATGATACACTAACTATTATTCCATTGCCTATCAAACATACTAAGGAACTATCTATAACTAGGAAGAATAGGCATGCCAGTAGTTCTTCAAACCTAAACACCACAATTCTTATTTTCTCTAGTTTCTCTATTTTATCCAATAGCTCATGTCTAATAATTTCACACATATTAACCTTCTCCTTCTCTACAATCATCAATTTTGTTGCATGTAAAAATCTAGCAAGTACTAAGTTCAACCTTGAACTATGATTCATTTTGTAACCAATGGTCTTTCTAATCACTCTCATATAAGTTTTCTTTAAGAGGTCAATCCTCATATTCCTACCATATGATTTCGTCTTTAGATTGGTTCCCACCACCTTCTTTACATTCTTCTAATTGACTAGGTTTCTTCTTTGATTTTTCAAACTAGTTAACTTATGAATCATGTCATTTTGTATAATGGTAGGCACATCACCAACCCAAAACAATTCTTTGTGAATTCAACTTAGAATGATTTTGCTCCATTCATGATTGTCAAAATTTGTATAGAACATATTAATAACTATATTCAATTCTTTCACGTGTGCAAATTCTTCTTTCAATGATAAATTTCCATGACACACTAGATCTAAATCCTTGTTAATGTCATTGTCTCCAATGCACTCAAATTTATGTCCTGATATCTTCTATGCACAAAACATTTTTTAGAACTCATAAAAATGCTCCTAGAGGATCATCTACTTGAGATATGAATGGGTGTCTCTTAAACACATACCTCGTCCTATCACTAACATCACTAATAATGGGATTCTCCATTTCAATAGATTAAACTCTTCAAAAGATTTGTAAAATACCTAAATTTTGCATTACTATGTCTTTTCTTACTTTGCACTATGAACAATTCAAATTCACCTTTACTTTTTATCAAATCACTCTAAATTGCCCCTTAATTCTTGACATGATTGAATGGTACTCAAAATCATGTTCACATCCCTTAAATCTTTCAAATTGAAGTTCACATTAATTGTGCATCTAACACAATTCATAAAAGTTATTCTTATTAACTAGTAAACTTAATTTGTTTCCTTCTCGTTCATGCAATTATCATATGACTTGAACTCTTAACCAAAGACTCCTTATAATATTTTCTACCTTCAGATAAATTGAATAAGATCTAAAATATTAGTAACAAAAAATTTCAACACAATCATATCCAAACAAACATATATACATATATTATTTATTAAATTGAAATAAACTAAAATCCAAGACCTCATACAATGATACAAATCCAACCTACTTTCTCTTAAGACTTAGAACTTACCATGTGAACCAACTTTAATCTAAAATAATACTACTTAATATTATATAAGTACGTTCCAATTAGGAGTGTCACAAAAATTAATGCCGCCATTCAAGCAACCTATGATATTCACTTATTCACTAGAAGTTTAAACTTCACCTAATTTTTTTAACTATTCGATGCTTTCTACAGAGCTTAGGTTTCATTGAGCAGTGAGGAAACATGGATACCTACCATTTAATAGTAATATTAGAGGCTTTTCATTTGCAAATTAACAAAACTATTACTTCCTATTCAATGTTAAGGAAAAGGAAAACAATCTAAGAATATGACTGGAACCCAAATAAAAAGTGCAAAACCTCACCACTAGATTTCCATAATATTTATAATCTTAAATTAGGCTTATCCATACATGCTCAGATAAAGACAAATAATTTAAAATAAATGGATAACTATACAACTAGATTGTTATGGCTCAAATATAAATCACAAGCAGATGGGTTTCTACAAAAGTTTAACAATGACAAACTGTTAAGACGTGCCTTGTTACTATTGGACCATCCAAAAACATTGTAAATGTTGAAAGTAGATGAAATAATTAGTTCAATTTGATTTATTTCAATCAGACAAAGCTCATTCAGTTCCATAGTTTTGGCAAAGCATTGGAGATACATTTGAACTGCGGTTTCATTCCATCAATTTCCAAAGGGTTTGCTTGAGTTTGCCATTGTTTAAACTCTATTTATCCAACACCTAATATGAATGCCAACAAGTACACAACAAAAATGTGCCTTAGAGATCTAGTTAACCCTAAAATCACTTTTTAAGTATAATGATATATATTCCTACCTTACACTGGATGGTGTGGAACACTCTTCCATTAGTGGCAAAAGAGACTACGTTAAGTAGTTGGAGGTCTTATTCTTCAACATCCAACATGAGCTCTGACAAGTTTATCCCTTCTTCAATGGTGTTTATTGTGACAACCACTACTAAACCCACATGGTTTACATTCACTAGAGGAAATGTATCCATGTTAGATAAGGATACTACATTGCCTTCGTTGTAGGAATAACAACATTGCTTCTCATTATTCATCTTCATCTTCATTTCATCTCTTTTATTTTCAAGCTCATTCACTTTCTCCTACAGATGACTTATATATTCTGTGGCTTCTGAAAATCGATCAGTGATTGAATTATGGCCCTGGATAATAGTCCATTAAGTGTTTCGGTTAATCCAAAGATGATGATATTTCTATTCGACTGATGTTCAAATATAGATTGTGATTTGTAAATTATGTGACCCTTTCAATCATTTCATTTACAATAAATAGAATTACATTTTTAAGATTCTTGACCCCGGTCATCCATAATGTAAGCATGACATGCTCTGTAGCAATCAACTGGGGAGAATAGGTAATGAGAGGGCCTTTTTAAGTCTTATACATAGACATGACCTACATGCCCATTATAGATTCAATTTCCCAGAGATTCTTTTTTTTCAACATTTTGATATAAAGTTTATAACAAGTAGAAAATTGCATGACAATTTGATATAACCCTAATTGAATGATTTTTTATTGCCACTTAATTTGGTCAACCATGATCTTGCATATACCCTTGTATATCAATGTATTTTTTCCTAAGTAGGATTTGTCATCAAACATATTGCACTCTAACTGTCACAAAAAATTATAAATCTTCATGCTTCATAGCCAACATCATAACACAAATGCTTAAGCAGAACTGCTTCCTAAGACACATGAGCAGATGCCATATACTCTACCTTATTTGTCGACAATGCAGTTACATTTTATTATTTTCTCATCCAAATCATAGCACCAACATTTGCCATGAATACATATCCACTAGTGGATGTTCTCCTGCCAATATCCCTAGCCCAATTCACATCAACATAACCTTGAATGCTAATCGATCTGTTAGATCCCACTGAGTTACCTTGATAACATAATGCATACTATACATACCCTAAAAATATAGCAAAACTCTTTTCATAGCATCCCAATGTGACATTCCTAGATTCTCCATAAACTAAATCAATACTCCCACTGCTTGTGCAATGTCTGGTCTCATATTGACCATTGCATAAATGAGGCTTCCAACAAAACTTGCATAAGGTACTTGCTTCATGTCTTCAATCCCATCAAGAGATTTTGGACTATCATTCACTAATAATTTCATTCCATGTAACACTAGAATTACCTATTGCTTGCAATCAGTCATATTAAACAACTCCAAAAAATTGGTAAAATATTTTCTCTAGCTGAGCCAAATCTTTTTGCCAACCCTATCCCTTTTGATTTCCATCCCCAAAATAAATTTTGTCAACCTTAATTCTTTCGTTTCAAACTTCAAGGACAATTGAAATTTTAATTCTGATACCATTTCCTTACCATTTCCTATAAACAACATATCACCTACATATAGAACAATAATAATCATCCAATCACCTTTATCTTTATAATACACACTATGATTTGAGTTAGATCTCGTAAAACCCAAAGACAAAACATATGTATCATACTTTTGGTACCACATTCTACATACTAGATTCTCTTTACATTTTTCTACAAAGTACTATAGTTGGGACATGTATATCTCTTCTTCAAGATCACCATGAAGAAATGTTTTCATCAAATCCATCTTCTCAATTTCAAATTCATGCGGCTGTACAAGTGACAACAAAAATTTGATAGATGTTAGCTTAGCTACAAGAGAAAATATTTCTTCATAGTCAATCCCTTCAATCTAAGAATATCTCTTTGTAACCAATCTTACCATTTGGAACATACTTCTTCTTAAACACCTATTTACATTACATAGGCTTTCTACCATTAGGCAATGGTACTAGATCCCAGGTTTTGTTCATCTCCAATGATTTCATTTCATTGTTAATGGCTGACAACTAGGAATTTAAATCTAACATATTAATTGCTTCTTTGATAGTCCTAGGCTCATCAACATCCATAAGAAAAGAATAGGCACAATTAACATTGAACATAGAATAAGAAAACTACTTTAGTGAATAATTGTACCTATCAAGTTTTCACCTCTCCTGAGTAGATCTCCTCACTTTTTGTGGTGAAACTTCCTAAGGTTCAAAATGAGGTTCAAGATCATGTTCTTCTTCAAGCTCTCTTCATCCTCATTCTTAGGTAATGCTAGATTCTCATTCTCAACTAAATTTGGAGTCTAAAATAGCTCTCATCTAGAAACTAAAGGGATTGAACTACTTCTTTTATCTTCTCAGTCTTCACTAGTTGCTCTAGTGATTTAGTTTTCATCTCAAAAAAGATAACAATCTCGCTATACAATACATTTTTAGTGAGAGGGTTCCACATTTTGTATCCTTAGGTAAAAGTACAAAGTTGTGTCACCTTTTAGGTTGACTTATCATAACAACTAAATTTGAGCATTTCTATCTAAAAAACATTTATTTTTCAAACATATGATCTTGATAAAATTATTCTAGCCAAGTTATATATGGTTTCACACTTTTCCAATTGGAAATGTCTATTACATGCATGTTTTATACTAGTTAGTATCCAATTACTAAAAATATATAATTATTTCAAAAAATTGATGTTTCAATAACTCTTACAATTTATTATGATTTTTTTTAATAACATATAAACACCATCTTATAGAGCTCAAAGTCAAGAATATTCTTATATAGAGTTCATTGCATTTTAATTAGATATAGTATATTGTAATTAAACAATTCTACAAGTACATATTTTAACACTCAAGAAGATGACAATTTTTAGAAAGAAAAAAATATTAAATAATATTAGAAAAAATAAAAATATATTACATTCTAGAGGAGAGAGTCCTCTTCTAGAATATATAATTTTTCTTTTGGTTGGAATAGATTTATTTCAAAAAATGTGGTGGGAGATGAAAACTATCGATTTGAATAAGTTGAAATTTGAATCATTTTAAAAGAGAAAATATAGGTCTAAAGCCCATTTTTATTTTTGATTGTTCTAGCTACATATATTATTGATAACATAATCTAAGATCAAAGGGAAACAAGTTTATTTACATATAGTTTTGTGGTGGGAACTAGACCCCTAATTTCCAATATTTTTAGCAACTAAAATTTTTCTTTAAAAAATACAAAAATATATAATTTTATATTCCAAATATTTATTAAAAATTAAAATCCTAAAATTCATCCATTCTTTATACATTTCATTAGTTTACTTCATTTTAGAATTCTAAATAATAATACCAATTTTATGGTATTGAATGTGAACAACTACACTTTTGTTAGCCTTTTCCTTTGTAAAAGAGTGACACAGGTTTGCATTTTTATGCTCCTTCACACTCATACCATACCCAATGAGTATACACTTCACTACTTTGTTATCCAACTTTGACCTGCTCACTTCAGGTACATGATTGTATACCTCATAGCCAAAGACACACAAATGTCTTAATGAGGGATTCTTACTAGACCATGCTTATATAGTTTTCTTTTCAATTAGTTCAGATGTTGGAGAATGGTTCAGCAAGTAACATGTTGTTTCTCGCTTTAGTCTAAAACTTCTATTTAAGGCTAGCACTTCCCAACATGCTCCTTGCTCTCTCCATCAATGACTGATTCATCCTTTCCACAACTCCATTTTGTTGTAGAGTATAAGTTGTTCTCTTCTGCCTCTTAATGCCATGATCTACACTGTATTTGACAAAATCTACATTGCAAAACTCACCACCATTATCTATCCTTAAACATTTAATCTTTCTCCTAGTTTGGTTTTCAACAAGGTTATTAAATTCATAAAAATGACTAAACACTTCTGATTTATTCTACAAAAAAAAATGAATTTTCTTCTTGAATAAGATTTTTGAGAATTGGAATAAAATGATCATGGTTTTTCTTTCCATAGATGCAATGTTCATAGAAATTAAATTCAAGGTTACAATCAACCAACCCCCCAACCAAGTTTTTATTCTTCAAGGTTGTTAAACCTTTCTCACCAGTATGGCCTAGCCTATAATGCTAGAGCATTTTTTCTCTTAGGAAGTTTAACTTGCATTGCATTTGCACCATGTGTTTCTATATTGATTTTATCAGACTTGATAGAGACATTATTAAAACATAAAAGTTTCACATCTAACTTATATAGTGTTCCAATGCATTAACCCTTAGCTAAAATAATACAACCCCTTGTCATATTACAACCACCATTGAAAAATATTACCTGAACTTTCACATCATTTAGCTTGCTGACAAAAAGTAAGTTTCAAACCAAATTAGGTGTGTAAAGTACTCCATCAATTTCGTTTACTCTACTGTCAGGAAATTGAATTCTGACTCTTCCTCTGCCAATAATTTCTAGTGTGGAATTGCTAGGAAAGAACACCTTTCCACCATTGTATGGTTCATACTTTGAGAACCATTCTTTATGAGAACTCATGTGGAAGGATGCTCCTGAATCAACCAACCATACATCATCAAACACAAGCTTTACCAAGGCTGCTACAAAGGTAGCAACATCACTTTGAGAAGATTTAGTCTTAGAAGTAAATTTCTTCTTCTTCTTTTTCTCCTCCTTGCAATCCCTTCAAATATGATCTTTTTGCCCATACCTCCAATACTTCACCTTAGAATTTTTTCCAAGAGTGGTAGATCACTCCTAAGACTTTGAATTTTTGTCCTTCTTCTTACTTTTTTCCTTATATATGCCTCGTACACTCATAGCTTCTTTGGATTCCTCAAAGGACTTCCTTTGCATCTCCTCTAATAGAAGTGCAACTACTTCATCTATTTCTGACTTAGTAGTCATACTTCTGATAATAATTACCAAATAGTGCCATGAATCAGGCAATGAGCATAATAGTAACATGCACCAAACTTCTTCATCAACAAACACAACAATAGATGTTAACTATGCAATCACCATATTAAATGAGTTTAAGTTATTTTCCATAGCCATTCCTCCATCCATCTTTAAGGAGTACAATTTTTTCCTTAAGAAAATCTTGTTTACCAAGGATTCTACTTGATAAATGTCTCCTATTTTTTTCCATGAGGAATGCATGGTTTTATCTTCATGGAAATTCAATAAAACTGAGTTTGCAAGACTCAATTTTATTAATCCTCCAGCCTTCTAATCCATTAGTTTATAATCTTCATGTTTCATACTTGAAGGCTTAATGCTAGACACAACTATCCACAAATCTTGATTAACTAGAAAATATTATACTTTAAGTTCAACAACTCAAAGTTGGTGCCATTGAAATTTTCAATGTCTTATCATCTTGATGTACCGACCATCTGAATTTATAGACAAAAATTGAAAACTCCCATTGAAACAAAATTGGCACAAAAAATCAAACACTACCCAACAAGGATAACACAACTAGCCAAGCTCTAATACCACTTGTTAGGAAAGAAATGATGCAGAAACACATTTAGAATCCCAATTTCTAGGGAAATAAGCAACAAAAAGTTTAAAATAGAGATGAACAAGAAAATAAATTATTAGACATATCAGATGCAAGATATAGAGGAGAAAACACAAGATTTAATGTGGGAAACCCTTTCAAGAAAATACCCACCAATCAAAACATTGAGCACACTTTTGTATTATAAAATAAAACTACTATGGATTTTTCACAGGCTCAGATTTCCTTTCCAATCAACCTAATTTTCAATATCTATCTCCTTTATGAATCTTGCAACCATAAATACATCTTGCAAATTTTTTGCAAAATTTAATATAGAAACGGTTACATTATAGAACTACCTACCATTTGTTAGTCTTAATCAGTAGTGATGCAAACATATTAGTCACCTAGATGCTTTTCACTCTAGAAAATTTTGGCACACAAATGCTCTAGTCAGTTTGAAATTTTTTGATAACACAATGCTTGTTACTCTAGAACATTTCTGTAACACTCTGTCATATGATAATAGCATCACCATTATACTTGTCACACACTCACCATATTACATTTTCACCACTGTACAAGAAAGACTCTATACTAGATGTTCAAGTATGATAGACTTTACTGTATAATGATCTTACTTCAACCATACAGTGAGAATGGCCATACATCATCATTCTTTAACCAAAAACAAAATCAAATTTTAAAATAAAAATGTACATCTAGGAGATTTATCTAAGTGCAAATGACTCTGATTGTCATTAGTTAATAATTTACTAGTTTCAATTAAAAAATTATTACAAAGAAATGAACTTCTAAGGAGATAGGTCAATAGTATTTCAAAAGGTTTGATCTATAGTGAGAGAATAGTCAAAGATGTGATTAAACAAACATAATCATGCATGTAATAAATGAATTCTAAATAGAAACTATAGGCAATGATTGAAGACTAATTAATTTACAAAATATAGTATTTATTGAGTGCCATTATTGACACTAATTCTTTTTAGTGGTTAGCAAATGCAAATTGATTAAAATGAATGTAAATGTGAATAGATCAAAATTAATGCGAATATGAACTAACAACCCTATGCTGAAGGATCATAATTAATATGATTGCATTCAAATAAGACCATTTTAGTAGCACAACAAATACAAAGAATACATAGAGATAAGGGATACGTGATTAAAAAGAAAGGGCTCTCCCAAGGAAAAACTAAACTTTAATAAGAATTAAGAACCTAAAATACATGAGGGATGACCCACAATGTTATAGTGAAGTCATGCACCTCATTGTGTGAGGTCTCAGGTTTAATTCTTGTAGAAGGTCAGGTTAAAACTGATATTACTAATAAAAAACAAGTAGTAGGAAGTAAGAAAATGGAATTAAATTTATACTTGTAAAAAATTAATGATATTCAGAAGTAAGAAAAGGATGCCTTGGTTGAGAAGATGAAATCCACTTTGTAAAATCTACTATGCAAAACATGGATGTCATGTAGAACTAAATATTCAACAAAAAATTCAAATATGAGATGATTTGAGTGAAATTTTTTGGCTTTTTTTGCATTTTTGAATGGTCTAGTAACAAAGAAAGAAGATCTAGAAAAATAGATAAAATAATTTTGCCCCAAGCAAGTATAATTTTCCTCTCTAAGTGCTTCGTTTACCTTCATTATAAAAGTAAGAGTATTCAAGATAAATTTCTTTTAGGACCTATGTATTGTTACAAAGGGTAAAGTGCTAGTTTTATTAAGTGGAGTTCTAACTTTCATGAAAGCTCTATACAAAATTAATGTCTTTCCAACATGGATATGAATTAGATCATGACTAGAATAACTTTTATATTTTCATATATTGAAGCACATAGGTTTTTCAATTGGTTAGTTTATAGGCTTTGAAGAGATTTTTTAAGAATTAAAATGAACTTGAGATTTTAATAAATATGAAACCTAATTTACAAGAAGCATTTGAAATTGATCAAAATTATAAAAAATAGATAATTATACAACACAAGATATTTAACATTTGAAGGAAATATCCATAATATAACCCTTTTGGAATTAGGATCTAGTAGGGATCAACAAGACTTAATCTTTATAATTTTTAGTAGAAACTATAAGCTAAATGTATAGCATGGTAAAGAATGAGGAAATAAAATTTTCTCAAGAGAATATGTACATATAGGTTAAACCCATAGAAGGACTAGTATATCAACATATTAAAATTATTTTAATTAAACCCATCTTAGTGTAAAATTTGCCTTCCAGGAGATAATATTGAGGAAGGGGAGGTAGTGGAGGAAGATAAAAATACATACCATGATTTAACAACCTTCTTCATAATAGTACTGAGAATCCAAGATAGGAATAGTCTTCCAATAGAGTTCGATCAGATAACATTCATAATAATTTAAGTGGGGATGAAAGAAATACCAATAAGGAGAGCAACTTTGAGGTGAATATAAATAGATTACAACAATGTGAGATTTAAAGACAATCCAATATGTATATTGAATATTTCAAAGAAAACATTAATAAATCTATATAATAGACCCAAGATATTATTTTAATTAAATATATAAGAGATCAAGTAATCTTAGTGGAAGAGGAGCATAAAGTACATATGATTTTATCTATTATAACAAAGACTAGTTATGAACTAAGGAACTTGGATAAAATTGTTACAAAAAAGTGAAAACATAAGATATTAATTATGATCAAAATAATATGATATGCAATAAAGTGCATTACCCTTAATTTAGGTCAATAATAATGAAGACAATAGTGTAGAAAAAGTATTACCAAACATAAAATAAAATAATAAGGATCTTTCATTAGATCTGTTAGAAATCAAGGAGTAGTATATCAGACCAAAATAATCAAACACAATAAAGATCAACAATAAATAGGAAAATAAGAGTCATGACTTATTAGAAAAAGAAAAAAGAAACTGCTAGATCTAGCAAATGCAATAAGAAATTGAACAAGGTAGAAACAATAGGAGAAAACAAAAATGAGAGTAGTACTCTAACAATAAAAGTGGATAGACAACTTGACAATATTAAATCTAATGAGATAAGAAGAAAATATAACGAGAACAAAAAAATATTATACAAGTTTTGGTAAACTCTGATAGGATGAAGAAAACCATTTAAGGATGACAACATATCAAGTGTGTTGAAAATTTGTTCAGTATTCCCATCAATATTTGTAATAAGGGCTTAACCACATCCTATGTACTATAAGTTGAGTGGTTGTATCAAGCATTGGAAAATTGGTCTTTTGGTGTAATGAAAATCCCACTCCAACAAGTGGTATCAGAGCTTGGTCATAGGTTCGAATCCTCAGACCCTCAAGTAATGCTAAAGGGGAGATTGTTGAAAATGTGTTCAACATTCCCCTCAGGATTTGTAACAAGAGATTCACTGCCTTCTATGTAGTGCAAGTTGAGTGGTTGTATTGAGCATTGACATATCAGTCTTTCAGTGTAATGAAAAACCCACTCTAACAAAGTGAGCATCAAGAGGATCTAGGGAGAAAGAAAAAATTCATAACCAAGTACTAATAGAAGTACAGAGACTTTTATAAGGATCAGTGAGGAAATAAGTTAGTATGAAGTATGCAATGAGTGGAATAAATATAAAATGGAGAAGAATTTAGGTGATACATCCTGGTGGTGGAAAGAGTTTGGAGTCCTTTCAAACTAGAAAAAATAAAGAATTATACTCATCATAAAATAAATAGGGATCAAACAATGAATTTGAATGATATTACTAGTAAAGAGAAGGATAAAACTCTAGAATAAGTGATAAAATTATGCAAGAGATACAAGAAGATAAGGAAGAAATAGAATATGTAACAATAGAAAAGAGTTTACAAAATACAATTAGGAATATAGACAATTTAGGCACTATGGAAAATATAGAATGTATAGAACATGCAAAGTGTGATAAAAAATGAAAAAAATGTGGGGGGAATATGCATGGTGTATCGAGCATTGGAAAATTGATCTTTTGGTGTAATGAAAACCCGACTCCAACAAGTGGTATCAGAGCTTGGTCATAGGTTCGAATCCTTAGACCCTCAAGTAATGCTAAGGGGGAGATTGTTGAAAATGTGTTCAACATTCCCCTCAAGATTTGTAACAAGAGATTAGTTGCCTTCTATGTACTACAAGTTGAGTGGTTGTATCAAGCATTGACATATCGATCTTTCAGTGTAATGACAATCCCACTCTAACAAAGTGAGCATCAAGAGGCTCTAGGGAGAAAGGGAAAAAAATCATAACCAAGTACTAATAGAAGTAGAGACTTTATAAGGATCGGTGAGGAAAAAAGCTAGTATGAAGTATGCAATGAGTGGAATAAATATAAAATGGAGAAGAATTTAGGTGATACATCCTAGTGGTGGAAAGAATATGGAGTCCTTTCAAAACTAGAAAAAATAAAGAATTATACTCATTGTAAAATAAATAGGGATCAAACAAAGCATTTGAATGATATTACTAGTAAAGAGAAGGATAAAACTCTATAATAAGTGATAAAATTATGCAAGAGATACAAGAAGAAAAGGAAGAAATAGAATATGCAACAATAGAAAATAGTTTACAAAATGCAAGTAGGAATATAGACAATTTAGGTACTATGGAAAATATAGAATGTATAGAACATGCAAAGTGTGGTAAAAAAAGAAAAAAATGTGGGGGGGAATATGCATGGTTGGGAATTTAAATAAAGGATAAATGATTTACTTAATATAGGAAAGGAGAAGTTCCTTCTCATGAAGCCATGAAAATTACATCATGGAATGTTAGGGGTGTAAGAATTGATAACAAGAAGCTCTTGCTAAAATGTAATTTATCGTTATTTGAATTAGAAGTCACCCTAATACAACAAATGAAACTAAATAAAGAACAAGGAGAGAAACTTAGCAAGAAAGTTGAAATTTGGAAAATAGAAATGATAGAAGCATTTGGGACCTTTGGAGAAATTAAAATCATTTGGGATCCAAGAAAGACTCATTACATGTCATTGGTAAATAGTAATTACTCAATGGGGGTAAAAATCATAAGCCTGAAAAGTGAAATTCAAGTAATGCTTATAAATGTTAATGGAACAATACCAAAATAATGAAACAAAATATCTTGGAAATCAATTAGTATCTTTATGGAGGAAAATTCAATATATAATATCTTCATAGGAGGATATTTCAATGCCATTTTAAACTTAGAAGGAAAACATTTGGGTGTTCAATCAGTATGAGAAGTTATGATGGATTTTAGAGAATGATTTTTAAAATATAATAAAATTGACATCCCTTCCTCCAATGAGATATATAATTGGAACAATTGAAAAATGTATTTCTACCATATAGTAGAAAGAATAGATGTTTTTCTTTGAAAAGGTGGCCTAAGCATATTCAACTTCTCTTTGAACATAACTATACTCCCTTATGTAGGATCTGATCATTTCTTGGTTAGGTTATAAGTAGTAGAACAACATAAACTAGATAGGAATCCCTTCAAATAGAAGATAATTTGGTTCTTACATGATAGTTTCAAGAAAAATATAGAACAATGGTCCTTGGAGGATAACTTTAAAGGTTCTAAAATGTTCTATTTTGATGCAAAATTGAAGTTAATAAAAGAAAAAATAATAAAATAGAATAAAGAACATTTTAGCAATATTCTCAAAGAAAAATTTGATAAAAAGGAGAACAATAAAAACTTAATGAAGAAGTAATAAATGATCAAATGGATAATAATAAACATATAAGAGAAAGAGAACTACAACAAAATAAGAAAGCATTTTAGTCAAAGAAGAAATATATTGGGAACATAATTCAAATGAAACATTGTTAACATAAGGGGAAATAAACATATTTTTTCCCATAATAACACTCTTACTAAAGGGAATATTAATATATAACAAGTGCCACATAGTGGCATGCAATTGTCGTAATAGTTTAGAAATTATTTATTATATAATTTTTCATTTTTAATTCAATATTAGAAATAATTAGAACATTAAAATTTTAATTTTAGTGTTACACTAATTAAGATTAAAAACATTTAACATTAATAATACTATTTTTTAAAGAACAATAGTTATCAAATATGTACATTAAATATAAACCATAATATATTTAGTTATATAGTTTTAAAATTCAAAACTATTTAATTCTCCATTCTCATAACTGTTATCTTCAACAATTAAAAAAGAAAATAAAAAACTACATTACTCAAGGCTTATATATATTATAATTTTTTAAACTTTTCTATTCCTTTTTAGACATTTTTTTAATAATTAATACTTTTGTATAATGATATTAAAAAATTTATTTTTATATCGCAAATTTTAATTAGAAATTAATATTAAGACTACAAAATTAAATAGTAATTTTTTAAAAATAATTAATACTTTTTGTATAATGATATTAGAAAAATTATTTTAATATCACAAATTTTGATTAAAAATTAATATTAAAACTACAAAATTAAATAGTAATAAAAGATATGTAAGAAAAATGAATATTTCTAAATGAAAATTTAAAACTAAATCAGCAAAATCTAAAAATAATAATTTAGTATTAAATTAAGTTTTGAAATGAAATAATTAGAACTAAGATTTAAAAATTATTAATCATCTTAATTCATTATATTTAGGTTTGTTTATAATGTGTGTTTCAAAAATTGTGGCTAAAAAATGCGGTATGGAAATAGCTTCCACAAAAAGGGGTCTTATAAGACCCAACCAATTTAACCAATCATATTTCAAATAAATATCTTTTATAATATACAAATTGTATCAATAAATATTAAAACTTTAGAAATATGTCAACTAGAGAAAAACAATAATCTATCATCGGTGGAAACTAATTCAGTTTTAGCAGATCTAAATGCAATAGTATATTGTCTACAACAATTACAATAATAAATATTAAAGACAATGTTAGTAATGAAATAGATAACCCAAGTCAAATAACTCATTTTTGTTGATTATTACAATAAAATTTTAAATAATTATGATTCCTCTAATTGAATGCCTTAGAATAAGATGAAAAATAATATTCCCAAATAACATACTATAAAAGATAATAAATATTGAAATCTTAAATTATCCATACAAGAAATCAAAGAAGAATTGTTTAGTCTCAATATAGACAAATTATATGACTAGGTGGCTTCCAAGCCTTTGACGTTCAAAAAAATTGGAATATTCTAGGATACAACTATGGAAGGCCATTGAGGTAACTAGAAATTTGGAAAATACCTTATCTAAAATCAATAATTTATATATCTAAAATTAATACCAAGAAAATTATGACATGAGGAACTAGGGGATTTCAGTCCTATAACATTATGTAATACAATGTACACAATTATGTCTAAACCATTAGCTAATAGGATGAAGAAAGTCCTATTAAAATTGATCTTAGAAGAATAAATTGGCTTCATCCCAAGTAAGTCAATCTTTGATTGCATACTAATAATCATCCAAGAACTAATACATCGAACTCAAATTAATAAGAAAAAATGTATGTTAATAAAGTTAAACATTGAAAAAAATTATGATAAGGTTAACTAGCACTTTGTATGTAAGATTGCGGAAGCCTTTAGTTTTTCACATGAACTAATTAGCTTGATATATAATTTTATTTCAATAAAAAAAAATCCATTCTTATTAATGGCATGCTTGAAGGATTCTTCAACATATGTAGAGGTAATAGATAGGGAGAACAAATCTACCCTTTTATATTCATCATAATGGTAGAAGCATTCGGGAGAGCAATAGAAAAGACTTAGTCAGATGTAACAAAGAATTTTCCTAAATATCTCATAACAATTTGCAGATGATACAATCCTTCTAGGAGAAAGCACAATGGAGGAGGCTTGGCACTTATAACAAGTTATTAATAGCTATATGGAAGTATTAGGTCAAAATTTAGATCGTAATAAGTGATTTATTAGAATGATCCAAAGTATAAGTGATTTATTATTAAAATAATCTAAGGGGGTTATTTTATATGCAACACCAAGATTCCTCCTTCTTTTAAGAAATATTGACTAGAACACCAAATATTCTATACTTAGTAAAGATAGAACTATGCGAATGAGTCAATAACATATTTTTTCAACTTCATGGTTTCTTTTAATTTGTAGCCACAATAAATTGGACTTTGTATTATCATGAAGCTTTTTTTAAAGAGTCATGGTTCTTCAACTTATGAGATCAATTTATAAGATGGATCCTCGTTTTATCAATATCTATAAAACAATTTTTTAGAGTTGTCCAAAATACAGATGGAATTTTTAAAATTTGAATGTGACAAGAGGAATTCTAAAGAAACAAAATCTCATATTTGATCATAGTTTTTTTAAATGGATTAATTAAGCTTTTGAGGATAGTGAAAACATTCTTGATGAAGCTTTTTGGCAAAAGAAAATTGATAAAGAGAGATATAGAAAGAATATCTAAATGCTCAAACAACTTGCACACAAAAAAAATAGAATCCTCCTTGAATTTATTTTAGTTTTCATTTTTTAAGTTTGTCTCATTTGCAATTAGCTTAAATAGAAAAAAATGATACTTTTTCAAAATTAGTGCATCTTTTGATTGAAAAGGGAAGGAAGAGTGTTCTAGACCTAGATACAACAAAAGTAAAGATCATATCTATTGTGAGCCATAACAATTGAGAAGTAGAGAAGAAAACTTTGAACCTAGCAACCTGAGTCAAACCTAGAACCACAAAATAATAAAATAATTAAAATGCACCATGATCTTTGAATAGTTTAATCCATACAAACCTAAAGCTAAGATAAGTCTAAACTGAAATCTACTAAATTTATAAACCAAAATAAGGGAATTGCTACCCTAATAGTGGTGGGGATTTTAATATAGATAATAGTAAAGTGAGACCAGATCAACAACATCAAAAGCATTAAGGAAAAAGTTTTTTAAAAAACATAATAAAAACCTATAATCAACAGAGAGCTAAAAAGTGCCAAACACAAAAAATAGTGGCTAGGCTTGGTTGATGTGCTCCCAGTCTTTAGTGAGGTACTTGATCTCCTCAATCCAATTCTCGATCTGTGTGTCATTCTTTATCTTGTCATACTTCTCCTCTTTGGTTTGGCTTGCCTTTTTGAGTTTTTTTTTCCTATTTATTAGTCCAAACCCAATCTTTGTTGTCATTTCCTTTTATACCTTACAAATTGTATAAACTGCAACACCCAGCTCAAGCACAGTTATGGCCATATTGAACTTATTGTTAAGTACATTAGTCTTCTCATTGATACAAGTCACACTTTTTACACAATCATTTTTAAACTCTTCCATCTATCTCTGGATGAGAGTGGGGGAAATATCTTGTTCCCCTACCTTAGTTTTATCAGAGGCCTTGAGTTCTTCATTACCATAAATTCCACTACCCATCACCACTTTTTTTTCTTTCAGTGACTTGGCTTCCTCATTAGAATCCTTTGCTTCCACTTCAAAATTTGCATCTTTAGAGGTGCCCCCACTAGCTTTCTCCAAAGTTTCCTCCACTTTTGTTGCTTCCACCTTGTTCTCCATTTGAGATTAATTGTGGGAGTCCTCCTTTCTTTCTTCCTTATAGCTCTTCCCTTTTTAGTTTTTGAGTCTCATAAATCTCCTTTCCCCAAAACTAGTATTACCCTTTTGATTCTTAGATTCCATGGCTCTATCCTTTATCTCAAAATAAGAAAAATCTTCCCATTCAATATTGTCAATATCAATAAAGTCATCCACCATTGTCCTTTTTTTGGTTGTAATAAAAAGGATGGACTTAGTAGAGGTATCCTTACATTTTCTAGGTGTTTCAAGCAGAAGGGATTGTTCCATGAAAATGGTAGTGTTCTTGTGATTTGGGGGATGAGAGATTTTTATGATTTGGGGTAGTTATAGAGGGGTTTATTTTCCTGAGCTTATTTCTTCAATAACAACCAAGGACTTAATTCCTTTAGGAGAAGCATTTTTAACAATGGGTGGGAGACTTCTACCAAACTCTAAAAGGTGAGCACAAACATGATAGTAGAGGGGAAAAATGAGCCTCAGAAGATGAGAGGGTTTTCAACTAGGACAATGATGTTCACCATAGAGTATAGGAAGAAACCTAGATGTTCACTTTTTTCCCATGATGCAGCATGTTAAGCAAGGGGAAATGGTAACCATGGTAGGTCATGTACCAACCTTCATCAATGAAATAATTAATTAGCTTCTGAAAAATGGCTCCAAAGGGACTAGGAAGAGATAGGCTATCATGCCCATTTCAAGAATTCACTCTAAACGGTTCTTCCATTCCTTCAAGGAATTTATGCCTAAATTTTATGTAATCCACTATACCTTCCTTTCAATTTACACACCAACATAATGTAGGCCTCTCATATCACCAATTAGTTTTGGTGTCGCCACAAAATTGATACTTCCTATCTCCATCTAACCCTTATTCCATGAGTTAGAGAACTTAGTCGAGAGGTTGATATTGTGGCCTTTTATAGCCAAGATGTAAGGATGTAATCCTTCCTTGATAAAGTAATCCCATATATCCTTATTCATCTCTAATTCTTTGTTTTTTATAGGTTCTATAGGTTTTGGGAGGCCACCCATGATGTTTTCCTTCTCATACAATTGGTTATCTTTCTCGAGGCCCAAGTTAAGCTTCTAATTACCTTTGTCTGCAACCTTACTCATCATGGGCACTTTGTTAGCAACCTAAGGTCTAGAAGGATGTTATAAAGAAACTTCAAATGCAAAGTGAAAATTTTCATTTCCAAGTAAGGGTGACAAAAATAATGGTTCTTAAGAGTTAAAAAGATCTTGCCACAAAAGTTTCCCTCATTGCCAACTCCATACTTACTCACACACTTGGTTCTTTCCTTTCCATTGAGGAGATTCAATGATGTAAATCAAGTTGACATGTGACATGGACCACCATAGTTGAGCAAGGTACTTTCAAACTAGTCACCTTAGATATTTGACAATGAAATAATTAACCGTTTTAAGGAATAAATTTCTTTTGTACTTTTTTGGGATATCTTCTACCTTCATAAGCATTAAGAAAAAATACACAAGGTCCAACAGAGTACTTTAAAGGCATGCTTTAAGAAGGAGGATCTTACCCCAAAAACTCAAAAGTTTACCTTTTCATCTAGCCAATTTTTAAAAAAATTATCTATGACACTATTCCAGTAGTAATGGTTGGGTTTTTCAACTAAGAAAGGGAGGCTAGGATATATATCTAGGAGACTTTGGATTTGGCATTCCAATTCTATAGAAATAATTCCTTGCATGTCCTTTTGAGTATTAAAAAATAAAAGTTTTATTTTATGAAATTTTATATATTGGCCATATGCATTTACATAATTATCTAACCTGGTTATCCAAGCCTTAGCTTTGTTAGAGTAAATCATTATTTACTAATTGTTTATTCTTTTACTTAAGTTTACTTAGGTTAATGTATTTATCTAATAGTTGTAGTGATGAGCTGTTGACAACACAAGAGTTTGTTCCCTTCTAGCATGTTCCACCTTTTTGTGGATGTATGCTTAGTTGTCAACCTTATCTTCTAGCACTTTCTAGCTTGTTCTACAAACTTTCTCGAGGCCTTTATATTTAGTCTCTCTCATTGTAAATTCATATCATTTTCACATAGCAATTTCATTTTCCTATTGTGAAATATTTTTTCTTACATTGTTTGCTTCAAGCTCTTGCTTTTTCAGTTTCTTTTCAGCAAGCTATTTGCATTCAAGTGATCTTGGCACATTGCAAAGTTGGATTTTATCAACTCCTACATGGTATTAGATCCTCCTTGTTGCTTCTTGTTTGAAGGATTTTTGAAGCCACGATTTGGAAACACAAACCCTAGTTTGTTTGTGCATTTTTCTTCAATCTGGGGGTAGAGCAATATTTTGGAGCACTTTGGGCCCAAACCAACATTTCCATTGAGTTCAAAAGGCCCATTACAGTTAGAACTCATATAAATTTTTTTGATTTTTGTGACAAGAGCTCTAGGAGACAAAAATTTTTGGTTGTAGGTTACCATACGGACTGTACAGACATGCAATTCAAAAAGATAAAAAAGTAATAATTTTAGCACCCCTGCTAGGTAGCCACCACCACTGTGCAACCAAAATGTGGCCCATGCACCACCATTGTAGGTCGCACCATCGTGGCAGCACTGTAGAACTATTTTGGCACAGCCACCACCCGTTGACCACCCGCTCACTACCCTTGCTAGAAGTGACGCTAGTCGCCACAACCACTAGGCCCACCACTACTAGTGGCAGTCACTACTCTACAACCCCACCTGTACTTGCCCCTGTGTGGCTTTGTTTGACATTTGGGACCAATTACTGAGTGCCAAGTGGCACGGGTGCCATGTGGCCCCTACAATGTCATCACTTGCACAACTCACCTACCACATGGATGCCATGTGGCATGCCACATGGCTTCTTCTTTTTTTTCTATGATGGCTTGGAGGCCAGGAAATTATGGTGAGGAAGTTGAAAGCCAAGTTTGGTGAAAGAGTTGAAGGCAATGATGAAGAAGATGAAGAAAAAGAAGAAGAGGAAGAACAAGAGCAAGGCCAAGAACCTCTTGTCCTAACTCAAGGCATGGATGAAGATGAAGAAGAAGAAGGTGTCAAGGACAAACAAGTTGAGGAAGCACTAGCTAAATGAGAACCAAAGAAGAGAAATGCCATGACACAACCTGCAGCTCAGCCAAAGAGAAAGAAAATTGCAAAACCAAGCCTTGCAAAGTTTATTTCTCCAACTACAAGAGCTACCACAAAGGCCACCACTAAAAAGGCCAAGGAGCAAGTAAAGGAAAAGAAGAAGACTACTGAACAACAAGGTCCTATGTAGAATAAACTGAGGAGAAAATATGTTGTACAACCAAAATCAAATGATGAAAGGACTGAGTTAGAAGACACAAGCCAATTTAGAGTGGAAAGTCATGCTCCCAAGTTTGATATTGAAAATATTTGTGATAATGTTAGCAATAATGCAAACTAAATTTAATTTAATAAATTGAGTAGAGAAGATCAGAATAAGTTAGAAGAATCAGTGTATGCCATGATGGAAAAATTCAAGAATACCCCTCTTGAATTTGACAATACAATGCCCAAAAACTTATATTCAATTGTTGAGAATAAATGGCATTATTGCCTAAATATGGAAAAGAAAATAAGAGTCTACATTGGCACAAGTGATGCTAGAATTTTAAAAGGAGCAAACCACAAAAGAAAATAAGAAACATGGTGGCAAATTTGCACCCAAGTACAAGGCATTTAGCATTCTTCAAAATAAGATTGAAGATGTTGTAAAAAAATCAACTCAAATGTGGAAGTTGATATATGGCTTGACTACTGTCAAGGAAGGAGAAGAGGGTCCCTTTGAGGGAAGGAACAATGGAGAAGATGAGGATAATGATAAGGAAGGAGAAACTAAGAAAGAAAAGGGAGATAAAATAGTGGAGGAGACACAATGAAAGAAAGATGAAATGGAAAAAGTTGAGGAGTAGCAAATAGAATAGAGTGTGCAAGACACACAATTGCCACCATTAAGCCTTCCACATGACACAAACACACCTGCAATCACAATAAAAGTTAAAGATGTTCTTGATAGCTTAGCTCAGAACATCAATCCACTAATTTTAGAGGATCTAAAGAAGATCCTTGACTAATCCACACTATAGGCTAAATTGTGTGATAATCCACTATTGGTCATGGTAGATGAGCTACATAAAGTAGTAGTTGACATAAATATGGATAAGGTGTATAAACAAGAACCGCCTTTAGCCATCCCTATAATAATTAGTGGTCAACCTCCAGTGTAAACATTAGAGGATACATCAGAAAAGGCTGACACCACAGTCAAAGTTGTTATGATTGAACAACAGACTCAGACTATAGAGGAGCCAAGAAAGGAACAAGCAAGACAAATAAATGCTTATATGTCTAAAACAAAAATTCAAAGTGTAGAACAAACAATTGTGATTGATCAAGGAAGATCAGAAGAAGACAAGGACATTCCAAAAGAAAAGGTTTAAGAAGCCATTTAGACATTGGTTAATTTACCAACAACTAGAACTCCTACCAAAGTCCTTCAGGAGTTGAGCATTGATGCAATACCACTTCATATTTTTGCACCAGGATCAAGCTCAAAAAAGGTTGAAAGGGTCCTTCAATATGGAGACCCAACACTGGATAAAGAAATAGTTACACCAAATTATGAGTATGCAACCATGAACCTAGAATAGATCAATATCATGTAGGAGGCATTGGAAAGGAAGAAGAACCAAGAGATACTCAAAAAAGAGTATAAGCAAAGCCAAGCACTACATGAGATCAAAGACATCTTTTTAGATTCCTTCAACTTGCAAACACCTAATGAAACCAAGCCTATACTAGAACAATTATAAAAAAATGTTGAACAAGTGAGAACTAAAGACTAGGAAACTAATGCAAAACTCATGGAATGGTCTAAAAAGAAATTCCAAGGTAAAGTTAATGAGAAGATATCCAGTGGAATAGCATTATCACAAGTGGAGTTGGCAATAAAGATAGAAAAATTGAAGAAGGTACTTGAGAATATATTCTCATTGTACACAAAATTGTGTGATCCCACACTCTTCACACAAGAGACAAGCCATAGGATTTTGAGTCTACAAAGGAATTTGAAGATTTTAAGTACACAATTGCCTCAAAATCCAAATCAAGGTGAGAAGCATTTCCATACAATGCTTCACACACTAAAGGAACTAGTTGTATTAATAGAAAAAGAGGCTAACACAAGAGCCAAGCTAGTCCAAATTCAAGCTTCCTTGATCCCTCACATGGAAATATTAAAGAAGGAACTAACCTATACTGAAATAGTGCTGAAGAAAGATCCTAATCTTTCAAATTTGGACAACTTAGTTCATCTTGTAGTAGAGACAACCATCCAAATTAAATCCTTCGATGTTGCAATAGAAAATTGGGATGCTACTCTCAAGATTATAATGGAAGTGAATAAGAATTTCCCAGAAAAATACACACTCAGTGTATAGACCCTTTAACATCAGTGTCAAAAATGAGGAGATAAAAATGGAGATAAACACCAAGGGGAGACAAACATGAAAAGGGGAGACATGTGAAAGGTGAGATAAAGAAAATAGAGAAAAGATCAAGCAAAAAGTGGGAGTAAGCACCAAGAAAAGTAGAATCAGGGCATATCAGATAAAGAGTATCAGAATGATTAAAGAGAAAGAGTATCAACAAGAGGAAAATCTACTCTAAAAGATTTTGGATATAGAAAAGACACATTAACTTAGGGGGAGTTATAAAATTTTGAGGTATATAGTTCATTACAAAATTTTGAACTTTTGAACAAACTTTGAATTTTTGTATATAAGCCAAACCAGATGTATATTATACTTGAGGAAATTAGATTCATTATGTACAGTTAAGTGTTTTTGCCACTCATGTCAAAGGGGGCGATTGTTGATCTCAAATTGGTTTTGATAATTAAGTGTCAACACACTTAATCTTTTTACTAAGTTCATGTTAATCTAGTAACATATGCCAAGTATAATATATATAGATGTTGAGTAAATCAAGTGTCGAGCAAATAGATAGAGCCAATCAGTTCAAGTGATGAGTGAACAATTGATGCCAAGCAAGTTCAGGTGTTGATCCATATAGAGTTATAGTATGTGCTGAGCAACAATATTAATAAGTGTCAAGTAACACAGAATAGACCTAGTTGTTTGTGAAGGCACAAACAACTATATAAACCATTTTTGAGCCGACTTATGAATAGATCTCAAAGCTTTGAAGATAAGATCAAGTCTATTTGGATTCCCTATATGATAAACATGCAACGAATTAGAAAAATAGAAGAAATTGAGTGAGAAAAATGATGGAATCTCAATCATAGATTCATACCTAACCCTAAGTCACCAAAGTCTTTTTAAAGGGAGATGAAGCCCCATAATTTACTATGGGAGAAGAGTATGAATGAATACATGTGAGGAGATAATGTTACTAAAGCTTTGAAGGAAATGAAAGTTGTGAATTGATCAGTATACAATCAAGGTGACTTAGAAGAAGGAAAAAATTGTAGAATCAGTTTGTGGAATAGAAGATCGAGGATACAACAATTTCATATAAGATCAGAAAGGATCAAGATCGACTAAATTGAGATTTGAAATCAGCAATACCAGATTGTAAGTAGTCAGATCAAACATTCTACTGTACTTTCTAACAACTGTATCACTAGGATGAAATCCTTTGTATTTTGGTTTACTTAATAGTCATAGTGAAATCCTTTAATAGGGTGACATTCCAAGTGAGTGTTCTAAAGTCCTTTAGCCAGACACACTTTTAACAAGTGTTAAAATTCTTTAATAAAGTGGGATCTAACAATCCTTTGTAAGCCTTTATTAGGGTAGATCATGAGAATGGTCAAACTATGTAGCTTTAGCAGGTGAACTTTATTATTGTAGTACTGAAGAATTGTGGGTGTCATCCCCGCCCCAGTTTTACCTTCTCATTGGGGTGTTTCTGGGTAAT
This sequence comes from Cupressus sempervirens, assembly GCA_028749045.1. NCBI lineage: Eukaryota > Viridiplantae > Streptophyta > Pinopsida > Cupressales > Cupressaceae > Cupressus > Cupressus sempervirens. Next base: position 674,106,666 of record CM053793.1, on the reverse strand, counting down.
CATATATGGTGTCAAGTGTTTATGTGGATGCATTTACTTTACATGTTATTTCAATATGTTTATGCACACATTGTTTTAAAGTTAAAAGGTTTATTGGATAGAGATTAGTACTTTTGACTCACCCACCCTCTCAAAAGTATACATTTCCCATTTGTATTTCCAAAATTTTGTGGGTATTCTCTCTTAGCACAGTGAATTGAAAGAAAAATGCAATCTAATGTGAAAACTACAATGATGCATAAGTGAGATCTTAACAACAAGTATAAAGAACTTTCTTGAAATCTCACAAGTTTTTTAGAAGTGCACAATCTACAAGAAATAAATTCACATGTGATGCAAGATCTAAGATTATTATTGTCAGATGTAGATGCAATATATCATAAGAATGTAAATGCAAGACTACATGGTATGAAAGTGAAAGTATATTAACATTGAAGAAATGAATATCTAAACTAATAATACCATTGAAATATCTATACTACAAGAAATGAAACGCTAATAGTGTTAATGCTAGAATGTTATATTTATAGAATGATAAGTATCTAAAATATTCTAATGCTTGGTAATAGTGATTGTAAGATTATGGTGATCATCCTATAAATCAAAAAAACATCACCTTTTATAGAGGTTGAATATAATTCGATGAATGAGATAAAGAGACAAAATATTATATGGAAAATATTAAGAAGAAAATGAGGAGTGTTAGATTGTGGTGATTGATCAGGAAAGTACTGTACATACTTCATAAAAATTATTTTGGGGAGTCGCCGACATGGTAGCCGACATATTATGGCCGACATATGGCTGACATGTTATAACCCTAAAGCGGTTTAATACTTGTATAAAAGGGCTTAGGGTTGGGTATTTTTCATAATGTTGTGATACGAAATTGGTTCTTGCGGCGGTATTGAGCTGTAAGGGATTATGGATTGTAATCAGGTTGTAATCATTGGATTGTAATAAGATCGGACTTGCTGTTTGGTGGACATAGCCTAGGGATTGGGTGAACCACATTAAATCTTGGTGCCTTGTGTTCATTTCTGTGTGTTCTATTATTTTTTGTTATTGGTTATATTTGCATGGAGTTTTTATTTCTGTCCATGGTTTATCCTAACAAGTGGTATCAGAGCAAGGTTGTCTTTCAGTTATCCTCTGTAGGAAAGTCTCACGGTTAAGTGGGAGTCTCACAGTTGAGTGGGAGCAATGGAAGATGAGGGTAAGTTGAGGGTTGATAGGTTTAATGGGCAGAACTTCCAGTTATGGAAGATGCAAATGGAAGACTATTTATATCAAAAGGATTTATGGAAGCCGTTGGAAGGAAAAGCCAAGAATCAGGGAACTATGTCAGAGGCTGAATGGGATCTTTTGGATAGAAAGGCACTCGGAAGCATTCGGTTATGCTTGGCACCATCAGTGGCATTTAATATTACAAAAGCAAAGACGACAGAAGATTTGATGAAAACCCTAGCGACACTGTATGAAAAGCCCTCCATTTCAAATAAGGTATTTCTCATGAAGCATTTATTTAATATGAAAATGGCAGAAGGTGGATCTGTTGCAGAAGGTGGATCTGTGGGTATCAATTTTGATGAAGAAATTAGGGCTCTCTTCATTTTGTGTTCTTTGCCTGAAAGCTAGAATGGCTTGGTAATGGTGGTGAGTAACTATGTTCCTGGATCTAGTACTCTAAAATATGATGATGTGATCGGTGTTATTTAAAGTGAGGAAACTCGTAGGAAATCCTCAAGTGGATCTACATCAGGAAGTGCTTTAAATGCACAAAGTAGGGGCAGAATGACTGAAAGAGGAAGTAACTCTAGAAATCATGGGAAATCAAGAGGAAAGTCAAAGGGGAGAAGGTCTCAATCGAGAGGGCCAAATGATTGCTAGTACTATGGGAAACCAGGGCACAAAAAGAAAGATTGCTGGAATCGAAAGAAAAATGAAGGAGATAAATCAGATGGAGACAAGGAGGCAAATGCGGTAAGTAACAAATTTGAAGATGATGCTTTGCTTCTATCTTTAGAGAGTGTTGATGATTCATGAGTTTTAGATTCTGGCGCTTCATTTCATGCTACACCTCATAGATGTTATTTCATTGATTATGTCCAAGGGGATTTTGGGCTTGTTTATTTGGGGGATAATGAACCCTATCAGATTGTTGGAAAGGGAAAAATCAAGATTAAGTTGCAGAATGGGAATCATTGGCTACTACATGAGGTAAGACATGTTCCAAAACTAAGTAGAAATTTAATTTCAGCAGGGCAACTCGGTGATGAGGATTGTGTAGTTACTTTTAATGATAAAAATTGGAAGGTTTCAAAAGTTTCACTTGTAGTAGAAAAAGGTGTGAAAGTAGGCACCTTATATCTTTGTACAGGTCATATTGTTCCTTCTACTTTGATTATTTCAGAGAAAAATGAATATTCAGGAACAATTACTGCAGTTGAGCAAGGAGAACAAATAGCTGCTGTAGATTCTGATACAGCGCTGTGGCACAATAGACTTGGGCACATGAGTGAGAAAGGTATGAAACTACTTCATTCAAGGAAAGTTTTACTAGGTCTGAAATGTGTAAATATGGATTTCTGTGAAAGTTGTGTGTATGGAAAACAAAAGAGAGTGAGTTTTGTAAAGACAGGGAAGGAAAACAAAAAGGAGAAATTAGAGCTTGTGCATACAGATGTATGGGGACTGGCTTAGGTATCTTCCCTTGGTGGCTCTCATTATTATGTTACATTTATTGATGATGCAACTAGAAATGTATGGGTTTATTTCCTTAGACAGAAATCTGATGTATTTCAAACTTTTAAGAAATGGAAATGCTTGGTTGAAAATGAGACTGGTAAGAAATTAAAATGTCTCAGATCTAATAATGGTGGTGAGTATTGCAGTCATGAATTTGAAGATTATTGCTCCACTAATGGTATTCATAGACAAAAAAATGTTCCAAGGACTCCATAGGAAAATGGAGTGGCTGAGCACATGAACAGGACTATAATGGAGCATGCAAGGAGCATGAGGTTGCATGTTGGGTTGCCCTTACACATGTGGGAAAAGGCTGTCAATACTGTAGTATATTTGATTAATAGATGTCCCTCTACTCCTTTGGGCTGTGGTATTCTAGAGGTAGCATGGACTGGTAAGAAGGTGAGTTATTCTTTTCTCAAGATCTTCGGTTGTGAAGCTTTTGCTCATATAGACTCTGAAAATAGAACCAAGCTAGAAGCTAAATCAAAGAAATGTTTCTTTGTTGGATATGGCATTAATGAATTTGGTTATAGGCTTTGGGATTTTGAAAATCATAAAATTATAAGAAGCTGGGATGTCATATTCAATGAAAAAGTGTTGTACAAAGATATGTTGCAACAACATGAGAAGAAAGAAGATGATTATGTAGTGTTGGATGATACTCCAAAAACTGATGTTCCAGCCATTCCTCATGATGTGCAACAACCGCAACAACAAATACCACACACACTAGTGAATGTTAGACAGTCAACAAGGCAAATTAGACCTCCACAAAGGTTTTCTCCCTCTTTGTATTCTATTTTACTTACTGATGCTAGTGAACCTGAAAGTTATGATGAAGCTATGCAGGTGGATACTAAGATTCAATGGGAGTCTGCAATGAAAGATGAAATGGACTCTTTGCTGAAAAATAAGACATGGGATTTGTGCAAGTTTCCTGCAGGTAAAAAGGCTTTACAGAATAAGTGGGTTTACAGGTTGAAAGAAGAGGAAGGAGGTAAGAAAAGATTTAAGGCCAGGTTAGTTGTAAAAGGATTTGCATAGAAAAAGGGAATTGATTTTGATGAGATATTTTCTCCTTTTGTTAAAATGACTTCTATTCATACTATTTTAAGTCTTGTGGCTACTGAAGATTTGCATTTAGAGCAGATGGATGTTAAAACAACCTTTCTTCATGGTGATTTGGATGAAGAAATATATATGGCTCAGCCTCAAGGTTTTGAGGTCAAAGGTAAGGAGAACTTAGTGTGCAAATTGAAAAAAAGTTTATATGATTTGAAGCAACCACCTCGGCAATGGTATCTAAAATTTTACAGTTTTATGCATGAGCATGGATATAATAGGTGTCATTCAGATTACTGTGTTTATTTTAAGAGGTTGAATGATAATAGTTACATTATTTTATGTTTATATGTTGATGATATGCTTGTAGCTGGATCTAACATGGATCATATTAAGGGGCTGAAATGCCAATTAGCACATGCATTTGCTATGAAGGATTTGGGGCAAGCAAAAAAAATCCTTGGTATGAAGATTTGCAGAGATAGGAAGAACATAACATTGACGCTATCTCAAGCTGATTATGTTGAGAAGGTGTTGCAACATTTCTCTATGGAGAATGCTAAAGCTGTCAGCACACCTTTACCCAGTCATTTGAAATTGACTAAGGAAATGTGTCCCAAGACACAAGAAGAGGAGGATAAGATGTCCAAGGTACCCTATGCTTCAGCTGTAGGAAGTTTGATGTATGCTATGGTATGCACTAGGCCAGATATTGCACATGCAGTGGGAGTCGTTAGCAGGTATATGAGTCATCTAGGATTTGAGCATTGGAATGCTGTCAAGTGGATTCTCAGATATTTGAGAGGAACATCCAATAAGTGTTTACACTTTGGGGGCTCTACTACTAATTTACAGGGCTATGTTGACTTAGATTTGGCTGGGGATATCGATACTAGGCAGAGTACTATAGGTTATGTCTTTACTGTTGGTGGGGCAACCGTGAGCTGGGTTTCTAGGTTACAGAAGATTAATGCTCTCTCCACTACAGAGGCAGAGTATGTTGCTACTACAGAGGAAGCCAAGGAGATGATATGGCTTCAGTTCTTCTTGGAAGAATTGGGACATCCTCAGAAGGATAATTATTTGTTCACAGATAGTCAGAGTGCCATTCATCTTGCTAAGAATTCAGCTCTGCATTCTAAGACCAAACACATACAGTTGCAGTACCATTTCATTCGGTCAGTTTTGGAGGATGGACAGTTAAAGCTGGACAAGATACATACCAATGACAATCCAGCAGATATGTTGACAAAGGTTGTAACAAGGGAGAAGCTGAACTCCTCTTCAGCTTCCGTTGGTATTTTAGACTGAACATGAATAAAAGAACAGTAGAGTCCAGGATGGTTTGATCCAGTGGGAGCCCCATGTGGTAGTGGTATTGCTACAGGATCAGTCTCCAAGTGGGAGATTGTTGTTTAGTGTGGAGCTTGATCAGTCCCCAAGTGGGAGATTGTTAGATTGTGGTGACTGATCAAGAAAGTACTGTACATACTTCATAAATAGTGGGGTTCGAAGCATCACCCCGAAAAAATTATTTTGGGCAGTAGCCGACATGGTAGCCGACATATTATGGCCGACATATGGCCGACATGTTATAACCCTAAAGAGGTTTAATACTTGTATAAAAGGGCTTAGGGTTGGGTATTTTTCATAATGTTGTGATACAAAATTGGTTCTTGCGGCGGTATTGAGCTGTAAGGGATTACGGATTGTAATCAGGTTGTAATCACTGGATTGTAATAAGATCGGACTTGCTGTTTGGTGGACATAGCCCAGGGATTGGGTGAACCACGTTAAATCTTGGTGCCTTGTGTTCATTTATGTGTGTTCTATTATTTTTTGTTATTGGTTATATTTGCATGTAGTTTTTATTTCTGTCTGTGGTTTATCCTAACAAGGAGTGGCTAGAATCAAGATGAAAAAAATAATGAGTTGCTTGGATTAAGAGGTAAACCATGAAAAGGTAAAATTCCACCTTTAAGGAGATGAAATGAAAATGATTAGAAGAGAAGAGAGATGGAGAGTTGGTCACTTTGGAAAAGGATATTTTACACATGATTAGAAGTAATCCACCTTTTAATCATAATTAGAAGAACAATTAGAAAGAAAATTAGATTAGGGATGTCAAAAAGGATTAAAGTAAAATAAATTTAATGTAACCATAGTTCATAAGAACTTTACGATAGTCAAGGCATAAAATAAATAAAATTTATTTTATAAAAGAAAATTGAGGGATAATTTATTAAATTAAATTAATTATATTGAAGATAGTATTTAATAATATTTAAATACAAAAGGAAAATGAATTAATTTAGTAAAATTTAATTTATCTAAACAACAAGAAGAATAGAAGAAAAGAAAAATATAGTCACTTTAATAAAGTTTACCTCTTTTTCTCTTTCTCCTCACCTTTACACCTTGCAAATTCATGCCTTTGGACTTGCTTGCAACTTTGGTGCATGAATTTGTGATCCTCAAGGGGATGGAATCCACCCCTATCCTCCTCTACTTGAACTAGTGCAGGCTTGTCTAGACCTCCTTCTGGTCCTCTCTACTAAAACCTAGAATGTCCAGGAAGGGTTTAGTTCTACTCAGCATCTTAACCCAGATGAGGCATGGGAAATCCCTAATGATTTTTTATTTATGGGTCCTTTCCCTCTATGGGACCCCAAAGATGTTTTGAGGCACAATAAGAATGATTTGTTCAAACCAAGTTGGTTGGAGGAAGTTATTGGATATAAGATTCCCGTGGACTCTAGGATGAAACTTACAGTGCTTTCAAGTGTTAAATGGTTAGAGATTTCACTCACATATTCTATGGTTGATTTGATTTCCTTGGAAATCTCCTTGAGTCTCATTCAAAAAAAAATTCTTCCTTCCAACCTAGATTGGGCATGGTTAGGAAATGATGGTCTTGTAGATAGAGACTATTTAGATCAATAGTTGTCTCTACAATGGCAGGCTCCCTCTTCCTATTTAAATTAATAACCAAAATAGATTGTAATACTCTTGTGGTGGGCTCTTGGCACTTTGGTAAGTATCTATTGATGATTACTAGATCAAAACTACTTTACTGCCCAAATCAACACCTATTCAATTTGGCACCTATTTGGGTCAGATTACCAAGCTTCTTGTAAAATATTGGGATGAGAGATTTTTCAAATAGATTGGAGATTATTTTGGACACTTCATAAAGGTTGACCTAACCACTAGTTCCAAGTCCAAACTAGGTTTTTCAAGATTATATGTGAATGTGGAGGTGAATAAATCATTTTTAATTGTAGTGGCTCTGAAATCAAAATGGGGTGCTTGTTCACAATCGATTCTATATGAATATGTTGTGCCCTTCCACCAAAATTGTAATAGGTTTGGTCACCTAGTTGTGGACTACAAGAGGAGTGAGAAACTTAAAGATAAATTCTCCTCACTTGGAGTAGTTGTGATGGAATGGTCAAAGAATATAGATGTAGTAGACCGCATCAACATGAAAGTGGCAACTCATTCTTCATGTGAGAATGAGGGACTCTTGGAAAAGGATGAAGAATAAACCAATGAAAAGGGGATGGAGAGGGCTATGGAGATGTGGGATACAACTAACCCAAAAAAGAGGGAGATTGCTAGCAGTACCTCTATGAAAGAGAATTGTATCAATTCTAAACCTATGGAAGGGGATATTGATGCATTACAGATCAAGCAGGTAACACGTCTTGTTGGGGGAGAAAGATAATTGATTTTTGAAGCTCTTGAATGAGGATGGGAGATATTGGGCCATAGATCCCTACAACATCTCCCTGGTGAAGGGGAATGGCTTGAATTTTTTGGATGGAACTCTAGTAGTTTCACTCTCAGTTATTGTTAAATTACATTCTCCCATCCAAACAAGAGCTAATGGTGGCATCCTAGAGAGTGATGTTGGATGAACTATCCCTAAGAGGATGGTAAAGGGTGGAAACAAAGTTAATGTTTGGATAGTGGTGAAAGTGGGGAGACCCCCAAATAAGAACCTTTGAAAAAAGGAGAAAACATAGTATATAACACAAGGGAAATAGAAGATCTTTGTTGAGATCTATACACAAAAAGATGAAGATAATATCTTGGAATTTGAGAGGGTTGAATAGTCCCAAGAAGTAGTATGAAGTTAAACAAAATATAATGGAACTCAATGTTGACATGATTCTTTGCAAGAACTAAAAATGACAGAGTAGGCATTCTCTCAAGTGGCTGACTATCTATGGCTAGGAGCTAAGTTCTCTTATAGTGTCAAGATATATTCTTTGAGAGGAATTGTGACTCTTTCCAATTTGAAAAAGGCTTTAGTAAAAGAGATTCTTCTATGCCCACATTTTATGGTGGTGGGCTTCACCTGCAAAATAAGTAACTAGAATGTGTTTAACTTCTATTCCCCCAATACCTATAATAGGCAACTTTTAGTCTAGGAGGAGGCAATGATAGTTGTTAACTACATGAAGCACAATTTTTTCTGTTTATGGGGGACTTTAACACCCCCTGCCCCTTGTATCCCTTAGAGAAAATGGGCAGCTTGGAGGACTTCTCTGAGAGTATGTATGACTTAGTAGATTTCTTCGGGAGAAACAATTTAATAGATAATATTCTCCAAGGAACCCCTTTCACCTAGTCAAATAATAGACTAGGGAATAACCTAATTCAAGCCAGGCTTGATTATGTTCCTATCTCAGTAGGCTAGGAAATTATCTAACCATTCTATGCTATTATTCTCATGGATGGAGAAACAAACAAATAAGTGAAGACTCTTTATGTATGAGATAATGTGGCTCTCACACTCAAAGTTTAGAGAGTGTATTTCCTGATGATGGAACATTCTAGTCCAAGGATCTCCCATGTTTTGCATTGCTAGGAAACTTGAAAAGATCCACAAAGAGGTCAGAGGATGGAGTAAGTCATGTTTGGAAACATCTTTAAGTAAAAGAAGATGATTGAGAAGAAGTTAGAGTCCTACCAAGACAATGTAGCTTGTGGTAATTCTTCTCTAGATCATCATAATGAGGAGAAGGAATGTTGGGCTAAGTGGAAAGTTTTGTTAGAATGTGAGGAAAAAGTCTAGAAGAAATGATCTAGAGTGAAGTGGCTAGAGGAGAGAAATAGGAACATGACCTTCTTCCATAGATTATCATCAAAGAGAAAAAGGAGGAACACCATTATCCTATTGGGGGATAGAAATAATCAGAAAATAACAGACGAGAATGGGATAGAGGACTAGGCCTCTAGATACTTTCAAGTGATCTACCCCTTTCCAAATAAAATTTGAATTAATACTAGGAGGATATTTTAAAGGTAATGAACCTAGTTGTTGATGATAACATGAAAAATGCCCTAATTTACAAGGTTACCAAGGAGGAAGTGAGAAATGATGTCTTTAGTATGAACTAGTTTAAAGCCCAAGAGCTAGATGGGTTCACCCGCCCCTCCCCCACCGCCCACTCCCCCCACCACATTTTTTTAGAAGTTTTGGGATATTGTCAAGTGTTATATTTCTCATGTTACTAGTGAATTTGCGAGAATGGGCAAGTTGCTGAAGGAACTTAACCAAAACTTTATTATGTTAATAGCAAAGATGGATAGACCAAAAAATCTCAAGGAATTCAAGCCCATAAGCCTCTACAACATGATTTATAAGATCCTCTCTAAGGTCATGATGAACCACATTAAGCCCTTATTGGATAATTGTATAGGTCCCTACATAATGGATTTGTCCCTCGAATGCAAATTTTGTATTTGGTCATTACCACCTATGAGGTGATACATTCCATGGAGAAGTATTAGAACCTAGGTATGGCTCTAAAACTTGACATTTATAAGGCCTATGATAAGTTGAGGATTTTTTTGTTTGATATTTTGACCAAGCTAGGATTCCAAGAGAAGTTTGTTAGAATTATCATGGCTGTAATTAATGTCATCTAGCTCTTGGTCTGGTGAATTAGGTACCAAGTAGATTTTGAACCTCCTTTCGAGGTCTTAGACAAAGGGGACCCCTCTCTCCTTACTTATTCATCATTGAGAAACTTAAAGGACCTATAAAATGATGGCAAGATAAAAGGCATAAGATTTGCATCCTTGAGTCCCCCATAGCTACTCCAACGATTAGTCGATGACACCTTCCTGTTCAGCCTATCTTCTATGCATGAAACTAGAACTTGGAAGACCCTTCTTAACCATTATGAGAAGATATCTAAAAAAAATAGAAATTATCAAAAAAGACAAGTGCATTTTTTTAATATGAGAAATGACCTAATGAGGACATAGTGTACTATGCCATTATGCACTACATTACTCTCAAAGACCGGTTCTAGGTGTTGTACTATAACCACTTACGAATTGATTTCCTCCTTGCACCTTATTTTCATTTGATGGAGGATAGTGTGTTTAATGTTATGAGAAAGAAGGATGAAGGAAGACCCTTTTATATCCTACACAAGACCTTCATGTTTAAAATCTATAAGTTCCAACTTTCCCTCAACTCACCTCTTCTTGGTAAAACCCACACCTCAAGGCTCAATAGAGCCTAGCCTTGGTTAAGCCTTGAAAAAGGTAGATAAAAATATCCTAAGTAATTGGGAAAACATCAACTTCATTAACTCTAATATTGATACTTGGTAGAGTAATAAAGCTCCCAGGAGGTCCAATTAAAGGCTTAAAATAGAAAAATTAAGACACCCTCTAAATAGGAGGTAACGTTTGAGTCCATGGAGAGTGAAAGGAGATACACCAAGAGGAAGAAGAGGAATATACACCCTAGCCCTAGGAGTAATGATATGCCAAGCCCTCCCCACATTTTGAACACCCAAGAAGCCAACCCATCATTAGATAAAAGCTTGGGGGAAGATATCACCTCCCTTATGAAGGGTGCTACTAAGGGTGGGGGAAGAAACGACATCATGGCCATGGGAAAGACTAAAGTAAACATCAGCTCAAGAGGCTAGAGAAATCCATAAACAACCTAGATGACAATCAAGAAGCCCTATACCAAAAGGTTGAACCCTTGTTGAGCTCTCTATAAAATTCATGCATTTGGAAATCGTCACTTTGTACTTTTTGGAGGTGAATAAGGAGGAGAAGGATGAAGGAAAGGAGAGTGAGACTAAATGCTCCCTCCATAAGATCCTAGTAGACAATTAGCTCAAGACTCTACTAGAGAAACCCATGAAGGAGGAGGTGGATAAACCAACCATGGAGGATCCTGATGAAAAGGAGGGGGAAGACTTGGAGGAGAAAGAGTGGAACTAACCCCTATGCATTTTTTTTCTTTTTATTATGCAATGGTTAAGTGTGAACTCTATGCCCTATGTGGCACTTTTGGTTAACATGGATATTAACAGTTTTAACAGTAATGCTTTTAATTTATACTGCTATATTACTTTATGGAAAATTATTTATATTAGGGGTAGTATGGTTGATACTAATATTTTGAAATACCATGTTATGGTGTTGATCATTAAGATATTTTTGATGTCCAAAAAAGGTATTGGTTAGATAATAAGGGGAAACTAATGGCCAGTGTCTAGCCTTCTTTACTATGAGGCTAGTTAGATCACATTTTTTGTAGTTATCTAATACATCAAAAAATATAATGTTAAGTGTAAATTTTAATGAGATTTAATATTAGAGTGCAAAGGACAATTTTAGTTGTCTACATTTTTTCCCTCATTGGCATGGTGTTGAAATTAACTTTGTGTTAAAGAAAAAGAAACATGATGTCCAAATTATGGAAGAATGAGGAGAGATGATGATGAGGTAGAGCTATGTCCCCTTAAGAGAATGTGATGGTTCAAAGAATATAGATGTTCTATTGAAATCAATAGGAGTATGTGTACAAAAAATATGATAGGGATAGGGAATAAATAAGAGCCTCGATATAGAATGAACAATGAAGTTAACTAATAGAAAATTTATTTTTGAAATTATATCATTTTGATTCTTATCAATTTGTCTAGAAAATGTGTCCACATAACATCTTATAGGACTAGGGAAATCAAAACCCTAATGTTGAGTTAAGGGAAATTGTTAAACTTCAATCTAGTTGGAGGATAACTGGGTGCAAATCTCAAAGGGTTTCATTAGGTATCCATGGTGCATCTAAAAACATGGTTTCTCTACATTATAAAAATTCATTCTTGACCACTCTATCTTGCAAACCATGGTTTCTAAAGAACATTATTGAAAATATGTCTTAATCATTTTACAAAAATTAACATTAATCCTATTTTTTTGGCCCATAGTATTGCATCCCATTATAAAAATAAAGGAAAGAGGGAAGAGGATGGGAATCTAGATTGATAAAATAGATAGCCCTATTTCTTAGCTTGAACTATCATGATCTTAGGGCTTTATTCATGTTTGCATTAGGACAGATAGTCAAAATCTTAGAGGAAGAGAAGTCCTTTCTAATTTCTCCTCCTCTCACATTTCTAACCATAAAGTAATCTCTCTTTCACCTCCCTAAGACACAAATTTTTTTTTCTTCTAATGGTATGTCTACAGCTACCTAAATTCCTCCATGAAATGTTGTAGTGATAAGGAGAAATTCAGCTGAGTTTTTATCAAGGCATCTTTGAAGGCTTGTTTTTAAAGTTCATGTTGAAAGTAGCACCTAAATCTATATTAATTTGGTAAAGATTAACCCCTATTACACTAATTGATCCCAATCATGCCTTCTATTATCTTACCATAGTTTTTTGTTTAAGAAAATTTTAAGAAAAATATGTACTTGTAGAATGAATCAGCAACCAAAGTGCAAAGTGTGAGGATTGAAAACAACATTAAATTTATTATCATTATTGTGATAGAAGTAACCAAGGAAATTCAATTTTTGAAACATAAATTTATAAAATTTTCCAACTATAGAGATCAAAAGATGAAAAACATGGTAAAGCAAACATTGAAAATTTCAATAGAAGAAAGAAAACTATAAATCAGACCAAGAAGACAAAGTAGGAAAAGGAATCCATTCACCATAAAGAACAAATTAATCTAAGTTTATAATAGTGAAAGCTGATCACTAAGAACATGAATGACAAATGAATTTTCAACTCTAAAATACTAAACTCCTTCTCTTTATATCCTATTTCGAGTTGAAAACTATAAATAGAAGCCTAAAATAACTCTAAATAATTTGATTCAATAAATAAGAAAAAATCAATGATAAATCTCAAATAAAATTGATGATGAAAAATAGACAATAGGAAAGATGGAAGAATGAAATTCAAAACTAATAATAGAAAGCATAAAGAAGGGTGGATCCAAATGCATATACAAACAAATCTGGACTAGAATTATAATTAAAACAAATAAGAAGGCAAGAAAGTGAGAAACCTGGAATAAAGTGGCAGAGTTTACAAATATCATTTATGCCATGTCTATTTTGTTGATATATTGAAGGCCAACAATCATTATTATCTTTCCCTCGAATTAGTGTGTCCCTTGGTTTCTTGAGACCCTTCACATGTAATGTAATTGGAGCCTATTTATATGTTCCTTCTAATCATTTGCAATCATATTTTTATATACATTAATCTAAATATTCTACAGTCTAGACATAGCCACTATTGTGGTGAACCAGGATAAATCTAGTGTTGTGTATTTGTCTTGTGTCTACTATTATTCATCCGCATTTAAATCCTTTCAATTGGTATTAGAGAATAAGGTGTGCCAACTAGAAATTAGTGTTGATTTTCCAAAAAATGGAGGATGTGAAAGTGGAGAAATTCACCAGCAAGAACTATAGCCTATGGAAAGTGCAGATGTGCCCTTTTCTAGTTAAGCAAGACTTATTAGTTGCAATCAAAGGAAATTCTAAGAAACTAGCTACAATGTTGAATGAAGATTTGCAAAAGACTGATGGGAAGGTAATAGCATCAATTTTTCTCCTACTATCACAAAACGTCTTGTTCAATGTCTCAAAGAAAAAGACAACGAAAGAAGTTTGGGACAAACTTCAAAATATGTATCAAACAGTGTCGGCTATAAACAAAATCTTCATTATGAAGAAGCTCTACAAACTAAAAATGAAGGAAGAGACTGCAATGTCAAATAATATAAATGATTTGAACACTCTACTATGTCAAGTAACCTCAGTTGGTATGACTCAAGATGATGAAGCCAAAGCCATCATCTTGTTATGTTCCTTCCCTGATTGTTGGGATCCTGTAGTTATAGCTATAAGCACTTCATACTCCACAAAGATAAAGATGGCCTACAATGAAGTTGTTTCAACCTTACTAAGTGTAGACATGTGAAGAAGTAACAAAGACTTCTCATCTGGTGATGCTCTCACCATGATCAGCACCGAAAAAAGGGAAAAAATCCATCATAGAGGTAATAACCATTACAATCAAAGGAAATCTACATCATCCAATCGATCAAGGTCAAGAGGTAGAAATGGAGAGTGTTGGTTTTGTGATAAGCCTAGCCACACAAAGAGAAATTGTTTTTCTTATAAGAAATCACAAGAAAATGTGAAAAATATTGAAGCAAATACGACCTATGAGAAAGATGAAACTATTTTAATTCTTTCTACAAGTGACTCAAAATCATATTCTTTAGTGATAGATTTTGGAGCCTCCTTCCATGTCACTTCATTTAAGAATTGTTTCACAAATTACCATGAAGGAAAATTTGGAGAGGTATTTCTTGGAGACAACAAATCTTGTGAAATAGTTGTCAAAGGTGATATTTTGTTACAACTAGAAGATAGAGTACAATGGTTGTTAAAAGATGCTCACCATGTTCCCAAATTAAGATAAAATCTAATTTCTATTAATCAGCTTTTTCCACAAGGACATTATCCATCCTTACATCTAGATACTTTGAAAGCCACCAAGGGTTCAAGGATCATTGCCAAGAGAAACAAAGATGGTAATCTTTATCTTTTTTAAAATGCTACCAAATTAGGGTTTGTCGTGACAATCATGGGCAGCGATGTGATAGTTTGGCAGCAAAGACTAGGCCACATGAGTAAAAAGGGCCTTGAGGTAATGCTCAAAAGGGATAAACTACCAAGTCTCCAATCAAAAAATTGGAGTTTTACAAACATTGCCTTTTTGGAAAGAAAAAGCGGGTCAACTTCTTGAAAGATGAACATGACCTGAAGGAAAAACCATTGGAACTTTTACACTCAGATGTCTTTGGTCTAGTTGAGGAAGTTCCTTAGGAGGTGCAAAGTTTTTTGTTACTTTCCTTGATGATTTTACTAGGAAAGTATGGATATATATGATGGCCAATAAATCTAAAGTATTTTCTAAATTCAAAGTTTTCAAAGCTCTTGTTGAAAACTAAAGAGGTCACAAGATTAAATGCTTGAAAATGGATAATGGAGGTGAGTTTTGTTCACTCAAGTTTGACAATTATCATGCAAATAATGGTATTCATAGGGTGAAAGTTATCCCCTACACCCCTCAAGAAAATGGAGTAGCAAAAAGACTCAATAGGACTATAATGGAGAAAGCTCAGTGTATGCTTTGAAATGTTTGGGACAAGAATTGTGGGTTGAGGCATGTAATGCAATCATATATTTGATTAATTGGAGTCCTTCAAGGTTGAACTTAGGAATTCCAGAAGAAGAATGACAAGCAGAAGAGTTTCATACTCTCATCTTAAAGTATTTGGTTGTTAGGCTTTTGTAAATGTGCCCAAAGAAAAAAGAAGCAAGCTAGATCCTAAATTTGAGGCTTGCATATTCATTGGATATAGAGAGGATTGGTTTGATTTCAGACTTTGGATTTTAGTTGATAAGAAAGTTATTAGAAGCAGAGATGTAGTTTTTAATGAGAAAGTATTTCCTCATTCCAAGGATGAGATTCCTAACAAAGAATACATCCCTCTATTTGAGATGATGAAGAATGGTACAAAGTTACAACATGGGCACTCTGTTAATTTATCACAAACATCACAATTTGGAAACTCATTTCACTCTTCTATGAGAAACAAATCGCAGGTACCAAGACAAAATAATTTGACACAAATTGATACAGTGGATGAAATTTCTTATCTACTGCATAATTGTTTCTCTCCTCATGAGTATAGAAGTCTTGATAGTGCTAATTCTATGATGAACGAATGGAGACAATGGCTTTACATTTTGTAAACCATGACTCACACATTCCCAATTATATGGGCAGGCCCTATGCTACCACATAATCAATGGAAAAATAGAGCCATGACCACATGGCTAATAAGTGGCAATACCATGGAACGCAAGACAATTATAATCACATGGAAATTGCACCTCACAATAATGTTGAAAATCTACAATCTTGTACCCATGTTGCAATTTCTAATGAAAAGGTTTAATGTAATAATGTGCTAACTCCCCTTGACAACCTATACATTCAACATGATTGACTGCAAACACTCAATGCTAGGTCTTTGGACTAGTAGCTACCAAATATTACTGGCCCCCATGACATTGCAAGATCACACAGGATATAGGATATGTGATTGTTTTCCATGGATGGTCCTCCATCCAGTCAAAATGGCCACCAAGGTTATACTCTCAACAGAACATGAGGTTCTTTTACCTAACACCATGACTTGCCATTACATTCACAGCAATTGGAAATGTTTGGAGAACCTCTAAATCATGGTCTATCTTTATAGGATCACACAAATTCTTTAATGGGCCAAATGCTAACAAACAAATATGCTAGGCAGAATTCATAGAACAATTCAAGCATATCACTTTAGAATCATGGGTTTGTTGAAATAGAGAGGTAAGGAACTATGAAATCTAGTCATATCAATAAAGAGGGAGTTAAAATTTTAAATGGAAAAACCTCTATCTCTGGGTCTCCATTTGAATTAATTCAAGCTCAAATAGAAATTGTTGAAACTCAATTAAGAAGATCCAATAGAGAAAGGAGAATGCTGGCTAAATTTTTAGATTATGAGTTGTTATTTGTTGAAGAGGTAGAGCCTTCATTTTTAATTTCTGAATTCTCAGAGCCAACAACTTATAAATCTGTAGTCAAAGATGTAAACAGTGAAAAATAGCAAGCTACGATGCATGAAGAAATGGATTCTTTACTCAAGAATTGAACTTGGGATTTGGTCTTCCTTTAGCAAAATCAAAGACCACTTAGAAACAAGTGGGTATATTGACTTAAAGAGGAAGCAAAAGGGAAAAAATGCTTCAAGGCAATATTGGTGGTAAAGGGATTTGATCAAGAAAAGGGGATAGATTTCAATGAAATCTACTCACCTATTGTCAAGATGACAACTATCAAAACTATTTTGGGATTAGCAGCAGCTTGGGATCTTGAGTTTGAACAACTTGATGTGAAAATCACATTCGTGCGTGGTGATGTAGAAGAGGAATTGTATATGGAATAGCCTCAAGGGTTAGTAAAGAAGGGACATGAACATCTTTACTGCAGATTAAATCAGAGCTTGTATGGCCTCAAATAAGCCCCAAGATAGTGGTATATAAAATTTGATCACTTCATGGTTGAACACAATTTCACAAGAGGTGAATTAGATCCATGTATCTACTTCAAGAAACTTCCTAGTGGTGAGTTTATCATTCTTCTTCTTTACATTGATGACATGTTAGTAGTTGGCACAAATAAAAGAATAGTTAATGAGTTGAAGGAGAAATTGACAAGAAAATTTGTAATGAAAGACTTAGGAGCAGCCAAAAAGATTCTTGGCATGATGATAACAAGGGATAGGAAAAAGTGGGAAATCACTTTGTCTCAAAAACAATACATTGAAAAAGTTGTTGAAAGATTTGGCATGGTTGATGCAAAAGTAGCTCCTATTCCTCTTGCTAGTCATTTCTGATTAAGTTCTAAATTGTGCCCAAAAACACAAGAAGAAAAATAATTCATGGAGAAAATTCCTTACGAATCAGCTATTGGTAGCATTATGTATGCTATGGTTTCTACTTGCCCTAATGTTGCTCATGTGGCAGGAGTTGTGAGCAAGTTCATGAGAAATCCTAGAAAAGCTTATTGGGAAGCTGTCAAATGGATACTATGTTATCTAAAAGACACTTTAGATTATGTCTTATATTTTGTAAAAAATAAGGTTCAGCTGCCAGGTTACACTGATTCTGATCTTGCCAGAGATTTGGACAAATGAAGGTCTACCACTAGTTATACCTTCGTGTTTGTCATAGCTACAATCAGTTGGGCTTCATGGTTGCAATATTGCATTGCTCTTTCTTCAACTAAGGTTGAATACTTAGCTCTTTCCAAAGGTGCAAGGCAAATAATTTGGCTTTAGTAGTTGTTTGGTGACTTTAAAATTCATTAATGTGAATATAATCTTTTTTTTGATAGCCACAATGCAATCTTCATGGAACATAATCACCATCACAACATCGCTTCAAACATGTTGACACACATGCTCACTTTGTTCATCATGCAGTCAAAGAGGGCAAGCTGAAAGTTGTCAAGATTGATACCAAGATCAATCCAGATGATATATTCATGAAGGTTGTCACCAAACAGAGGTTTGAATGTGCTAGAACTTCCCTTGGCCTTGTAAAGAAAAGATAAATCATTTTTTTGAGCAGTGTATTGCGTGATCAGTTGTAGCGTTGGTTGTCCTTTATGTGGGAGTTTGTTGATATATTGAAGGTCATCAGTCATTATTATCTTTCCCTCAAATTAGTGTGTCTCTTGGTTTCTTGAGACCCTTCATAGGTAATGTAATTGGAGCCTATTTATATGCTACTCCTACTCATTTATAAACATCTTTTTATATACATTAATCTAATACTCTACAATTTGGACATAGCCACTACTATGGTGAACCAGGATAAATTTGGTGTTGTGTATTTATCTTGCATCTGCTATTATTCTTCCACATTTAAATCCTTTCATATTTAGGGTTTGTCATTGTCCCTCCTCGTCAGAACATGTAGATAAAGAACATTCTAGTACTTCCTCTCTCTCCCAAATAATCTTGCAAATTGAGTCGAATCTCAATAAAGAGAAGGAGATCTGTTATGCCACAAACATATGTCTTGCTTTGGTTGGTTCTTTAACAACACGACCACATCATTTTGATTGTGGTAAAGATTGGCTCCCAAATCATACATCTAGGGCAGCTTTTCTTTATTGTTGACAACAACCCATTTTAGGCGACAAAACTTTTTCTTCATTCCCACAAAAAAAAAATGAAACAACTAGAATATTAGTTCACACAAATGGCAATCTGAAACATGTAGATTAGTAGTTGCAAGCTTTTATGCTTGCAGTGATGAGTGATTAATTAATATAAAATTTAATTTTGTAATAAATCAAATAAATAATATCAATTTATTTAACTTATCATATACTAATAATTTATCATCTAAAAAATATTGCTACAAAAGGGTAAGTGCACCAAGTTGTGGTGCCAAAAGGGGGGTATAAGTGGACACCTTTTTTCTAAAGTCAACAATTTCTGGACTTCAACAAGAATTTGAAGATAGTTATGCTCAAAATTTTAAGATATGATAAAAATAAAAGTCATAGTCCTCTAAATCTAGTTTCTAAACTACTAATTTTTTTTCAAAATGGTTTGGTTTCAGGTCCTCAAAAAAGGGGGCCACAAAAAGTGGTACTATTTATTCCAGAAAAACATAACATAGTACAAAGTGTGGCCCCCCTAAAATTTTAGCTTTTTTTTTTGAAAATATTTAATCACTCTAGTCAAAAGTTACCTAACACTATTTAGTTTATCCCAAATTTTTTGGGAAATTTTATAATGTGTATTTTTTTAAATTTTTTTTTTTATCAGACACATCCCAAAAATGTGAAATATCTGTAGTGCCTGCCCCTAGTTTACATTTTTCGAGCTACATTTATGATATGATTGCCAAACTCTTTTAGGCCAATTTATGTTTGATGAGTAGTATTATTATTTTAGAGATTATCAGATGATGATTACACTCAGTTTATTATATGATGAGATTACTTGGTACTCTATATTTCATGCATGTATGATGATTATTCAATGGTTTCAGTTATCGATGATGATTAGTTAGATGGTTCATTATTCCATGTGTTTCTTATGGATACTTACCCCATACTGCATGTGTATGGTGTGCGTGCTGTTTTATTTATGTATGGTGTTTCTGATATGGTTAAGGAAGGGAGTCGTAGTCACCTGCTAGTCGGGATCTACACGATGCACCACTTCCTGCCATTGCCTGTTTAGCTTAGAATATTGTGTTTGTACATGCGTGGATTTTATGCAGGTTGCAGGTACCGGGTATCGACTTCCCTGAATTGTCAGGATGAGCGTACCCTATCGCACTGTCTCAATGGTAAGAGAGGGGAGATAAACTCTTAAGTCCAAATCCTAAACCCTTTAGCCAATTGTCCTAATTGATAATTAGGACAAGTATCTAAGTTAAATACTCTCCGAATGCACCAAATGATGTAATTTGGTGATTATAACCCTTGTGTTTGATTTGGTATGTATTCTTCTATGTTGGGTTTTCGTATGTTGCTTTATGAGTCCTTGGTGTATTTTCTATTAATTAAGTCTAATTAAAAAGACTAATTAATGATTTAATTTAATAGGGAATTATTATGATATCTTTATATTTAATTAATTAATTAATTAATTAAATAAAAGAATTAAAGTTGGAAATTAAAGTTTAAGATATATTTAGAACAGGATAATATTTATTTAATTTAAATAATAATATATTTGGAGTCCATTTTTAAATAAATGCTAAATATTATTGTTATTTAAATTAATTAAATATGTTATCAATTAAGTTCTAAAATGAATTAAAAGTTGAAAGATATTAATTTATTAAGAATTCTAGATCGCATGATCTAAACATGAGTTAAATATAAGAATTAAATTAAAAGATTAAATTATAAAAATTAATAATGTTATTTTAATTTCTTAAAAGTGCACATAAAGATTTAAAGTAATAAATTAATTAAGAATTGAAGTCAAGTGAATTTTTAAATAAAGTTATTTAATAATTCAACTTAATGTGCATGAAAGTTGAATGCAAAAGAATTAGAAAAGATAATAAAAGTTAATTTGGAGTTAACTGAGTTGTGCAAAGAGTCTTCTCGGGTAAACGCACAATTAGTGCCCCGAATTGAGGAGAATTTGCTTATCACAACTTTGGGGGTTCATTTTTGTAGGATAGAAATTTGGACGGGATTTCTTGGGGGGGGGAGACAACTTTTGGAAGAAAATTTCAGAAGGCGAATTCTAAAGAAGATTTTCAGAAGAAGGTTATTGAAGAGGAGCGAATTCTCGTACAGCCTTCGGAGATTGCATAATAGCATCAGATTGAGGTAGGGCCTTGTGTTTGATCACGGGTTGAATTATGCAATTTGATAATCTTGTCTTCTTCGTGCTTGTGGATTATCAATCCGAATTGTCTGGATTTCACTATTTGATTCTTTCGCTCTCTTATGAACCTTATGATACTATATTGTATTTCACCTATATAATAGAATTGGTAAAATAAATCAATTTGAAACCCTCGTTTCTAGATTAAGAAATTATTGTATTTATTTTGGGTGGGATCTATTTTTTTTTTAATAAAAATAATAATAATAAATAAAAATAGAGAGAATTGTTTAATAAAATTTGTTTATTTGTAATATTTTGTTACTTAAATAAATAGAATTTTAAAAAAAAAAAAATTTTGTTAATATTATAAAAAAAAAAAATAATAAAAAAAAAAAAAAAAAAAAAATATATATATATATATATATAATTGGTGGGGGAATTACCCCCACCCGTGCCTTTTTTTTTATGGCAGGCCGACTGCAGCAGCAGTCGTGCGCTGCAGCAGTGGAAGGCAGGCCGACTGCTGTGCAGTCGTACCTGCTAACGCAGGCCGATTGCGGCAGCAGTCGTGCTCTGCGACCCTGCACGGAGCCCGCGATTTAAAAATCGCTAGGTGAATATTTTCCATATTATGCATTGTGTTATTAATAAATTGTATCATAATAATTTTTTTATAATAATTTTATTATTATTTTTATAATAATTTTATTATAATAATTTAATTATTATTTTTTTTATATATAATTTTTTTTTATAATAAATAATTGGAGGATTAAACTCAAAAATTTAGTTGTTAGTTAATTAACTATTTATATGTATATAAATATAAAATTGAGGAAATTAATAATTATTAGATAGTTATTAATTTAAATATGTATATGAAATTGGAATTGATTTAAGCTATTGGTAAATAGTTTTTAAATAAAATAGGTATTTTTTTTAAACTTTTAGAACTTCGATTTTTAACTGGGTTTTGGATTTATCTATTTATTATTTAATAATCAAATACTATTATTATTTAATAAATGAAGAAATGATTATTATTACTTTTAAGTTGCGTTATGATTAATTATGAGAACGGATTAATTCGTTGGGGTAAGCTGTGTAACTTAGTTGTTGAAATATACGTTAATCTACAAACTGAAACTTTTATGATATACTTTCGAAGTCAAATTCAATTTGTGAGACTGTGACGTTTTCTTTGTGTTTTCTGTATTTTGGGGTTGCTTTAGTATTGACCAGTTTAGGTTGTTACCAGAGGCTCGGGGTCTTGAATGTGATGTCATGATGATTTGGTCTCGATCTTTCTTAACCCGACCATGGTAATGTGATGAAGTGCTCTATGACATGATTGTGTTTACTGTTTGTGATTGCTTTCTAGTTCCTTGTGTGAAGCTGAGATGTATGTATTTGAGAATACCTAACTTAACCATTTTTGAGTCTCGATCAGTTATATTTGATAACCATTTCTGAGTCTCGATCAATTATACTTGTATTACTTTCTGGTTGCTCATTAGAGAACCATTGGATTTTGTGACTTATCATTGATGCCTTCAGTTGCTAATAGAGAACTGTCGTGATTACTTGATTACTATTTGATGTTATCTGTTGCTCATGAAGAACTGATATATTTTGTGGATTATCTTTTTATGATATTTTCAGTTGCTCGCATAGGACTGAGATGGTTTTATTATGATTCTTTGATTTATGAGTTCATGAGCTAGGGTAGGTTATCTATGTGTAGAGTCGGGAAGTGGCTTGCAATGGGGGTCGGAGCCCTAAGTGGCTGCCTTGAGAAACCCATTGTAAGTCGATTTTAATAAGTGAAAACATTTACACTAAATGAGAGAAAATGAACCTAATAAGATAATTGTATGTTCTCTCCCATGCCATGAGTGCTAGTACAGACTAGGATGGGGTAGAGAGGACGCTTGGTTACGACCTTGCATACCATAGTATGCCTCGTCAGTACGAGAGGATACTAGTGGCCGCAGGATCAGTAGGGACCCGGGATTCCTAAGGGATTGCTCGGGTAACTTCTACATGACTTTTGCGATGACACTTTCCCGCTTGCATATTAGGTTTCCTACGTGTCTTGTGGTACCTCTGGGATATAGATGTCGATCTTTTTAGGAACCCTTGAGTTAGCATACTTATAGGATTTCCTGAACTTAGAGAGTATTTATGATTATAGGTTTTGTTATCCTATTTGGGACTTGAGACTATCTCCTCAGCGCGGTGGGAGTGGACCATTTAGGTTCCACGCGGTCGGGTGGTTGTGCTTTACTCTTACCATTGAGATCCGTTCCGTGGTCACCGTGGCTGGAGATTTCGTGATTGGCATTTACCTTCACTATGCTCTTGGATTATTATGATGGATGGTTAGATTTTATGATAGATGTTTTATCATTATGGATGTATGGATGTATCATGTATGGTGAATAGTTTCATATATTTTTACTGTACCTTGTATCATGGATTTGAGGATGTTGTATCTTGATCTTTACATATGTATATTCTTTTAAGCCTATCATACCCTGTGACATGTACAGTGGATGAATGAGCATTCCGAATTAATTTGCCAAGGAGCATTCGGAACAAATGTATATTATGGACATTGGAGTTTCTGATTATTCTTTTATATGTATGTGTTAGTTGTTAGACTTAGAATTAATTAAATTTAAACGTGACTCAACGTCTTGGAATCTTTAAGAAATGTAACTTGCAATGTATGTTTGTCGATGATTACATGTTATTGCTTCCGCTACTATTTGTTTGATGTGTATGTCATACTTTCTTACTTTAAAAAAAAAAAAAAAAAAACTTAGTGAAACTTTAGGTTAATTCTTTTGGATCCCTTGGCGGGGCGTTACAATATCTATGTGCTCCCCCTAGAAGTGATGAAAAACTAATCTAAAATCAAAACTTCTTTTTTTCAAAGTGTGTAGAATGGAGTCTAGTTTTTGAAAAATTAAGTTGTTGCAAAATTTGATGAACGAGCTAAAATCTACAACCCAATTAGTACATGTTGGTTTTTGACAAAAAATGGACATACATTCAAAAGAAATAATAGATGAAAGACTTGAAATATTTCAAATAAAAAATAAATTATATGGTTGTGTAGCTAACACAGAGACCTACAATGTCATGTAACTTGATTTAATCGATGCTCAACCACGAGGAAACTAGAAGGAGAGCACACAAGAAAAATCAATCATTTTTTATATGTTTGCAGAAAAACAAGTCTCAGACCAGTTTATAGACTCCAAAGCTTTGGGTTGGATCCCCAAGGCAAAGCCAAACATTAGGCTCGGTAGAATGTAAAGCTTTAAATAGTGTGTGTGCCCTATAGCGCATGTGCGCTATAGTGTGCACGCACTATTTAAAACCTTTTAAATTTACTTTTAAATAGCGCGTACGCACTTTGTAAATTTTTTTTGAAAAGTGTGCATGCACTTTAATGCGTACACACTATAGTGTGTATGAGCTATGGCTTGGCACACCCAAGCCATAGTGCATGCGCACTATAGTGCGTACACACTATAGCACGTGTGCACTTTGCAAAACTAGAATGAGAAAAAGAGGTGTCATCTTTTTGGCACCACAACTTGGTGCACTTACCCAAAAATCTAATAAGGAAATACTATGAAAAAAATAAGACATAAAGTGGAGCAAAAAAATATAAACTAAAATTAATTATAAAAACTAAAAACTAAACTAAAGAAGTCACAGTGCTTCACTTAGATCCAATGACTCCTAAGTATTCTATTTATTGTCACGAGTGATGGATTCTTATAAATCACTACTCATTAAGCATGTGTCACTCAAAAACTACATAGTTAAACCCTGATAACAATATCACAATTTTACTTGCCATGGAAAAATATCTCATACTAATAAATGAATGTAAAATCTACCAACTTAAATATGTGAAAAATTAATCATTTAAAAGCAATCTCCATAGAAATAACTATTATGAAAAATTAATATGAAAAATATTTTTAAAAATAAAATAAATAAGAACTCTCATAAATATAATATTGGTTAAACTAAAAATCAATATTTAAATGAAAAATTATAGTAATTTGAAAAATAAATTAAAATGATTTAAAAACTAAAACTTCAATCATACAGATAGCTTAATAGCTAATCCTATTCGCTAAGCTCAAAACCAATATTTAAAGTAAAAAAATAGTAATTTAAAACATAAATAAACAAACTAAAACTTTTTAAAAAATTATATAAACTAAAAGCTATAAGAATTTAAAGTGTATTGGCTTAAATGTATGAATAAAATAATTATATAAAAAAATCTCAAAAAATTAATATAAAAAATTAATGTGAGAAATATAAAAAAATATAGTTAAAAATAGGAACTCGGCCCACAAATATCTTATTGTCTAAACTAAAAATTATTATTGGAAGTAAAAAAAACTAATCTAATTAAAATAATTTAAAATTTAAAACTTCAATCAATTTAAAAAATCAAAATCAAATAAAAAGAAATAACAACACGAGTTAAAAAAGTGAAGATAACAATTAATTAATTTTCTAAATAAATAGAAAAAAAAGTTCAAAGTATAGATTAATTTATAAATTAAATTCAAGAATTTAACATGGAGATAAATAAATAAGAAAAAAATAATAGATAATAGCTAATTAAATTAAATAATGAGATAAAAACAAATAAGAGTTAAAATTGGAGTGAGATAAAATTGGTCGAAAAGACTAACAATTTTTCGATAAAAATAATTATTATTAATTCTTTGGTGTGTACTATGACACATGGACGAACTTCAATTGCTGATCAGCTGTCAAAAGCCACAGAATATATCAGCGATATGCAGGAGAAAAGGAATGAGCTTACAAAGAAACGAGATGAAATAAAGATGGAGATTAGCGAGGAGAGAGAGTCTTGTTACAACAGTGAAGACAATGTGATATCATTATGTGAGTGTGAGGCATTTCCTCTAGTGAAAGTGACCCATGCGGGTTCACGAGTAGAGGTCACAACAAACACCTTGAAAGAACAGATGAAGAACAAGGCCTTCGAATACTCAGTTCGGCCTCTTTTGCCTCCGCTGGAAATATATATCTTCCACAACGTCCATTGCAAGGTAGAAATCTATAATAGCACATTTAGAAACAGTTCTAGTATTCATTGATTTCAAGAAAATGATTATTTCTTATTTGTTTGGAATGCGTTAATGAAGGTTCTGGATACACAGAGCTTCAAAAGTGGCCTTAAACTTAAGCAGAGACTATTGCAATTGATTGATAATAAAACACTCAAACGTACAAGTTCCGAATAAATCTATAATGTGCCCATAGCATCGAACTTCACTAGAGGAGTTTGTGGGATGACCCATTGGAAAGCTGTTAACAGTGATTTAGAATTTGGAGTTTTAATTGTTAGATGGTAAATTAATTATCTCACGCTTGGTCGGCACAAACCAAAGAACTCTCCAGAAACACATATGCAACATGTGCAGCCGCCTACCACCGTCCATAGCCACCTGCAGTCGTCTATGTTGACTACACATTAATGTATACAAATCCAGAAACATCTATACCAAACTACAATCGAGAAACATCTGTAAATTTATTATTTGGCTATAAATATAATGAGCTGGACCTGTGATCAGCAGAGCCCATTTTATGGATTTTTCCTTTGGTTTCTTTCCTCTGATTTCTTCTTTTTCTGTGTTTTGTTTTTAATATATTTTCATTAATCTTATCATTGATTTTGTGATTGGCATTGTAAATGTCTTATTGAAGAACTCATAGCTACAGAATGCTCCCATTTTGTATATATGATTAATCGATAGCAAACATACTAAACAACTCCACTCAAAGAATTTCTTAATCCTTTACTATCATTTCAAACATATTTACAACACTATAAACCTACAATGGGATATCACTAGATCATCTGATTCAAAAGGATAAAAATGATATCTTTCTCTTGTTGACAACATACTAATTGGAGAGAGAAAAAAATAATTTTATTTTTAATATCTATAGACAACATGAAATACTAGTGCATGGATATATTCTTTTGTTTTCTATATTACATCATATTTTTTCTTAAAAAAGTTAATAAATTTTACTATTTTCTTATAACAAGAGAAGTGATTGTATATTATTCTTGTTGATAACTTCTCTTAATAAAAGTTAAAAATTAAACATAAAAATTAATCAATATTAAAAAGATATAATTTTATAAACATTAACTTATTATCTACTTCCAACTAAAGCTATAGTGTTACCATCCAAGATGATGGAACATATACTAGATAAAATTTAAAGAATAAAATTCCATTCGTGTGGAAACCATATAGTATAATCCATCTATGTCAGTATTTCAAGGTGGATCAAGTAGAGATCTAGTGGCAACCAATGCACTTATAATAAGAGAATCAATTTTATATTATTTTTGTTGATAACTTGGCTTTTTAAGAGTTAAATATTAAATATTAAAAATATATAATTTCATAAACATTGACTTATTATCTACTTTCAATTGAAGCTATAGTGTTACCATCCAAGATGATGGAACATATACTAGATAAAATTTAATGAATTAAATTTCATCCATGTGGAAACAATGTAAAATATCCCATCTATGTGAATATTCCAAGGTGGATCAAGTGGAGATCTAGTGGCAACCAATTTATTTATAATAAGAGAATCAATTGTATATTATTTTTGTTGATAACCTTCTTTTAATAAAAGTTAAATATTAAATATAAAAGTTAATTAAATATTAAAAAGATATAATTTTATAAACATTAAGTTATTATCTACTTCCAACAGAAACTAAGTGTCATATTGCCACTTAAGGTGCCCAGCAACTCGGCACTCCATGTGTCACTTGATTCCCCAGCAATATTTTTTTGAAGTTTTCACCCAAAAAAAAGAAAAGAAAGAAGTAATGTGGAACCATAAACAGTCGCATAACCACAAAAAATGAAGTCAGTACATTCAATCACCGTGCAAAGCCAAATTGCCCTCGTTTCACAAACATTGGGAAGTCCAGCGCACAGACCTCACTACTAGAAATGAGAATTGGAGACCATTAACATAGCTCGACCATTGGCAAGCTCGTGCAGTTGACAAGGTGACAACCATGACAATTTTTTATGAGATGACTGAAAATTTTTTGACATAAAAATTGAAAAGAAAAAAAGGAAAGAAAGAAAAAGCTAAAAAAAATCTAGACCTTGAAAAATATAGTCGAAAAGAGCAGCATCATGAGTGATGAAAGATTTATCAATAATGTTTGAAAGAACAGCATCATTGAGGACAAATGATTTAGTAATATAGTTTTATAGAGCAGCATCACTACGAATAGAAGTATCAAATAAACTGAAATCTAAGACCTCATATAGTGATACAAATCTAACCAACTTTCTCTAAGATTCAGAACTTACCATGTGAACCAACTTTAATCTAAACAAATACTACTTAATATTATATAAGTACGTTCTAGTTACGAGTGTCACAAAATTAATGCCTCCATTCAAGCAACCTATGATATTCACTTATTCACTGGAAGTTTAAACTTTAGCTGAAATTTTTAACTATTCGCTGCTTTCTAAAGAGCTTAGGTTTGCTTGGGCAGTGAGGAAACATGGATACCTACCGTTTAATAGTAATATCAGAGGCTTTTCATTTGCAAATTCACAAAACTATTACTTCCTATTCAATGTTAAGGAAAAGGAAAACAGTCTAAGAATGTGACTGGAACCCAAATAAAGAGTGCAAAACCTCACCACTAGATTGCCATAATATTTATAATCTTAAATTAGGTTTACCCGTACATGCTCGGATAAAGAGAAATAATTTAGAATAAATGGATAACTATACAACTAGACTGCTATGGCTCAATTATAAATCACCAGCAGGTGGGTTCCTACCAAAGTTTAACAATGACAAACCGCTAAGACGGGCCGTGTTACTATTGGTCCATCCAAAACATTGTAAATGTTGAAATCAGATTTACTTCAATCAGCTAAAGCTCGTTCAGTTCCGTAGTTTCGGCAAAGCATTGGAGATACATTTGAACTGCTGTTTCGTTCCATCAATTTCCAAAGGGTTTGCTTGAGTTTGCCGTTGTTGAAAGTCTGTGTATCCAACACCTAATATGAATGCCAACAAGTACACAGCAAAAATGTGCCTTAGAGATCTAATTAACCCTAAAAGCTCTTTTTAAGTATAACGGTATATATTCCTACCTTACACTGGATGGTGTGGAACACTCTTCCATCAGTGGCAAAAGAGGCTGCATTAAGTATTTGGAGGCCTTGTTCTTCAACAGCCAACAGGAGCTCCGACAAGTTTATCCCTTCTTTAATGGTGTTTGTTGTGACAACCACTGCTGAACCCACACTGATTACATTCACTAGAGGAAATGCGTCCATGTTAGAGAAGGATTCTACATTGCCTTCTTTGTTGTAGGAATAACAACATTGCTTCTCATTATTCATCTTCATCTTCATTTCATCTCTTTTCTTTCCAAGCTCATTAACTTTCTCCTGCAGATGACTTATATATTCTATGGCTTCTGACAACCGATCAGCGATTGAAGTATGGCCCTGGATAATAGTCCATTAAGTGTTTTGGTTAATCCAAAGATGGTGATTGTTCTATTCGACTGATCAGGGTAAACTTTAAGAAAGTCACTTCC
Source organism: Cupressus sempervirens (assembly GCA_028749045.1). NCBI lineage: Eukaryota > Viridiplantae > Streptophyta > Pinopsida > Cupressales > Cupressaceae > Cupressus > Cupressus sempervirens. The sequence continues at coordinate 674,076,875 of CM053793.1, read as the reverse complement.
AACAAAAGATATAAAATATTGGCGAATATTTCATTATTTTGAAAAAATAAAATTATTTATATTGGCGAAACTCTCAATTTTTTATTCTAAATATGATTAATTTTGGCCATTATTTTTTAATCATAATTTTTTTGTATAAAATATTGATGAATCTCAATAATAATAGGAAGTTCGTTAATCACCATGGAATATTACAAATCAAAATTGAACATTTCTTTACGTTGTGGAATGTTATGAGAATCTTTACATATACATTAAATCAATAGTGAATAATAAATATTGGTGATATATCCCTAAATTAACTAATAATTATGATAATTATTGGTCAGTTCAATTTAATTTCTACAATAATATATTATATTTAAGTTACTCGAATCTATTGAATATTGTGGCAAATATTTGAGTTTAAATTTTTCAATAAAAAAAATTATTGAGCGATTTTAAATATTCTAGAATTGAATTTTATAAAACTATGGCGATTTAGGTTGTATCAAATCTTAAATTATTAGCCAAAATACTAGTAAAAAAAAATATTCTAAAATTAGCCAATTTACAAATATTAGCCACTAAACTATACTCTACGACTAATGTTAAAATATAGATTGGTGATTTGTTAATTATGTGACCCTTTTAATATTTTAATGTACAATAATTAGAAATACATTTTTAGTTTCTTGACCGTTGTCATCCATAATGTAAGCATGTCATGTTCAGGGGAGAATAGGTAATCAGAGAGCCTTTTAATTCTTCCACATAGACATGACCTACATGCCCATTATATATCTAAGGTTTGTTTCAAGTAAATAGTGGTTATTATATTCTAAGATGAAGAAAGTGACTAAGATGTCAGTGAATGCTCTATTCATAGATCAAGTTTTAGGCATGATATAGTTATCTTTGTATGAAAAATTATTAGATATTATAATCTAATAGGAAGCACCATAAAAAGTCTGAAATTTAGTTCAATGATTTATAAATTTTGTGAGTTGAAAAACTATATTTCTATGGAGAATATGGTATTGTTCTATAATAGTAATTATATTTTAAATTAGATAAAGTTTCTTTAAACATATGTAATTTTTTCATATAATCAATGTATTACTTTGAAATATGCATAGGAACAATCTCTTTGTGTTAAGTGAAATAATCATTTATTTTGAAAGAGATTTCTTGGTCAATGACTTATTTTGTGGAATATATATTAGGCACAAGATGACTAGTGGCATGCACGGTGATTAGATTGTTCAACCTAGATCTAATGGTGATGATTTATTTCCAATCAATATGTTGCATGGGAGTGAAATCTCATTGTTGCTATTCAATCAAAGGAATCCTTAAAGATATCAACAATTAAAATATTTTTCCATAAAAAATAACAATAAATAACTCCTACAAAATGATGATAACAAGCTATATGTAAAATTATTTCATCCATATCATAAATTGTAGGGTGCATGCTTCACATCTACTCAAATGCAATCTAAAAAGATCTAGAGGAAAAAAAATAGAAATGATACATGAGAAATAAATGCCATAAAGAATATAACAATCAATCTCATACCACCATATAGACAATAGAAAAATCCTCTTATGAAATCCGTAGCCATGTAATATAATCACATTGTGGTAAAACCATATTGTAGAGAACTAAAATCATTGATAATATCTAAACTCCAATCATATATACTATTAACCTAATGAAAAAATGATATTTCATTTTATTTATAAAATTAGTAGCTCAATCATTTGTATCAACACTAAATAAGTATCATACATACAATTTGTTGATATTTGAGTCATCACAACTCAACTAATAAGCTATATACACTAAAAAATTACATACGTTGTAGACCCAAACACTAAAATTGCAAAATTGAAACTTATTATTATTATCAAATATTTTTTAAACAGAGTAAAAATAAAGTAAAACATGCAAACCACAAGCAACCCTATTCAATCTATTACTTGACTTAGAATCGGGTACATAATCATCTAAAAGATCTAAAATAAAGGAATAAAATGGCACCATGATTTGAGGTCTCACACCCTTAATTTTTACCTTATCTACATTACCTCAATTTTTAATACAAAAGCATCCTAATTGTTCATTTGAAAAATTAAAATATTCTTTTGCTGGAGGCTTAGTAACTATGTCTACCAATTGATCTTTAGATTTACAATAATATAGGTTGATTTATCCATTTTTAACAATATTTTTATTTAAATGATACTGGGTTATCTTTTCCCATTGATCTTTCATTATGGATGCATATTCATATATGTAGCTTAGAATTGAGTTTTATATGCCTTTATTTACACAATTTTCTAATTTATGTTCATATAAAGGAGGATGAGATGTTGTTACAAGGTACAAACATGGTGGAGGATTGTGGTTGACTATTTTATGTTGATAAGTTGGACACTTTGAGATTTAGGTGCTCAGTTCATATATGTGGTCATAGTGTAGTATATTTTTGCATTACATGATTGGATATAGAGATGCATCATTGTTGTTCATTGGTTGGGATTTCTGATGTAGTTATGATAGTATATATCTTCTTGGTTGAGGATTATGGCTTTTTTTTCTTTCTTCTTTTGAGGAACTCTATTAAAATAAATTATTCAATTGTATATTGTCATTGATGTTACAAAAATGTCACACTCTAACCGAGCATAGCTCTATCTTTAACCAAGCTCAGTGATGCACCAAAGGAGATTCTAGTGTTAGTCAAGCTAAATTCAGAAGGAACCAAGATTAGTTGGTCATCAAAGAAATTTTGTGTAAACACAGTTAGATCGGTCAATGAAGGTTGTTAGTATTAATCGCATCAAGTTAGATACCAAAGAAATTTAGTATTAATCAAGTGACTCATTTTAGTGTTAGTTGATTGTTAGTAGAATACTTTTTTTAATTAAATGTTTAATACAAGTTAGCTAAGTGGATGTTAATTTCTTGTTTGAAAGGAGATTCAAGCCAACTTGACATTAGGTTTCATATATATGAAAGGTCAATTATTGGGTTGAATGGAGGAATATCAAGTATGAGAAATATGTGAAATAAGAAGGATATCCAATTGAAGACAAAACATCCAAGGAGCTACAAAGAATATTGTTGCCAGGAAGGATCAAGAGGATAAACTCAAATAATGATCTAGATCTGGAAAGTTAGTTGCTTCATCAATCAAGTCAATCATTGTTACTCTCTAACAATTGTAGCAATGGAGAAAAATCTTAACAAAGTTGACTTAATAGTTATTTTTTAAATCCTCTAACAAGGTGGCATTTCTTGTTTGAAGTGTCTAAAGACCTCTAACAAGGCCACTTCTAATAGGGTGATTCAAATCCTCTAATAAGGTCACACTTAATTGTGTGTTTTGTAACCTTCAAAACAGTTCGCTCCTAACATGACTGAATTTAGAAGAGTGAAAATTGTAACTAGTTGGATTGGTGGTTTTTCCCAAATTGGATTTCCATGTTAATTCCTAGTGTCTCATGCATTCATGTTAGTTTCTTTTTGGTTTAAATAGTTATGCAACTATATTATTTAAGCTTAATACATATTAATATCTTTAGGTTTCTATGTTAACTAAATTATAGTGAATATTCAGACCTAACCTAGTGGTGCAAGTATTTGGTATAAGGACTAAAAGTTTGTGTTGACATCTAAGGGACTTGGATTTGTTTTTCCAGTGATTGATTCACCCCTCCCCTCTCAGGTACTTCTCTTACATTTCTAAAAATTGGTATCAGAGCATTCTTTCTTGTAGGAAAATATTTTAAGGCCTAAACTAAAGATTAGGATGTCTTACAAAAGGGAGATTCCTAAAATTAATAGGGAAAACTTCTCACTATGGCAAGAGTCGATGAAGCTTCATATATCAAGCATCAGTGATGATGGTGTATTTTATTTGGAGAAAAAATATATAGAAGCACCCAAGCCTATGTCTTTGGGGCAAATCGAAGAAGCAAATGAGAACAACATTATGATGATTGATATTGCATCTTCTTTCAACTATTTTAAATTTGAGGAAGTCAAGGATTGTCCTCTTGTATTTGACATGTGGCCAAAACTAAAGAAAGTCTTTGGAGTTGAAAAAAATATGCAAGAGATAAGGTAGAAAGCTTAAGAGGAAATTTTGGTTGATTGAAACTGAAAGAAGCTGAAAACATCACCTACTATAGCTAAAGGGTCAAAGGAAGTGTTAGTACAATTAGAGCCTTGAGCAGAAAAATTGATGATCAAACAATAATCAGCAGGAACTATGAACTCTTCTTCCTATTTATGCAATCAGGCTTTCAATTATTTAATAAATGAGATGCAATAATAAAAATGATGTAACCCTAGATACTCTTGTGGGAAGATTGACTTCTTTTGAGTTGGAAAATTTTGATAATTATGATCCTTCTAACAATCTTGAATATGCATTCAAAGCTAAACTAAACCTTGGTAGAAAAGGAGGGAACTAAAAAGGAAAACAAGTTGACAATGAATATGAAGATGATTTAGATGAGGACCTAATAGTTATTGAGATTATCCTATAATAAAGGGCAGCAAAGGGAAAAGGAAAATTAGAGGAAATAATTATTAAGGTTATCCTAGAGAAAAGAGTAGCAAAGGGAAAAGGAAAATTAGAGGAAAGGTTGCATTAATTTGTTTCTCATGTGATGAAGTTGGACATATTACAAATTGTTAGCCTTAATTTGAGCTTCCATATTTTAAACTTTCTCTGGTTTCTTTGAAGTCCAAAGTCATACATTGAAGAAACCATCTTTGGTCTCATAGCTTATGAATATCACCAATCCTTGCATATAGAGATTAATCTTGTGATGTCTATTGCACCTCTCATGTCTTGAACCTCTTTGAACCTCTTTAAACTTTTGTTTGAAGTAGTTCAAAGTAGTTCAACCAAAGGTTTTGATACTAACCAATTTTTTCAGGTGGCACCCACTAGGCATAACAAAGATGTTTGATTGAACCCCTTTGAACCTCTTCAAACCTTGGTTTGAAGCAATTCAAAGTAGTTCAATTGCTAAATATTTTTGAGGAAGCATTAATGATTCTCCAAGGATGGTTGGCTCCCAAGGAACTAATTGAGATGTCAAGAGTAATGATTAGGGATGGTGTTAGATTTAATTTTTATGTGAGATATGAGATCAACTGTCATCATGATTAAAAAATGGAAATATTTCATCTGAGGGTTGGAATATTTGTCAAAAAAATTGTAATTGTTGTGAGGAAACTCAAAAAGGATGATCATTAAATGAAGTTTTCTTATCACAGTTTCGAGCATTCAAATCAAGTCGCAATGAAATCACCATGAATACCTCATAATGTAGTGGTACCTTCACTAGTACATCTCCTTTGCTTTTAAAGTATGAATTTATTGTTTGATTATTTTATCATGTGAAAGTTTGAATTGAAGGATGAGCATCCATAAGCAAAGGAAAAGGGTTTAGTTTTCTCTGAAAAAATGAAAAGTGATAACACAAGAAATCCCTTGGTCTTTCCTTTGTGTGTGTGTGTTTTGAAGAATAAGGCAGTGTTGCGTTTTTATTTCCCTTGCTTAAAACAAAGTCTATTCTACATTTTTTCAAGAAAATTTCTAGTTTGGAGTGTAGGAGGTCTATCATTTATGATACTAATTTGGAGTGTGTTAAGTTTGAGAAATTGCAAGGAAATTTTCTTGAACAAACAGACAAAGTTAACAGTTGTCTAGAGATTTTAATAGGTGGCTTGATTGAAGTTGCAGTTTCCCCCCCTGCCCTTTTGAGCCCTGAGTTACTCCAATTATGTATTGATCACTATGATGTGAGGACTAAGAGAATTTTGAACAAAGATGGAGAACCAATGTTATCCATCTCTACTGAGACTATTTCATTAGTCTTGCATTTATCTGAGTGTACTTTTCCTACTTTTAGCCCTACCCAATCTTTAGTTGAGTATCAAGAAAGCCCAAACAAATACTATAACATATTGGCTAGGAAGTGGACAAATTTTTTTTATAAAGGTAGTTCAAGACTCCCCAAAATAATCACCAAGGATAATACAAGACCCCATATCCACAACCTCATAATCTTATTCCATCGGGTTAAGGGTTCTTCATATGTTTTTTTCTTTGAAGAGTGGATGTACCATTATGAAAAAATCATTCTAAAGGGAGACTAGCTATTGGATTGGACATAATTGATAGCTAGCTCAATGAGAAATCAGCTAAGACATACTAAGGTGTCTAGAGAAGATTTTTGCATGTCTTCCTATTTAACCTATTGCATTGCCTATGTCAGCAATATTACTTTAGTACCTAATGAAACTTGGAGTGAAGATGTAATTGTCTATCAGTATTGTCCTTTAATCCAAAGGGATAGAGTGTTGGAGGATTTTAGGAAAACACATGATGTGCTAATAGAAATTGTGCACTTGAACCTCAAAAAGGCACCCATGTTTAGATTATCCCTAGAGGCCCAAAAGCTAGTTCAGATTTATGGGAGCTATTTCGTCCAATTTCCTAAATTCACATACTTAAGAATATAAGGATTTGAAGAACCAGTAAAATTGCCTCGTTATGCTCTAGATTATTTCATCATAGCTAAAATTTGTAAACAATTATTTTCAGTAATTAAAGATAATCTACCTCAAGAAAATTGGGAGTATATTTTCCCTACTAAGCTTGGTCACTTAACTTGTAGCAACACGATTAATGCCTCAGTTGTTGGAAGAAACCTAATAGGTTTTAATCTTGGATCCTATCAAGGAAGGAGAAATTTTGAGACCAAATGTTTCGTGGCTAAAGTACTTGGTCTGAAGGATCAATCACCCATGGTTCCACATTTAGAAGATTTATGGAAAGATTGTAATGATGAAGAAGAAGTGATAAAGAAATTTCATTGAAGACTAACACTCCCACAAATAAAAATTTTCAAATTGAAGTTTCAATTGGAAGGAGTAGTTGAGGATGGTTTGGATATTGTTTAATTGGGATGGGAAGAAGTGAGCAAGCTAAAACAATTAGAGGTAGATTGGAACCAAGGGGAAGAAGATGATATAAATTTGAGAACTAGATCTATTCTTACTCACATAGATAATTGGTTGAGAAGGAGAAACATGAAGGTTGTCGATGAAAAATAGATTGGAAAATATCCAAAGAAAATTTCTTTCTCTGAAACATTAACCTTTGGCATATCAATTTCATCTCATGTTGTAGGTAGTACTTCAACTCCCACTAAGCATAAAAGAACACCATCCCCTAAACAAAGCATGACCCATAGAACTAGATGAAATAATATGTCTAAGGCACTCATGTAATAGGAGATTCAAAAAGAGAAAATGATAGCTCAAGGACAAGGCCTAGGATAAGAACTCAACTTCTTAGATACCCAAGATGGTGATGTGCAGTTAGTAGAAGCTCCTAGGTTGGATCAGCCTAAGTTCATGACTCCTCCCAAGGGAAGTTATGGGATGACTACTACTCCTACTATTCCATCCTCACTATCTAATTATTTCAGCAAGAAGTGAACCTTGCAGCCTGTGTCTACACCTATTAAAGATAGTGTCACTGATTACATGGCTTGTGGTTCTAAGAGTAAAAAGATGAAGAGTGTTGTGTGTCTGATCAAAGATCCAGTGACTGGAAGGGTAACAATGGAAGTGGCCACCTACAAATAGAAATAGGAATCTAGAGAAATTTATTCTTAAGGCTTTAAGGTCACCATTGTAGAATTTGGGGCTATTACCAGAGACACTAGTAATCATTTCTTCAAATTCTCTGTAGACCATATGCTAACTCAATCAAAAAGGGACAACAAGGAGAAGAAATAATTAAAGGCATTGGTAATCACCATGGCAGCTGATATAGATTTGCTAATGAATTTAAGAACCCTTTCATTGGTCTAGACCCCACAGTCTTTTGATCCCAATTCCTCTGAGAGCCAACAATTGGTTAAATAGACATAAAGGGTTAAACTACTCTTACATGTAGTATAACAATGGGTGGCATTCATTGTAAAGAAAGGCAGTAAATTCATTTTATATTTTAGCACCACATTCACTAAAGGAGAAGTGTTGTTGGGTGGAATTCAAACCCTTGTGCTAGTTTGGAAAGTAGACCAAAATTGCTACCAAGCCATTGTATTCTAGGTTCATGAAGTTGAGAAATATGAGGTATTGGAGTTTCTAAATGAAAATCCCATGAAAATTGTGGATTCATGCATGCTTTTCCTTAAGAGCAATATGGGATGGAAAGAGTCAATTTACAAAGGAGCCATTGAAGAAATGTGATCAGTGGAAACTAAAATCGAGGGAATGCACAAAGAACTCCTAAAGGACATGAAGATGTCAATCCTACTAGAATCTTGCAATTTGGAGATGGTAAAATGGACTCTAAGGTCTTGATCAAGAACTTCAATGATGGTATGACAGCAATCAAAGAAAAAAACATGCCTACCCCCAAAGACTTCACTACCATGGAAAACATCAAATCAATGTTATATCTAAACAAGAATCTCATGGCAAGACAAAGCTGAAGAATTAAAGAACTAAAATGATAAAAAGGATGCTTGCAGATCAATGTTACTCAGTCTGAAGAATCCTCACTCCCATTCAATGCAAGAGTTCACAAACACATTCAAGAGCTAGAAACTAGTGAACCAAACTATGGAAGATGGAGGGAATGTTGGGAATGGCATGTAGTTAGGAGCAATTATTTTCAGTTTTTTTTCTAAGCTACTTTTAAAACTATTTCTTGTAGGTCACAAATGTTTCCCACCGAAAGGCTATGTTATAATGTAGGCCATTTTGGATTTGTAATGAACTATAAATGTTGGAGCATTTATCTAGTTAGGGGTTAGATTTTTAGTATCCAAAATATACTTTGATAAAGTTAGTACTATTTTAAGTTAAATATCTAGAAGTAGTGACATATAGATAGTCATATATTTAGAAATGTTTTCTTAAATGACTCGGTGGTAAAGAAGTAGTTTTGAATATATATCTATCATATTTTGCCATGCTATAAACCTTGGTGTTTTAATTGGTTCAATTATGGTTACTCTATCAGTTGTGATGATTAGTTCTATGTGATATCTACTACTATTTCTTTGTTGTTCATTTTCATTTATCTTATTCCAAATTAATCTAAATTATTATAAAGTTCAAATTCCTTGGTTAAATATTGCTTGTTCATGGAAAGACTATGAGCTTTTAATTCATTAAATTTTTGAGTATGTAAATTCTTACCTGAGTACCGAAGAGTACATGAGCTTTCCATATACAGTTTCTGGCAAAAGTGTGCATTTAGTTAATCTTGATCTTTCAGGTTTATTGATAAATATTTTATAAAAGAGGGAAATGAATAACACAATGTTTACCCAACTTTCATGAATCTCATTGGATTTTCCAAGCCTTGGACATAGATTAAATTGTTGTTTTAGTAGGAAAAGACAATTTGTTCACTAATTAATTCTTGGTGACTCTACTAGGGATAGTCCTTAGAGAAAGAGGACTAAGCCCTTCAAAATAGTAATTAATTACAATGGTCCTACCACATGATAATTTTTTTCCTATTTTTCAGCCTAACCTCATATTTGAAGACACATAGGAAGATATAATTTCTTATTTAACCTTGACTACCTAGACATTACACTAGAATAACCAGGGATTCCAACAAGTGTGTAATGTGCTTTAAGGAGAAGAAGAGCATGCTGAGCTTTTGAGAGGTCTGCCAGAAGTTCAAGAAGAAGCAGTCATAAATAGACTCGCCCAAGCCCCTACAAGACCCTTAGTAGAGAGATAAGAAATGAATCTAGCTAAAAGGAGGTAAACAAGAAGAGAAAGAGAAAAATGCATTTTAGATGAGAATTTTGAGCCTTTAAAGAACTTGAGTATCCTACCCGATTTTAATGACCCAAAGAAGAAGAAAACTAAATCTTTTAGTAGACCGAGTCCTCCCAAGTGTTCTCCTCTCTCACCTTTGGTACAATCTTTACTTCCATTGAAAGCTTTGGTCCCTTCTCATTTCAACATCCAACCTTTGCAATTCATACTACCAAACATGGTTGTCAACCAACCATGGGGGCATAATATAGGCCCATTGAATCTAGGAGTCAATCCTACCGCATTGCCCAAGGGTGCAACCAATTTTTTTTCCAAGTTTAGTGGAGATGGAAAATTTTCTATAGAAAATCACTTGAGTGTTTTTTATATAGCCTATGGAGTTAATTAAGTGTTCCTAACCAAGAAATCACTGTCAGGTTGTTTATTCAAATGCTAACTGATATTGTTGTTGATTGGTTCAACCATCTACCCCAACATTCCATAACTAGTTGGAATGACATGAAAACAACATTTGAAACTAGATTCAAAACCCATGAAAATGTGTGTTCCTTTTTACTTTAGCTAAGTCAATTGAAGAAGGAAATGCATGAACCTATGAGGGAGTTCATAGTGAAATTCAATACATTGATCCAAAGAATCCCTGCTGCCTCTAGACCTAACAAAGAAAATCAAAAAATATTCTTTGTAAATGTAGTTCCCCTTGATGTGAGTTTTCATCTCATTAAAGATGTAGTTGTTGACATAGTTGCCACTCAAAGATTGGCTATCCAATTAGAAGATGCATTTATTACCATTAGTAAATGGAGAAGTGATGTTCAATCCTCTAAGCCTATTGCTACCTCTTCTCCCATAGACCCTTTCATGTAGAGGTTAATGAATGACATAGCTATGTTAAAAAGATAATGAAATAGACCTAATGGTCCTTAGCAATCCCCCTATCAAGATATTAATGAGTATCAGTAGCACCAAGGTCATACAAAACCCCATTTCTAATAGCTCCTTAGCCACAGTTGCAAATTAAAGTACTTAAAGAGACTACGTGCTCCTTCCTTTTGACTACAAATCATGATGGGAAAAATTGCACGGATTAGTTAATATGTGTTCAATTGGGAAAGGATGCTCTTAGCACTAAATCATCAGTTGAAAATGAAAAGGGGAAAACTGAGAATACAAGCACTTATTTTCTTGAGTACATGACTCTGACATAGAAAAGAGAGGTAATGCTTTTGTGATGCTCCAAGATCCTACTTGCACTATCATGACTAGGAATCCAAGAAATAAAAAATTCATATGCTGGAACTAACATAACTACCTTAGCTTCTAAAGGAAAAGAACATATGCACAATGATCTAACAAAGAATGTAGATTTCAAAATATTATCTAGAATAGAATTGATGGCATGGTACATCTACTTTTGACATTGAAGAATTTTGTAAATCCTCTTCCATATCCATCTCTTTGGTGGAATATTTAATAATGAACCCTAGGGATTTGGATAATTTAGTCCAATATGTGAAGGGAGGACTTGTCACTAATACCCAATTTACTAACAATGTGATTGAAAATCAAATACCTTTGGAGAAACCAATTTTTGTGTTTGGAAAAGTTATAGGGAAGGTTTCTAACATAGAACCAGTTGTTAATGTTGTTGGAGGAAAAGTAGAAGAGAGAAAAACTAATCCCTTCTATGTGTCTTTGTTGCTAAATGGACAAAAACTCAACAATTGTATTATAGATTTGAGAGCTTTTGACAATATTATGCTAGCTACTATTACTAAAGCTCTTCGTTTGGATCTCACTAAAAGCTTTAGGCATTGCTATTCAATGGATGGAAAGCAAGTTCCCCTCATTATCCAAGTAAAAGATGTACTAGCGGTCCTTTATGCTTGCCTAGATAAGAGATTGAAACTAACCATTTTAGTGGCTGATATCCCAGCTAGTTATGGAATGTTATTTAGTGGAACATTCTGCAAAGACATGGGAGGAGAGATCAAGATGGACTGGTCTAAAGCTTCTATTCTAGTAAGGAAGAAGAAGATAAATCTATAACTAGAGCCAAAGAATAAATACATTGTGGTGCCTTTGAACAATCTTAAAGCCCATATATTATATGAAGAATGCCAGTTTGAAAACTATGTCATTTTCCCTAATGATAGACTCGAAGAAGATAAAGGGGAAGACTATAAGGATACCTTGTGGAATTTGGAATTTGATGGCAGCTCATTCAATTTAGGATCAGGGGCAAGAGTAGTTTTGATCTCTCCCTTGGGAGGAGTGTTTCCCTTTTCTTTTAAGTTCAATTTTCACAAGACAAATAACACTGTGGAATATGAAGCCCTGCTCCTAGAATTGTAAGAAGCCGATACAAGAGGGATAAATCAATTGAAGGTGAAAGGTGATGTTGACCTCATCATAAAATAGGTAAGGAATCAATTTTATATGAAGAATGATAGATTGAGAGATTATTGGAACCTAGTTTGGGATGAGATTGAATTGTTTGATGCTTTTTCCATAGAGTTTATACCTCACTCCCAGAATTCTAAAGCTGATTACTTAGTTGTCTTTGCTTTTTTATTATTGCTACATCTAGACTTTAAGAGTGATACATATAGGATTGAAATGATCTACGAACTTAGGGTCCTAGATAGTGTGCACCATTGGCAAGATTTTGATAATGATTCAAAATTAAAGGATTTTCTTGGATGTATTGGGAATTTTGCAAAAAAAATATTTGAAAGGTTAGAAAAGGATGGTAAATTAATTAGTGAAGATTTAGTGTAATTAGGAGACATTATTCAGTTAAAAGAAAATAAAATCCCAAAGGGGTTAGTTTCTTTAGAGCATTCATTTGGAAGAAAAGATGACAACACCATCTTGAAGGAAAATGATCATAATAAGAACTTGAAAGAACATGACAAGATAAAAATTGGGGATGAGGAAAATCCTAAATGGTTCTCTATCAGTTAAACCTGATTAGAAAGAGAGAAAGATGCCCTACTGAAACTGCTTGTCAAATACAAAGATGCATTTTCCTAAGAATATGAAGATTTGAAGAATTTTAGAAATGGAGAGTTTAGGCATCACATACCCCTAAATCCTGAGGCAACCACTTTTAGGCAAAAACTCAGAAATTATAATCCCAAGGTATTTGAAGTAATTTTTAAAGAAGTAGAGAAAATGTTAAAAGCCTGTATAATATATCCAATTCATCACTCAACCTGGATAGTGAACATTGTTCCTATGAGAAAGAAAATTGGTGAAATAGGAATTTCTGTGGACTTCAAGAATTTAAACTAGGGTAGTCTCAAGGACAATTATGCACTCCCAACTAGCGATTATGTTCTGCAAATAGTTGCTAGGTCTAAAGTTATGTCAATGAATTATGGGTACTTAGGTTATAACCAAATTAGTGTTGCACTTGTAGATCAACATAAAATAGCCTTTACAACTCACTAGGGTACCTATGCTTATAATTGAATGTCGTTTGGTTTGATTAATGTGAGGGTGACATTTCAAAGGGCAATGAATTATTCATTTAGAAACTTAAGGGATAAAATGATTGTAATATATCTAGATGATTTGATGATATTTTTGAAAGGGAGGAAAAATCATGTAAAAGATCTTGAGGCAATGCTAGGTCAATGCAGAAAACATGGCATATCTCTCAATCCTAAAAAGTATGTATTCTTTGTAGAAGAAGGCAAATTGATCAGACATATTGTTTCAAAAAGAGGTAAAAGAATTGACCCAGACAGGATGAAGGTGATATAATAGCTATCTTTGCCCACCAATAGAAGTGATTTAAAGTCCTTCTTTGCCCAGATAAACTTCTTAAGAAGTTTTGTTCCTAAGTTTTCTAAAAAAGTAATACATGTGCTAAACATGATGAGTGAGAAACATCCTTTTAGATGGCAAGAAGAAGGTAAAAAAGATTTTGAAGATATTAAAATAACCATTTCAAATGTTCCCATGTTGGTAAGCCCAGATTTCAAAATAACTATCATTTACTATTATGCTTTAGAACACACTCTATCTAGTATTTTAACCTAGAAGGATGATTAGGATAATGAGACCCCAGTTGCTTTTATGAGTGTTCCTTTGAAGAAACATGAATTAAACTATACCCAAATGGGGGAGCATGCATTTCTAGTGGTGAAGGCAGTGAAATTGTTCAGGTACTATATATCTTGCACTCCCATTCTACTATCTTCGTACCTAAAATGATGCTAAAGAGCATACTAACTCAGCAGGAGGTCGGATAAACAAGAGAGTGGTGTGGATAGCTAGGATTGAAGAATATGACTTAACTGTTAAACCTACTACTTTGGTAATGGGTTAGGGTTTGTGTAAGTTGATAACTGAAAATAAAGGATCATCATCAAAAAACACTAAGGTTACACCTTTTTATTTTTTGATAAGATCAACTGATCCCTAGTTTTCTCATGTTGTATATTTCCTGAAATATGGTGAATTTCCCACAAACTTGAGTTATAGAGAAAAATGTAACCTCATGTTGAAAGCAGAAAAATATGTAATCTCTCAGGGCATTTGTATAAAAGAGGTATATATGGCACCTTTTTGAGATGCGTAGACAATGAGCAATAGAAAAAAATGTTGAAGTTGTATCATTTAGATGTTTGTGGTGGACACTTTTCCTCTACTATGACTACTTTCAAAATCCTTAGAAATTGCTTCTACTAGCTTGCTATGTTTAAAGATTCTTATACTTTTGTAAAAGATTGTGAGAAGTACAAACTTTTCATAGGCTATCCTCAACTAGTAACTTTTCCCTTACGACCTATAGTAATAGAAGAACCCTTCCATTAGTGAGGTCTAGATTTTATAAGTCCTTTGAATCCTCCATCTAGTGCTAGCCATATGCATATATTGATAACCACAGATTATTTTACCAAATGGGTGGTAGCCATACTGACTAAGAAAGCTAATTCACAAGTGGTATGTGAGTTCTTGATGGAATACAAATTTTTCAAGTATGGGGTTCCTCAAAAGATAGTGGTTGATACTGCAACCTACTTTTCATCTAAGGAAATTTCTATGTTCTTCTATGATCATGGCATATCCCTAGCTCATTCCTAAGATTATTTCCCTTAGGGAAATGGACAGGCAGAATCTACTAACAAAAATTTGGTTTCCATAAATGAAGAAGCAAGTAATGATAATGCTGGAAATTAGCATTAAAAACTATATAAAGCATTATGGGCTGACCAAATTACTCCCAAAAGAGATATTAGCATGGCCCCTTTTGAATTGGTATATGAAGTAGGCACCCAATTACCCCTGCCTCTGGAATTATCTACCACAAGGTTGTAGTCTGTAATTGAAGATTTTTTCTTTTGAGACTCTTCAAAGAAAAGGGTGATGTATTTGAATAAACTAGAAGAAGAAAGAGACAAACTTGTGGACCACATTACTGAGCATCAAATGAGGGTAAAGCAAATTTTTGATATGAGGGTTAGGTCCCACAACTTTCTGAAAGGAGATTATGTCCTCTAATGGATGAAAGGAAAGTGCCCACAGGAATGCACATAAAGTTTGATTCTCTATGGAAGGGGTCATTTGTTATCACAAAAGTTGTTGGTTTGAATGCTTTCTGCTTGAGTTATCCATATGGCATTGGTCTACCCTTCACTTACAATGGGTCGAACCTATAATTATTGAGAATGTAACACCTTAAAGAGATCCTAATCATATATATATACCTCCTTCTTGTCTTTTTGTTTTTGATAAGGTAAACAGGTTTTAAGGGGTCCTGAAACCCATAAGTTTAACAACAAGAAAGGCTGAAAATAAGCGAAAAAACACCCAGCCAAAACATAAGCCTTACGGCTGAAAATAAGCCCAAAGGCCCAGCCCGAAACAACTGCCCACTAAAAAGGCCAGAGAACCAACCAGAAAAAAAGAGACCAGACAAAAAGCCAAAGCCAGGAGAAACAAAAACCAAAGGACAGAGACCCAACCTAGCAGACTACTTCTCCATCTCGATCATGGTCTGGGCAGCTTTGGCGCACTCTTGTTGCTCTACTGCCTTATGATCTTGGGCGTTCGTCAAATCCTGCTCCATAGTGCTGTCCTTGGCTTTATCCACATCCAGCCTATCTTTGTCTCTGTTCTGTTTATCATCTTCCTCCATCTGGTTCCTGTCTTTGATATTTTCCAAGAGAGAGAGGATGTTGTCATTGATCGAAGCGAGGAGGGAGATCATTTCACTTGCCAAGTTGTGATTGTAGTTCTCAATATTTTTTACTCTCCTCTCCATGAGAGTCTCCCAACTGTTCTGGTCGCCTTGGCTTTCTGCACTTGTCTTGCTCTTGATTTTTTCCATTTGGGAAACCCTATCTCTGACATCCTCAAGCTCATGGAAAAGCCATTTAATTGATCTGAAGTTGTCGATCATGCTATTGCGGGCATTATTCAATAAATTCATGCCCGTTTCTCTTGCATTATCATAAATAGCCACCATAGCTGGGTCAATTAGCTCATTGAGTCTAGGCTTCTCGAGGTCTTCCACCAGGAGTTGGGGGTTCATCGCCTCTCTGTAGATTCCCATAGTGGCCATTCTATAGATTCCCATAGATTTTCTTTTTGTTTTGTTTCTACTTGTCTTTCCATTGTTTCCTATTTTTGGTGTGTCCTTAGGTTAGTTCTATTCCAGCATTCTATGTTCTCTGTGTATACAGTCCCCAGTAAGAGCCCCTGTTAGCCTTAATTTGAAACACTATATTTTAAGCTTTCTCTAATTTCTTTGAAATCTAAAGTCATACATTGAACAAACCATCCTTAGCCTTGTATCTTAAAAATATCACCAATCCTTGCATATAGAGATTTTTTTTGCACCTGTTGTGTTTTGAACCTCTTTGAACCTCTTTGAACTTCAGTTTGAAGTAGTTCAAAATAGTTCAACTAAAGGTTTTGATACTAACTATTTTCTGTAGGTAGGACCCACTGAGCATAATGAAGATGTTTGATCAAACTCATTTAAACCTCTTTGAACCTCAGTTCAAATTAGTTCAATTGCTAAAGATTTTTGAGCAAGCATTAGTGATTCTCCAAGGATGACTAGTTCTCAAGGAACTAATTGAGATGTTAGGAGTAATGATTGGGGATCGTGTCAGATTTAATTTTTGTTTGAGACATGAGATCGACTATCATCATGATTAAAAATAGAAAATCTTTCATGTGGGGGTTGGATTATTTGTCAAAAAATTGTAATTATTACAAGGACACCTGTAAAGGATGATCATTAAATAAAGGTGTGTTATCACAATTTCAAGCATTTAAATCAAGCCACAATGAAATTGTCATAAATACCTCATAATAGGGTGGTACTTTATCCAGTACACCTCCTTTCCATTTAAAGTATGAGTTTCTTGTTTCATTGTTTTATAATGCAAAAGTGAGAATTGAAGGAGGACCATAGGCAAAGGAAGAAGGTTTGGTTTTCTCTCAGCAAATCACAAGTGAGAACACAAGCAACCTCTTATTCTTTCCTTTATGTGTGTGTGTGTGTGTATGTTTTGAAGAACAAGGAAGTGTTTGATTTTTATTTCCCTTTATTAAAATGAAGTCTATTCTACATTTTTTCGGAACATTTCTTGTTTGGAGTGTAGGAGGCTTGTCATTTCTGATACTAATTGGAGGATGTCAAGGTTGAGAAATTGCAAGGAAATTTTCTTGAAAAAGCTGACAAATTTAATTGTTGTCTAGAGATTTTAACAAGTGGTTTGATTGAAGTTGTGGCTTTTCCCCCTACCATTTTGAGCCCTAAGTTACTCCATTTATGTATTGACCACTATGATGTGAGAACTAAGAGCATTTTGAAAAAACATGGAGAACTAGTGTTATCTATCTCTAGGGAGACTATTCCATTAGTGTTGCATTTGTCTGAGTGTACTTTTGCTACTTTTAGCCCTACCCAATTTTTAGTTGAGTATCAGGAAAGCTCAGACAAATACCATAACATATTGGCTAGGAAGTGGATAGAAACAAATTATAAAGGCAGCTCAAGACTCTCCAAAATAATCACCAAGGATAATATGAAACCCCATATCAATGACCTCATGGTCTTATTGCACTAGATTAAGGGTTCATTAGATGTTTTTCTCTTTGAAGAGTGGATGTACTATTATGTAAAAATCATTATAAAGGGAGAATATCTATTGGATTGGGTAAAATTGATAGCAAACTCATTGAAAAATTAGCTAAAACATGCTAAGGTTTCTAGAGAAGATTTCTACACATCTTCCTATTTGACCTATTGCATTGCTTGTGCCAGTAATATTACTTCCGTCTCTCATGAAACATGGAGTGAAGATGTAACTCTCTATTAGTATTGTCCTTTTCTCTAAAGGGATAGAGTGTTGGAGGATTTTAAGAAAACACATGATATTCTCATAGAAAGTATGCACTTGAACCTCAAAAAGGAACCCATGCTTAGATTATCTATAGAGGCCAAAAAGCTAGTTCAGATTTATGGGAACTATTTTATTCAATTTCCTAAATTCACATACTTAACAATAGGAAGATTTGAAGAAGAACCAGTAAAATTGCCTCATTATGCTCTAGATTGTTTCATAGTACCTAAAATTTTTAGACAATCTTTTTAGTAATTAAAGATAATCTACTTTAGGAAAATTGGGAGTCTATTTTCCTTGTTAATCTTGGTCACTTAACTTGCAACAACATGATTAATGCCTTATTCGTTGGAAGCAACTTGCTTAGTTTTAACCTTGGATCCTACCAAGGATGGAGAAATTTTGACAGCAAAATTTTTGCAGCTAAATTACTTGGTTTGAAGGGTCAATCACCCATGGTTCCACATTTAGAAGATTTATGGCAAGATTGTAATGATGAAGAAGAAGTGATAAGGAAAGACCATTCGAGACTAACACTCCTACAAATAAATTTTCTCAAATCAAAGTTTAAGTTGGAAGGGGTAGTTGAGGATGGTTCAGACATTATTGAACTGGGATGGAAAGAAGCAAGCAAGCTAAAATAATTAGAGGTAGACTATAACCAAGGGAAAGAAGATGATATAAATTTGAGAACCAGATCTATCCTTACTATAGAGACAATTGGTTGAGAAGGAGAAACATGAAGGCTATCAATGAAAAATAGATTGCAAAATCTCCAAAGAAAGTTTCTTTCTCTGAAACATTGACCTTTAACATATCAATTTTGTCTCATGTTGTAGGTAGTACTTTGGCTCCCACTAAGTAGAAAAGAACACCATTCCCTAAACAAATCCTGACACCTAGAACTAGATCAAAGACTAAATTTGAGGCACTCATTCAGTAGGAGATTTTAAAAGAGAAAATGATGTCTTAGGTACAAGACCTAGGAGAAGAACTTAGCTTCTTAGATACCCAAGATTGTGATGTGCAGTTAGTAGAAGCTCCTAAGTTGGATCAACCTAAGTTCATGACTCCTCCTAGGGGAAGTTAGGGGATGACTGCTACTCCTACTATTCCATCATGGCTATCTAATGCTGTCAGCAAGAAGAAAACCTTGCAACCTATGTCTACACCTATTAAAGATATTGTCACCAAGTATGTAGCTCATGGTTCTAAGAGTAAAAAGATGAAGAGTGATGCACATCTGATAAAAAATCCATTGACCAGAAGGGTAATGATGGAAGTGGCTACATAAAAATAGAAAGAGGAATCTAGAGAAGTTGATGCTGAAGGCTTTAAGGTCATCACTATAGAATTTGGGGGCTATTACCAGAGACACTAGTAATCATTTCTTCAAATTCTCTATAGACCATATGCTAACTCAATAAAAAAGGGATAGAAAGGAGAAGAAATAATTAAAGGCACTGGTAATCACCATGGAAAATTATTTAGATTTGTTGATGAACTTAGGCGCCCTTCCATTGGTCTAGACCCCACATTCTTTTGATCTAAATTCCTCTGATAGCCAATAGTTAGTTAAACAGATGCAAAGGGGTAGATTGCTCTCAAACACAGTATAAGAATGGGTGGCATCCATTGTAGAGGAAGCTAGTAAATTTATTTTAGATTTTACTAACACATTCACTGAAGGAGAAGTGTTTTTGGGTGAAATTTAAACCCTCATGCTAGGTTGGGAAGCTGACCAAAATCACTGCCAACCCATTGTATTCTAGGTTCATGAAGTTGAGAAATATAGGGTATTGGAGTTTCTAAATGAAAATCCTATGAAAACTATTGATTCATTCATGCTTTTCATTCTTAAGAGCAATATGGGATGGAAGGACTCAACTTACAAAGCAGCCATTGAAGAAATATGATCAGTGGAAACTAAAATCATGGGAATGCGCAAAGAACTCCTAAAGGACATGCAGGTTGTTAATCCTATAGGAATCCTACAATTCGAAGATGGTAACATGGACTCTGAGGTCTTGATCAAGAACTTCAATGATTTTGTGACAAAAATCAAAGAAAACAACATACTTACCCTTGGAGACTTCACTACCTTGGCAAACATCGAATCAATGTTATATCTAAACAAGAATCTCATGTTGAGACAAAGTCTAAGAATTAAAGAATTAAAATGGTAAAAGGATGCTTGTAGATCAAAGTTAATTAGTCTAAAGAATCCTCATTCCCATGCAATTTAGGAGTTCACAAATGCCTTCAATAATTCAAAACTAGTGAAGCAAACTATGTTAGATGGAGGGAATGCTGGTGGTGACATTTAGCTAGGAGCAATTATTTTCTATTTTGTCCTCTAAGTTGTTTTAAAGAAAAATTCTTTTCCTCACAACCATTTCTAACTAAAAGGTTGGGCATTAATAGAGGCCTTTTTAGGTTTGTAATGAACTATAAATGTTGGAGCATTTACCTAGTTAGGGGTTAGAATTTTAGTAGTCAAAATATACTTTGATAAAGTTAGTACTATTTTAAGTCAATTATCTAAAAGTAGTGATATACAGATAGTCATATATTTGGAAATTTTTTACTTAAATCTAGTGCTAAATAAGTTTTTTTGAATATATATCTATCATATTTTGTTGTGCTATTAAACTTGGTGTTTAAAGTGGTTCAGTCATGGTTACTTTGTGACCTATGATGATTAGTTTTGTGTGATATCTACTGCTATTTTTTTTGTAGTTAGTTTTCATTTATCTTCATCCAAATTAGTTTGAATTATTGTAAATTTCAAATCCCTTAGTTAAATCTTTCTTTTTCATGGAAAGACTATGAGCTTTTCATTCATTGAATTTTAGCCTACTCTATAGACTTCTTTTAATTTTATTTGAGCACATGTAAGAATTGGCTAAATAATTTTAAATCTTGGATTTTTGTCTACTTATCATATAGACACTTGCTCTTTAGTACATAATAGGATCAATTAAAAACTCATGTTGACTAATCTTATTAGATTATCACCCTTATTTTTAAAACTAAAGTCAAATAATTGGGACTCATTAACATACTTGTCAATACAGTAGTGGAGGTTTTTAAGGGCCTCTACAATATCACCCTGTAGCATGTTCAATTTAGAATACATATCTTTAATAGGATCAAGATAATTTTTTAGCCTACTCAATATATAAGTTGACCATTTCTAAGTACAAGTGTATGGGATCTTCTTAGAAGAACCCTAATTATCATTTTCAATGTTATTCAATAAATAAAGTTTTAAGAGAATTTTCAATCTCAAGTATCATGCTAATTATCAAATAATCTTTTGATAGCCTTGAAACACGTGTTAATAAAGTTCACTATAGTAATACTCAACCTTTATTCTTGGATTTGACCTCTCATTTATTATTTTTTAATTAAGGGGTAAAATAGTTTTTCTATAGGGGACCCAAAACATAAAAACTTTAAGATATAGATCTCAACATTGAATTACCAAAAAGTAATAGTGTGTTGAAAACCTAGCACACCCACAAAACCTACAACCAACAACCAAAAGATAAAAATAAATATATATAAAAAATCAAAAGGACATGGCAACCCAAAATGGAGTCTCAATAAGCACCAAAACCTCCTCCTAAATATACTTAATTCTATCAGGTACCTCCTAGATCTTGTTCATATAAGACATAGGGTTGTCCTTTTTCCTTTTCTACACACTAGCACATAAGCATTTACCAAGGCTGCTTTTTTTTTTTTTGTTGTTGAATCAAGAACCTCATGATCAAGCATAAGCACCAAAGCTACATTTGATTAAACATTCTCCATTAATTAGTTTAGAATTTTTACCTTAGCTTTCATTTATTATAACTATAATAATTTTTACTATGATAAAATATTTTTTAAAGAGAAATCAAAACCCAATTGGCCTACAAATAGATACAAAAGATAAAAAATAATACATAGAGAAGTCAAGTTAATAAAATTTGGGAATAAAGGTTTATAGAAAGTCTCCTTTAATCTTAAAAAAGTATGGATCCCACATCAATAGAAGTTTCAAAAATAATTATCTAGTTGACACAAGAAATCTAGATTTAAACCCATTTTCAAGAAAACAAAAGCCTAGGTAGATGGCATAGAGGAAAAATGAACCCCTTGCAGAAAGATTTTTTTTACCTATAGTAGGAGAATGAAAGTAAGATAAGGAAAACACACATCATGGAAACACAAAGAAAACAAAAACCAATAGCACATCTCTCCCCCTTTGTAGAAGTCTCACAAAGTTTAAAATGGAAAAATACAACATCTAGCAACAATAAAGAAAAAATTATTAGCATCATATTTAAACCAAATTGAAAAATCCCATAAATTATAAAAATAAGTTCATAATAAATATTTCAAAAAGTAGCACTAATTGATGGACCAGAACTATGAGTTTATGTAATTACATGGAACAAGAAAAAAATGGCTTAAAAATTTACACAATCTAACCATAGAGCCTGACAAAATGGATCATCTACCTTTAGTTCATTGCAGGCACTGCCCAAAACTAAACTTTCCAACTAATGAATAATATAATGCAGCGACAAGAGAATTCCCAATAGAAACAAAAATTATAATGAAATCCATAAGTAGAGGAAAGGAAATGAAAAACTCTATCGCACAACAAAAGAATAACTACACCCCAAGTAGTTATAAATATAGAGCATAAAGATAAAGAGAGGAGGCCAAATGAAACCAAAAATAATATAGAGTTCCATGTAAGTTTCCAGAAAAATTCCATCATGTAGAGAAAAAAATCAACCAAATAGATATAGATTCCAAGAGAGAACTCTCACTGCACTAGGAAGGGAAAAGGAACCAAAAAGATAGATATTACAGGCCAAAGAAAGACATTGATGAGCCTCATACACTACTACTCAAGTGGAAAACAAACTAGTACCAATGAGTTAATGAGAAATGGAGATAAATCTATGTCATTTTCATCATCTTCATTCATCAAATTAATAAAATTAATACTTAGGAGTGGACCCCTACATGCCTCCTCTCCTACTAGAAACCCTAGAAGAACTACAATCATGCCACTTCCCCACTCGCCAAAAACTATTGGTACCTTGATCTATTGTTATTATAGTATAGATAGGCTTGACTATTTAATTTTAGATATGTGTAAGAGAAATAATTAAAGTTTATATCTATTAATAAATATGTTAAATGTACTTTTATAAAAATATCCATTTCAGGTTTTCTATATGATTTTTCATTCAAGTATAAAAAAACATTATTTTGAGGAAAAAGTCATAGGATTAAACTTCATAGAATATTATTGAGTATAAAAGTAATAGATAGATGTTGTCAAGACTAAAATAAAGTGGTGTGCATTGAATCATCTAACAACTAATATAATAGAAATAAAAATCACATAAAAGAAAACAACAAAATAAAGACCATTATGCAAAATTTAGCATCATTCTATAACTTGATTTAACACAAGTACATCCATAAATGATGAATACATGTAAATTTTTTAGATGAAAATATTATAATAGTTTAGTATTTGGTGAAATTTATTCATGGTGATATTAACAACTTAAGCTTTGCATTTCTAAAGAAATAATAATAGATAACCAAGTAAAAATGATTTCATAAGTTTATATATATATTTGTTTTTGTTTATCTTGGTGAATATTAAAAATATGTACAAATACTTTTCTTGATTTCAAAAAATCATCCAGTAAAATCATAAAACTAGTGTCAATGGGAAAACTATAAACTTACACTATAATAGAAGAGGTAGTCATAGTCACATATCTAATTTAACTTTAATTATACACACACACACACATACACAAATATATGTGTGTGTGTGTGTGTGTGTGTGTGTGTGTATACATACATACATATGTATATGTATCTACACACACACACACACACACACACACACACACACACACACATATACATATACATACATACATATAGATACGTACATAAATACATACATACATATGTGTGTGTGTGTGTGTGTGTGTGTGTGTGTAGATACATATATATGTATGTACACACACACACACACACACACACACACACACACACACACACACATATATAACTAATGACTTGTATAATTCATTTTTATTTTCAATTAAAACTGATAATAAAATATATTTTTACAATCTTAATCAGGGTAATCTAGTAATTCAAGATTGGTATATCATATGGAAGTGAAATATAATTTTATGATAGAGATAATGAATATAATAGTTTGTGAAATGTGGACTTTTATGTGGATAGTTACACTTTAAAATAACTATAATTGTGAGATGACTAATGAATGTGGATAAGTATCAATGGTAAAGATTAAGTATATTTAATTAATTTGAAGAGGTACTTAGACATTTAAATAATTCATCAATCTTAGTGGACATAAATCAAGTCTCATTGAGTCCATAAGAATGGGAAAAAAAAGTTTATGTTAGATGACTTTGGAATAGAGTTTTAAAAATATTTATATTGTGTTATTCATTTCAAGTTATTTGAATAACATATGAGGTTTTGTCAATGTTCATAATATGTGGATTATAATGCTTCCAAGAAGATTAGTAGTAAAAAATGCTTAAGAAGTAGAGTATTATTTATGACTATTTTATGATATTGGAAGGAATAGGTTCTAAGTGTCTATTGAATAATAGAAGGAGAAATCTATTCCACCAAGATACTAGAATTCTATTAATATTCTTTTACTATATAGGTTCATAATGGTATAATTATCTTTATACTTGATATGAATTTCTAACAAGGTGGGTAGGATGTATAAGACGAGGGAAAGCTTTAAATTTGATTTAGAGAATGTCAATGTGTATATTTACTCTTTTAAAAACCATTATTCTTACATTTTTAAGGTTAAATGTGAATGATATTATTAGGAAGTGATGAAGAAAAATGTTATTGAAATGTTATGTATATGCATAAATATAATATAGGTGAGAATCCTATAGTATAATACTAATAATTATGAAATATGTTGTTACTAAATTAATTGATAGGATAATAATATGAAGAAGTAATTTAGGCATAAATGGGTTGATTATGATGTTGAGTAGTTTTACTAGTGCTTCACTTATCACTCAACCTTGGGCACTAACTATTAGTACACTCAATGGCTTGTGATCAAATGATTTAATAATATAGAATCTCATTAATATTGGCATTATTTGTATTAAGATAATATTTGACTCATAAGTGGGAGTGGACATCTCATTTTGAACATGTAAAGAAATGTCAATGGAAGACTAGAGAACTTAATAAAGGTTAGCGATGTAAACACACTCATTGATAACAAAATAGAAATAATATCTAGAAGAGAATTTATGGTGTAAATTTATTTCTATATAAAGGACCTTCATATGTATTTTTGGGCACATTCTAAGAATAAAAAATAATTGAAAGGTCTAATAGTAGACTAAGAAGGTGATGCTGATAGACTAACTTTCATGACACCTATAACTTGTGAAAATAAAAGTTTAGAGTTTTTTTCTTCATCAGAATAGAACTTTAATGTGTAGAGTTAGAAGGTTTTTTTTTTTTGTAAATATATTGAGTTTGTGTCATTTGCTTTCAAAAGCTATAGAAATGGGTTGTTAAAATTATAGATTCAATTTGAAGGAGGCTACATTTTTTTAACCAAATAGCTTATTCCAATGACATAAATAGTGATGAAAATTGGATCCTATATATGATGCAATGATCACACACCTTGATATCAAGGCCATTTATTATTAGGATAATAAGCTATGCACATTAATGAAGTTCACTATTTTTTATTCAAAAAAAAGAACTATGGAAATAAATTGTTTGTGATTGAAGTTCACTATTTATTTAGAGAATATAGGGAGAGGTTAAAAAAATTTATGTTAATTATGGATAGAAATCATCTACTCAGTTCTTCATTCTGTTTTCTACTTGTCTAAATTATGTTGAGAAAAAATCAAAAAGCTAAATTATTCCAATTTATAAACAATAAAACATGAATGAGAAATTAATGAAAAGGCTAAAATATAAAATGACTCAATTTATTGATTCAATATAGATTTGATACTAAAATGATACTAAATCTTTCACATTGATATGTGAACAACTTTATATAGCCTCAATTTCCCTTACAACAATTACTTACAGGAATAACTTTCCAACAACTATATATCTAATTTATTTATTTATTTAAAATAAACTTAGAAACTAACCTAATTTAATTTAATAAATCCAACATTCTCGCTAATTACATTAATCCAATAGGAGTGAAAGTTGTAAAGACTTTAACCAAACTTTGATGAAGCTGCTTTCACAAATTTTCTTCATTGGATCCTTTGATGAAAAGCTTCACCAATCTTCACTTATTGAAGTACATTTTGTCTTTACAACTTTAGATTGCAAATCCTTCAGTTATCGTCTTAAGTAGATTTCATATCTCAACTTGAAACTATAAATCTTGAAGTTGTCCTCATAATAACATTGTTTCCACCTCCCTTGCACAATGAGACATAGCTGCTTCAAAATTTTACATCTTCTTGGAGTGTTTCTAATGCTTCCTTTGGTGTTGCACATGAGACACCTTTCCTCCGAAAGTCCACATCCCCTTCTAATGTGTCTAACACCTTCTCAAATGTTGTAGAAAAAATCACCACTAATATGTATGCACATAGGTGCCCTTCCTCCAAAAGTCAACATCTCCTTTGAGTGTCTATAATGCCATTCTTCAAATCTTGCCCCCCTCACTCTATATAAGGACATTTACACAGCCACGCCCCCTCTTTCCTTTAGGGACACAAATCTATCAAGTCTCCTCTTCTCTTTACGGATGAATCTACCAAGCCCTGATTTTATAGGGACACAAATATTTTCTTCCCATGCAGTATTCATCTCTAAGCAAGAAGCTAGCTCGAGATGATAAAAATCCTCCAACCTCCATTGCCTTCAGCCTCCTATCTTTAATAAAAAATTGTAGAAGATCTCATCTGCAAAAGTTAGGGTTTGGTCATCCAAAATCCATTAAAAAAACTCTTCTCCCTACTCATCAACTAGCTTTGATACCAAATGAAAGAGCTAAAATATAAAATGACTCAATTTATTGATTCAAATTTTCTAGATACATTCAGATACATACAGATTTGATACTATATTGAATGTTTCACATTGATATGTGAACAAATTTATATAGCCTCATTTCCCCTTACAACAACTACTTATGGAAATAATTTCCCACCAACTATATATCTAATTTATTTACTTATTTAAGCTAAACTTAGAAACTAACCTAATTTAATGTAATAAATCCAACAATTAACACATAGAAAATTTCATATTCATATTTTTTAAAATATAAGGACACTTCTACATTTGTTTTTAACCATTAATTGTTATTTTCTAAGGATGACAATATAATGTGTGTTATATACATGATTTCATTTCAAATTTCTTATCTACCTAATTATCTGAATTTATATAGTTAAAATTGTTGGAAGTTTGTAGTCTACTTCTTATAATCAGTACATAGTTAGTCTACTAGTCCATTCAAATTTTCAGCTCAATAAACAAAATGAAGGATACACCTATAAATGATCTCAATCTCTTATAAATTTTTATACCGAAGTAAATAGTTAAATTAAATTCATTAGAAGCAGATTCTTATAATCTGAAAGTATTCCATGGTAAGAAAATTCCAAAATTTAAATTTTATCCATTTATCTACAGGATTATAATGATTTTAAGACTTGTTATTGAAATCCCTTACAACGTGTTTGAAAGCTTGTAATGTATTGTGCATTTTACACTATTTTCATTATCCTTATGAGAAAATCCCAAAACTAGCCATTCCAAAAATCATTAATCTAGATCTTAATAGGAAAGATCTATTCATAATTTTGTTTTTTAAATGTCATTAAATTAGATCCTTCTATCTAGATCTTAATAGGAAAGGTCTATTCTTAAAAAAATTCAAAAAAAAGGTCTTTAAACTAAATCCTTCTATTTTGAGTTTGAGGGTTTAAAAAACCTAAATTACATCAAAAAGTAATAAAAAGTTTGAAGAATTGCATACCCGATTATTTCTTGCAGGCAATAAGGATGTGAGCTGTGAATAGCGATATTTCATGTCCATTCTCCTCTGCCTTTCTATCACTTTATGACGCTCATTCTTGTCCGAAACATCACTTGTTTTGGAGGGTTGAGCAGGAGCAGCAGCACACAAATTCTCAGCAAGAAACGTCGTAGGAAGATTATTATACTCTCCACTCTTGAAGCAATCAGAAAATGAGGGAGACACCCCAAAGTTCTCACTCATTTTCCTTCACAAAACACAGCAGAAGAAAATGCTAAAAACGCAAAAGAAGAAGTAAGTCTCCCTATCTCTAGCAGATATTTTATTTGTTTGTGTGAATATTTCCGATTGATCAGGTGAGGCCGCCCGCAGACATATTGTGGCTGATTTGATGTGGAGTCAAAAGAAATGATCATATTTCAAAAGGAACCTTTGAAAGGACGACACATGTGCGAAGCATTAACAAGTTCATGTTTGAATAATAATTATCTTGACAGTAGGGAACGCAGAAAACCAGACAAGCCATTAAATAAATAGTGTCTAACAAGAGTACGATATTTGAGGTCGAGGGGACCGAGTTCCACGTACAAGAAGAATTTCAACAAGGTGGTCCTCGTTGCCCAACCCATACTAACCAGGAAAATTGTAGACCCCACACTCTTACTTTTCATTTATTCAAGTCATTCTTTTCCTGTTGGAATCCTACACATAAAAAGACTTGTTCCTTGGTCACTTTATTAAGTACATAAAGCAAGACAAAATAAAATAAAATATTGGAAGAAAATTGCAGACACCGCACTCTTGTTTTCCCTTTTGAATATATATTTATGTAGTTCTTATACATAAAAAAAACTTGGCCTTATTAGGTGTTATTAATATATAACAAAAAGGAAAAAATCATAGTGATGTTGTATCAATGGCCGTGTTATATCAATGGTCTTTGCTAATTGAACATTACAATACATATTTTTCGTTTGATTTCAATTTGAGTAAGTTGTTTCATAGGCTTAGTTCTATGATATCCTTGAACAATATTCTTTCTATTTATATCGTGATGAATCATAGTGATGTATGGTTAGTGTTGTTGTTAGTTCTTTTTGATAAATTTTGTGGAAGGTATAGGTTAGATGGGTAGTTTATGATGCTCTAGCCTACTACGTGGGTGTAATGGCCTGGAGTAGCGCTAACTATCTATGACAATTCTAAGGGTTGAGGGTGCTTTCCCTACCTTCATTATAAAAAACAAAAATATATAAAAATTTGAAACTCAATTCATTATATTGTATATGGAACCTCCTAATCCACACAATTTTAATTATTAATATTACATGGCTACTAATTATCTAAAAACTTACTCAAACTCTTATTAAGTAAAAAAGAGTTCAATGAAATTATCTTTTGGAAAGCAAATCTTGGACAATAGTTTGTTTCTTCTGGATCTGACTCTGAAGGAACAAATGAAATTTTTCATTGTCTCTTGTCCATGAGGTCCTCAAAACTAAACTTATACTTGAATTGATATGAACCTTCCATTCATGTGAAATCCTCAGGTGGGAGCCCCTTCCATTTGAACAAGTATTCCAAATGTTCGTAATCTCTTGTTTTTGTGATGACTTTCACCTGTGAGATTGACTCAGGTTGTTTTGGTGTGGCTTTTGATAACTAGTGCTCCCATTTGATGACCTGTTATTCAATTGTTTCGATGTCTAGGATTATTTGTTTCACATTGTTATAAGGGAATATATCTAAAGATTAAATATATTTGAAATCCCAATGCCTTTTAGAAACTTGATCTTGTACACATTTCTTGAGAACTTTTGTGAAACCTGACAAGGAACAATTTTATTTCTTTCAATTTATTATATTCTCCTCTCAAAATTTTTTATTTTCTAATATTAGCTCATACAACATCCCCAATAATAAAATTAGTTTTCTTCCTTTTCATATCAACTATCCCTTTGTATATAATGGTACTTTTCTAAAGTTCTATTTTTATTGGCTATGTAATTTCATGATTATATAGGAAAAATCCTTGCCATCAACACTCGTTGTCTACATTTTATCTATTTTTGAGCTCATACACTCCTCTAGGATGCATGCCATAAAAAAAAATGACGCATACCTATACTTATGTTAGTGAAATCATTATACACAAACTTAGCATGTATAAGAATCAAATCCCATTTTTTGGGATGCATACTTGGTATGCTTTGTAAGATATTTCCAAGGATTCTATACACCACTTCTATTTGACCACAAATTTGTGGATGTTAAGACAAATTGGAACTTAAATTAGTCCCCAATTTCTTTCATAAAGTCCTTGAAAAGTGCCCTACAAATTTACTTTCTCAATTAGAGACAAATTCCTAGGATGTCTATGTAGTGTAACTATCCCATTGAATAAAAAATTAGCAAGACTAGTAGCAGATCTTTTTTTTGTGCATGGAATGAAAATAGTCATTTTAGAAAACCTATCAACTACTACAATATTGAATCATGTCCTTTATTAGTTCTTTGTAGACCAATTATAATGTCCATATTGATTGAATCCCAATGCATATTTGGGATTTGTAGTGGTTGATATAAACCTAAATTATAGCTACATCCTTTGGCTTGTTGGCATATCTAACACCTCTCCATCATTTCCCATACTTTACCAATAATAATGTGAACTTAATTGAGATAGTGTCTTAGTTTGTCAATCTACTAATCTGTAATTATATTTCTCCTTGGAATGCAAAGTTGGTTGTCTCTAAATAGTAGGCCTTCATGTATCACCTCAATTTTCACCATCATTACACAAAGTAATCATGTCTAAAAATGGTTCTCTCAAAAAAAAATACCAACTACTACCTTGAGCCACAAGAATATATAATCAATTAATTACATGTAATAATTATATATGATGTTGTCCATATGTATTAAATTTAAGAATATATTTGATTAATTTATTATTATTATTATAGATCTACCCAAATATATCAAAACCACTACCATCTCTAGGAAATATGTGCATGTTAGAAAATATATCACTCTACTTTAGGTAGTAGCATGTACCATTGATAATAGCATCTCTTTTAACAAGTATTGAGATTGCATGTCACAAAAAGTGTGGAGTGTAAAATTCATCACTAAAGTAATTATTTTCATAACGAAGGAAGGGAGACAACCTTTAACTTGAAGAACTATTGTACAAAGACAAAATTAACCTTGGCCACTACAACCAAGTAGCATGCTAAAGCATCATAAACTAGCTATAGATTGCAAAACTTCAACAAAATTTATCAAAAAAATCTATCACCGCTAACCTTACCACAATATGATTTTCCATAGTAAAAATAGACAATTTATTATACAAGGAGAACATAGATCTATGCCTATTTATTAGTTTTCTTAAAGAGTAATTAAACCAAAATATATATCTTGAAATATTTAGCTAGAAAAAAGACAATTACTATAATAGCTAATAGACACAAACAGAACAAAGTTCAAATTATTCTTAAAATTATAAACATCTCTAAATATGAAGATAACCAAAAATAACAAAAACAAAAGAGAAATTGAACTATCAAGCCTACTAGATGATGTACCATTCCTTCTCCAATTGATAGAACTCATACTACCAATTATTAATGTCACCAGATCCTTAGTAATCTCGCTTTTTTGTTGCACCTGCTTCCTTGGCCTTTTTCATCTTGCTCCTACTAGTCAAAACACCTAGAACTATTTTTTCTATTATCTCTCATTGAATTTTGCAAAGGGTACAATCCATGACTCCTAGGTTAATGTTAAATTTTTCCTCCTTCTATATTTTGTTGAGGGTTTCAAACTTTCTCTACAACTTATTGAATTGACTAATTAAATTTGAATTTATTTATCCTTACCTATAGAGCATCCATATCCTCTTTTACCTTATTCAATCGTTCTATGGTTTCACTCTTACTTCCCAATTTGTTGACTTCATCCATAGTGGTCTTCTCTTGGCTAGGACCTACCACACCTAACTCTACCTCAATGTAAACATTGTTGTCTTCTATTTCAGCCTCCTCATTATCCTCATCATATCTCTCCCCCTCTCCCTCCATATACTCTTCATTCTTGAAGCTAGTATCAACACTATCTTCTGACATATAAATTTCAGCTTCCAAGTATTTCAACTAATCTTCTACAACTTTTTTCTCCTTCTTGTCCTCCCTCATACTCATTTTCTTCTTCTTGTAGATGTGCTCAAGCTTCCTCTCCACAAAGATGGAATCATATTATTATGTTGGAAACCTAATAGAGAAATTAACATTTTGAGAGGGGTAGAGGGGTGGAATGGAGAGCTATAAAGCTTTTACCACTTCATACATAACTCACATCCAAACTTATAGATTCACATCATACATATCTCTACCTAAACTTTGTACTTTAATATGCAAAATCATATATCAACATTTAATATGAGATCTAAAATATAATAACATGAATAACACATGAAAGAAATAAATCAACACATGAAATATGGACTTGGTAATGTAGAAACCCACTAAGGTAAAGGTGAAATTGTGGTGAGAATTGTTAATAATAGATAATACTGAGAGGGCGGTTAGGGGTGAATCAATATTCTACAAACTTTTTCCCACAACTAGATATTGTTAATTACTTTACAACATGCATATGAAAGTAAATTAATAATGATGAACAATAAATAAATACATATAGAAAAAGAAGTCATAACACCATATTTTGTTAACTAGGGAGACCCTAGCCAAGGGAAAACCCTGGTGAGGATGGAACCTACAAAATCATCAACTAAAAATAATAATCATGTTAAGGATATTAACCCTATTAGGAGTCTATGAATTAAATATAGTGTCTCATTCCTTGTTAGAGGACTAGTAGGAGTTGTTATTACAAATACATATGTATGCAAGAAGAGCCCACTGCTTGAACAAGAAATTATACAATTCAGTAGTTTAAATAGAAAAAAATAGATACAATAACCTCTTATCTTCTCACTAATGCACTTTCCATAGCTCTGATCTTACATCAGAATTCATATCATAGATATTTCACATAAATTCACACGTCACACATACTTAGTTTGCATATACACCATATACTTTGCATTCACATAATGTATATGTTAGATACATCACAAGTAGTGATCATTTTGCTTATACCTTCTTTCACAAAACTCTTGTGGGATTGGGTTGATGCTTTCACAAGATATGTGAACTTAGGCTAAACATCTAGGATATCATCCCTACATAATTAAGTCAATATTTTTTGACATAAATAATTCCTTAATCTGCAATTAACCTTTTAATGTGATATACTTTGTTATGTCTTGTTTTCTAACTTTACTCATGTTTAACTTGTAACTTCATCCATTTTGACTGTACTGATCTACACACTTAGATACATCATCATGACACTCTACTCTACTTGTTCTTAACTATACACATGCTAGTTGTCACTATAGACTTTGCAATACTGAAATTCCATCTGTATTGATATTAAACTATTTGATACTTTCACAATTGTTTGTCTCTAATCATGGAATCTTTAGCTATAAGTTATGCTTTCTTTTCTAGAACAATATATTGGTATAAATGACAACCCTTAATTACCCATATTGCCAAAAATCTTCCACTTTTGCATTAATGAAAACCTATGGGAAAATTAGCTATGTTTCCAAAATGTTAGTTACAAAACCTACCATTTACAAAGTTTCAAAATTTTAAAATTGTGGATCATTACATATTATCATCTTTCCATTATATTTCATAATACTACTACTTTCCCTTTTATTATAATTTATACAATTTTCCTTTATACTACTCCCCCTTAAACATCAATGAAAAACGGGTTAAAACTTTTTTACATGCCAAAATTTAGTTCATTACCTCCCAACTAGGATGATAAGCAAGAGATACAATATCCAAAGCTGACTGTCAAACTCTTCATGTTCTTTTCCCATGAATCCTTGACTCCTTCTGAGATGTTGAGGAGAGTGCATAGTCCATAAGATGCAATCTCCAACGCATTGAAATTTGAATAAATTAAACTGTCAAAGAATGTCTTAGCTAAAAGAAATTCTTGCAATTGACATTCACTTGTGCTCAATTCCACAGATAGGTGTTCTCTCAGAAGTGAGAACCTATTTCTAATCCTTGTCTTTCGAAAAACTTATTTTATCATATTCCTTGCTCACATGTGCTTCAATCATTTTAGTCATTTCACCAAGTTGACATACCTTGGATCTGCCAATGATTTAACTTCTATGTTATTCTTCTTGAGTTCATCATCAATGTTTTTTGTGAAAATGAAAGACATTATACACTTTACATATAGGGCTTTAACTTGAAGCTCACATTTCCTTAATGTCTTGATACAAGTATCAAGAGTTAATAAATCATTTCTATTGTTCTGACAGAATGTGTCAAATAGTTGTGCCTCATGATTGGCCTAAGCTTGTACTATTGCAATTTCTGACATACTTGTGAATTCACCATCAAATGGTTGAATCACAACTTTGGCTCTATCTCTAGTGTCCAAATCAAGTGACTTCATAGTCAAAGCTCCTTCTTTCTTCTTACTTATTTCCATGAGATTTTTCTACAAACTCTTTACCTATTTATTTTTCCTAATAATTTTGTTAAGTGATGATATAAATTCTAGTTCATCATCATCATCACCATCATCATCATCATCATCATCAATGAGTGTTGCAAGGGTAAGATAAGTGCTAGGTGCACTTTCTTCTATCTTCTTTCTATGTTTCCCTTCTCTCATCTTTTCTTCCTCCTCTTTTGCTTCTTTTATGCCACTTCCTTTTGTTTCTTTTCTTCATCTTCTCTTCTCTTTTTCTCTTTTTCTTCTTTCTTCTTTCTTTTCTCTTCTCTCTATTTATTTTATGTTTCTAGTTTCTCCTTCTTCCTCCTTTCTTTCTTTTTTCTTTTCTTCATCTTCACTTTTCCTTTTATTCCTTTCATCATTAAAGCTAGTACAATAAAAAAAATTCCAATAATATTTGGCCCAAGATCCTTGAAAAGATCTTCTATGATGTTTACTACTACTTTTGTGGCACTCATTTGCATAGTGTTGGGCCTAATTGAGATATTCAAAGATATACATGCCATCTTTGTGACCTTAACTTCTTCTTTTGGTGTTTTTGAAGTATTTTGTTTAAATGTCATAGGGATCTCCCCCTATCTTCACACTTTATTATGTGAACTTAGCCATAGAGGTTATGTACTTGATGATGACTCCCTTTGTTTCATTGTTAACCTCTTTTTAGTTACCTCCAATCAAAATAATAGTTTTTCTTTTATTCCTTAATAAGGGCTCAATAACCTTCATTATACTAACTAATTCATCATCTGTGTTAACTTTGCAATTCTTTCTAATCTTATTCTCATTAATTTTCTTATCTTCATCTATAACTCTTCTTTTTCTATTTGTCAATC
Organism: Cupressus sempervirens; assembly: GCA_028749045.1. Lineage (NCBI taxonomy): Eukaryota > Viridiplantae > Streptophyta > Pinopsida > Cupressales > Cupressaceae > Cupressus > Cupressus sempervirens. Next base: position 674,041,133 of record CM053793.1, on the reverse strand, counting down.
TATTAAATATGTCCTTTGGTATATGTCTTTGAATGTATTTAAATATTTTGTTCTTCAAAATCATACTTCTTACCACTATATTGTCTAACTTTATTATCTCCATATTTCTATACATACAATAAAATTTCTTTAGCTCAATGAAATTAGCACTATCAAAAATCTATACATTTATGTTTTCTACCTTATGTTTTTAAGCCTTCTTTCTTGCCAATGTTTTGGCTTCACCTACCACATTCTAATTAGGATTTTCCTTACTCTCTTCTTCATCATCTGATTCTTCTAATTATACTTCAATAATTTTAAGAGAGTTTCTTCTATTACCAGGTCCACTTGCCACCTTCTTAACTCTCTTCCTTTTCGATGAATTTGTAGGTTTAGTCTTAACCTTGGTTAGTCATTCTAACTTTCTTTTTCTTAGAGGAGTAGTCAATTTCTTCTCATCAAATTATGTTTCTTCTTCAAGCTTCTTCTTTTGACTTGACTTTTTTGGACTTATGCAATGATGACATAGGGCACGATAGGTATCTGTCAAGATGGTTCTTCTATGGTGTGTTGTGATGCAGATCTCAATTAGACTCAAAGTTTTATCTAGTACAATTTTCCCCCCATATTATTTTTATGATGGTTTGGGGGTAGTGCCCCAAAGATGGGGTCAAGGGGTAGTACCCTTGTGGGGTCTTAGGGTAGTGCCCCAAGTGCGCTCCCTGTCACAATATAGGGTAGGGTCAAGCTGCAAATGCCCCCATGGGGGATTTTTGAGGGCAATACCCCCTAATCCAAAAATGACCTTATATTGTAAAAGGCATTGGCTACTATTTTTCCTATTGGATTACTTATTCTATCCCTAATTTTTTAAGTAGTTACAACTTGTATATAAGGGCCTAGGGTTAGGGATTTCATAATGTAATAGTGATATTGTAGCTTCTTGTGGCAATATTGAGCTATAAGGGATTATGAATTGTAATCATTGGATAATAATAATATTAGACTTTCTGGTGGTGGATGTAGCCCAAGGATTGGGTGAACCACATTAAATCTTAGTGTCTTATGTTTTCTTCTGTGTGATCTATTATTTTCTCATATTGTTTATATTTGCATGTAACTATTATTTCTATCTAACATTAATCCTAACATGGTGAATCCCACAAAAGGTCCTACCACTACTAGAGGTGTCACCACAAAAATCTCATTCTACCCACTAGCCTTCATTTCCAAGGTTATCCCTTTTATTTCTTCATACTCCTACCTTGTCATGCAAGATTCTTCTTTATCTCCTTGTTGTACAACTTTTTCTCTACTTCTTTGATCTTTTCAATATACATTCCCCATCTCAGATTATTCTTATCCTTTTAAGATTCAAGAACAATCTTTGCATACCCTTAAATTATATCTTCACTAATTTCATATCCAATAGGGACTATGAAATTAACCCTTGAATCAACTGCCTCCATAGAGGTTACATCTATTTCAACCATTAAACATATATCCTCTTTTTACTTCACTAGTAAGGGTTGAATTCTGTATCTTTGCTTCATTTCTACTTAGAAATTTTTTATTTATATTTTTATATCCTCTACAATCCTTTCCTCGGTCTTCTTCTTGTGGTAGTATGTCATCAGGTTCATGGTGCTCTAATTGTTATCCCATTCTCTATTAGGCATACCAAGGAACTATCTAATAACTAGGAAGAATAGTGGTGTCATTAGTGCCTCAAACTTGAACACCACACTTCTTGTTTTCTTCAGTTTCTTTATTTTATCCAATAGGTGATGCCTAATAATGTCACACATATTAATCTTCTCTTTCTCTAAAGTCATCAAGTTAGTTGCATGTAAAAATCTAGTAGGTACTAAGTTCAACCCATAACTATGATTCATTTTGTAACCAATTATCTTTCTGATCACTCTCACATCATTTTTCTTTATGAGATCAATCCTCATATTCCTCCCATATGATTTGGTGTTCAGATTGATTTGCTCCACCTCATTTACATTCTTCTCATTGACTGGATTTCTTCCTTCATTTCTCAAACTAGTTAAACTTATGAATCGTGTCATTGTCAATCATGATAGGCACATCTCCAACCCCAAACAATTCTATGTGACTTCAACTCAAAATGATGCTTCGTTCATGATTGCCAAAATCTATATAGAACATATGAATAACTATGTTCAATTTTTTTAGGTGTGAAAATTCTTCTTTCAATGATAAATCTCCATGACACACTAGGTCTAAATCCTTTTGAATGTCATTGTCTCCAATACACTCAAATTTTTATTGTATATATGTCTTGATATCTTCTCTATGTAAAATATTTTTTGGAACTATTGAAAATTGTTCTGGAGGATCATTTACTTGAGATATGAATGAGCTATCCTTAAACACATACCTCAGCCTATCACTAACATCTTTAATAGTGGGATTATCTTTTTGAATAGATTAAACTCTTCAAAAGCTTTGTAAAATGGTTGAATTTTGCATTACTAGGCCTTTTCTCACTTGTTACTATGAATAATTCAAAATTTCCTTCAAATTTTCCTTCACTTGTGGCCAAATCACTTTGAATTGGTCCTTAATTCTTCACACAATCAAATGGTACTCAAAATCATGTTCACATCCCTTAGATATTTTGAATTGAATTTCATATTAATTATGCATCTACCAAAATCTATAAAAGTTCATCCTATTAACCAGTAAACTTAATTTCTTTCATTCTCCTTCATGTGATTACCAAATGATTTTCACTCTTAAAAAAAGTTTCATTATTATGTTTTATACCTTCAAATAACTTTGCAACTTCTATTTCAATCCCTAACCTCTATTCCACCTTTCAGATGCTTTACCTTCAATAAAAAAGTGATTAATTCAAATAAGATGAATCACATACTATAGTTGATTTCAATCTTCCATCAGGCATGTCCAAAAACTATTCTTCTAAAACTATATGTGAACTTTTAGGATCATTTTCTTTTACAAATACTTCTTTAAATTATTCAACATACTCTTTAAGTGTGTCCTTCTAACTATTATTGCTATTGTTATCATGTCTTCTATCATTTCTATTATAATTCCCTATATAGTTTGAATTCTTGCTGAAATTCCATCTATCCATTTTGCAAAATCTTGGTACATGTAAAAATTTATTGCATAGTTGACATATAGGTGTATTCCTTCTCTGATTGAGTCCATTATGGTTATCTAGCACTTTGTAATTCCTTGCAATGTATCTAAAGTTTTTACACTTGTAACATACAATCTGGTTGTTTGCTCCATTATGTCTTTCTCCATCATCGGATATTCTTGTTGATCTCCTTCTTTCATTACCTATAGGGTTAGTATATATTTCCATTATTGCTATCAAACTTGGCATTCTTATAGTCTATTGTTGTATATCCAAACCTATGATAACTATAGCAATACAAATTAGTAATAGGTTTAAAAGAATTACTTATGCAATCTCTCTTCATATGACCAACTTCATTGCATGTAAAACATCTACCTCTAAATTCATGTCTACCATCTTTGGGTTGTTCAACTTTCTCCATTTGTTTTGGCTCATCACATTTCTAAAGTTGATTTACTTTCTCAACTTCTTTAGTAGATATTTTCCAATTCTAGTCATTTTTTTTAGGTTCAATGGTTTTGACCACTAAATTTGGTTCCTTCCTAATTTCTATTTTCTTCACTATTTTTTCTCTAATAAGATATCCAAGACCTATCTTATAATAAGAAGATCTATGATAGAATATTTTTTCATCAATTTTCTTACTACTAGACTAGACTTTTTCTAACTTTTTCTTAGTTTGGGTTAATTTTTCTATCACAATGGTATTGTTTTTTTCTATTTATGCATGCTCTATTTTGATAGATTCTAGTTCACATGTCACTTCTTTTAGATGATATGTTAGATTTGCATTCTTAGCTTTGAGATCTAAATAAAACATACCATCATCTTTCTTTAGACATAACTTTAATTCAACAATCTTTAATTCATGTTTCAAAATCTCATTTTATTTCTTAAGGGTCACTACCTAACCACTATCAATAGTCTTCTCTGTAGGATCTTTTCAAAATTTGAGATAATCAATCTTACCTTTCAGTTTACCAATGCAATATTTTTCATCTTCATACCTTTCTTTTAGGTTGTCTCTTTCTTCTATAAGAAGATCAATTTTCTCAAGGGATTCTTCAAGATTCCTCTTCAACTGTTCCATATACATAGGGATCTTACTCAAGCTATTAAGCTTCTTATGAGTAACTTGGCTCTGATACCGATTGTTAGAAATAGATAATACTTAGAGAGGGGAGGTGTATCATTATTCTACAAACTTTTACTCACAACTGGATATGATTAATTACTTTACAACATGTATATGAAAGTAAACCAATAATAGTAAATAGTAAATAAATCCATACACAAAGAGAACTCATAACATCATATTTTTTAACTAGGGAAACCCTAGCCAAAGGAAAACCCCAGTGGTGATGGCACCCAAAATATGATCCACTTACCAAAAGAACCATGTTAAGGATATTGACCATGTTAGGAGTCTATGAATTACATATAGTGTCCCAATCATTGTTAGAGCACTAGGACGTGTTAAAAGCCTCAACTCTGATAGTAATTACTTTAAGTCTATTAGGAGTTGGTCTTACAAATATATATGTATGCAAGAATAGACCATTACCCAAAAAAGAAATTATACAATTTAGTGCTTTAAAAAGAACAAGATAGATACAATGACCTCTTATCTTTTGAATACTTTATTTCTCATATCTCTAATCTTACATGAAAATTTGTATCATAGGTATCTCACATAATTTCACATATCACATACTCAGTTCACATATACACAATTTACTTCTCATTTTCATAACATACACTTCACATACTTCGCAAAGAGTGATCTTTTTATTTATACCATTTTCTTTCACAAAAGTGTTGTACATTTGATTGATGCTTTCGTACATTATGCTACCTTAAGGCAAATATCTAGGATAACATCCCTACATAATTAAGTAATTATTTTGTGACAACAATAATTCCTTAGTCTACAACTAACCCTTTCTGATATATCTATAATGTCATGTTCTCTACCTTTACTAGTGTTTAAGCTATAACTTCATCAATATTGACTATACTAATCTATGAATTAGGTATATCATCACGACACTCATTTCTACTTGTTCTTAACTATGCACATGGTAGTTATCACTGTAGACTTTGCAATATTGAAATTTCCTTTTTATTGATATTAAACTATCTGATACTTAAGACAATTTTCTGTGTCTAATCATGGAATCTTTAATTGTAAATTTTTCCTTCTTTTCTAGAACAATATGTTTCCATAAATGAAAACCCTTAACCTTA